>VXBB01004314.1:204046-305308 GCA_013399915.1 Illadopsis cleaveri
GATAAGTTGCCTGTGGCTGTATTATCCTTTTTTTTTTTTTTTTTTCCTCCAAACCAAACAGGCTGGTGTGGTGATTCTTACTTCTCCAGACATGTATTGGGCCAGATTTTGGACCTTTCATAACATAAGTGACTTGCAGAACTAAGGGGGACTTGTGTGAATAAATTTTAATAGGATTTTTCTCTTAATATGCTACAGATTTTAATTTTATTTTGAACGTTTGGGAGAATAAAATGGGCCAGAAAATTAAAGAATAATTAGAGGTAATGGTACATAGAACTCTGGAAGTCCAAAGAGGAGTACAGAGTAGTGTAGCTGCTAATGAGTGGATGAACTGGTTAGGAAAGTGAGGACACATCCATAACGATCAGTACAAGTTCTCATTGTCCCTTTGAAATGTGCACTTCTACCTGGGTAAGCTCTGGTTAAAGTATTATGAGCTTGCTGTCATTTCAGGGTTAGAAAACACGTGTGATTGGTAGGGTTTGAAAAGATACATTTGAAATGTTTATATGTAGACAGCAATAGCATACTAAAACCTTATATGAGAGACTGAAGTGAGCAACCTCATACTTTTCAGTCACATCTGTGTATTAAAACAATATTGCTTATGTGCTAGATTGACTTTCACTATTATTTTAAATACAGACTAATGAGCAAAACCAAGGAGCATGTACTGTTTAAAGACACCATGGAATGTGTCCATTAAATAGAAAATTACAAATTTGAAAAAGTGGGTGCAAGTAAGTGAGTTTTTCTTTCTTCATGGCAGAGTCGATCAATGCAAATTAAATATGCATCAATAAGAATTATGTTTGCCAACAAAAAAGAAAACCAGGAAATGGCTATGATCTGCAACTTGTCTGTATTTTGTCTGCTGTTTGTTTGTGTATGGGTCATTTAAACCCATTTCTAAGGTGATTTAAAAGAACTGTATACATAAAACTTTAAGGAGACTACAGTTCAAAGTTGTTTTTTTAAAAAATACAATTATATGTAATGTTATCTGTGTAATTATTCAATGTCATTGTGTCAGCCATGGCCCTGTGTTGTAAGATGCCTAGTTACATGAACCAAGCCAATGAATCATTCCTTTTAGAAGATCTATTAAGAGTTTTCGAAAATTTGTTCTGAGCAGTCTGGGAAAGTGAGGGGATCCTCTTTCTTTAAAAGAGCTGAAGAAACTTTGTAGGAGTGTGTTGTTCGTTTTCTTGTGATATTCAGTGTCTGTGATAAGGTGTATCAGATTAGCTTTAAAGTTCTGGTAACTTTGTTTTTCTTGTTACCAACTGCTATGAATACTTAAGCCCAGCAATGCAACTTGGCCTTCTGCTCCACATCTAAAGGATGTGCCACCAAACACAGGCTCTTGAGCATGGCGTATTTTGTGGGTAAGTGAATTTGTTAGTGTTACACCAGTGGTTCATAGGACAGAATACACAATCATATGTAGCTGTGAAAACAGTTTATTAAGCTGGTCTTATGTAGTAGGAGCAATGAAGTTATCAGGAATTCTTTTCCAGAGTTTTGGATAAGCCTATTTCTTTTCCAGATGAGAATTTAATATGCTGCAAAAAAGAAGAAAAGATACAATGCCAAATCAAAAGAAATTCTCTTGTCTAAAGTTTGACGGTAGGAGATCACTACAGTCGTAGAGGGCTTTGTGTCTCATGCTAATATTCTTCTTCCCTGATCTCACTGAAGTTTGGGTTGACATGAGGGAGACTGACTGCAAAGGGATGTCTGCAGTGCCAGCACAATTCTTTGCCCTTCCAACTTTTCAGCATTGTACTGGGCTGCTGGGAGTTGAAAGGAAATGAGAGAGAGGAGAGGGCAGGCACAGGCTGGCACGACCTCTGTCTCAAGAGCTGAGTGGAAGGGCGAGCAGTGCACGGCACAGGCTGCAGAGGGTCTTGTACAGCTGTTTGCAAGGCTGGAATAAGAGACGCATAGTAATGTCATGGAGGCCCTTGGAGAGTGAGATGTTTCTGCCTTGTTGGTATGTTGCTTAATATTGGGCAGGACAGATCTTTAAGATGAATCCAAGACAGTGGAATAAATGCTGATGGAAGAGTGGCTCATCCCATTCTCCTCTAAGGCGAGGTGTGGCTCTTTGGCTTTGCTCTATCCACTCATTCTGCATGTTTGCCTGTACTCCCAGTCAGGCGTGCTTTGCCTTTAAAGAAAGTTCTAGAACAAGATACTGTTGCACATGCTGCTTCTGCATATGTTTGAGAGGCACTTGTATTGCTCAATGCTTCCCTGGGAGGCTCATGCACAGTGCCCCTGAGCAAAGGCTGTGACTGGAGGAAACCACCAACGGATAGTGAGGGAAGTTCCTAACTGGAAAAAATACTGTAGAGTAATATTTTTGTTTCTTGTTTTACTGCCGCTGCCTTTCATGTCTTGATAATATGACACCAAGTACCCAAATAATGAAAGCAAAATGAAATAAAAATTGTCTTTTAACTTAGTGTTAAATGTGTAGTAAGATGCCCAAAGAGAAGCTGAACTCTGTAAATTTTGTGTCTAGAGCTCTGCATTTGCCTCTCTCTGCATTTGTATTAGAAAACTAATTTTGTAATTGAGACTGCTGCTCAAAATACTCTATTCTGAATATGAGCATGAGTCAGAAATTGAAATTACAGGCAAAATTTAGACCACTGAGCCTTATACAGTGAAATGGGTTCCCCTCAAGAGTAGCACAGGACTTCAGACTTGTCCATCATCTGCCATGATTTCTAAACAACGAAGTAGTAGGCAACTGAGGAACATTCCCCTTTGGAGGGGGAAAGCAGGGGAGTATTGAATTCTGTGAAGACAACTTGTATTCTTTGTGCTATGCCATATGATGGTCAAAGTTCCTGTTCGGAGTGCTCAGGAGGGAAGAGAGAAGAAACTGAACTGCTTCTTGGAACAGAAGACTCGAACAATGCTGGAAGGTGTATAAATGAGTTATTGACAGTAAGATCTCAGAGATTCTGTTGCTGCTGGCTGTGATGACACTCTTCTTGGTTTTTCTTTTGATATCCTTACTGTTTGCCTCCATAATCTGCTTTGGTTTTTGTTTGGTTGGGTTTTTTGTGTTTTTTTGGCAGGACAGCTTTCTTAAGCAAGAGACTGGTCCTTACAATGCTTTTTCAAGAAAGCAGAATTACCACATTCTATATGTTTTAATTAAACCTATTTCATTTGAAAGACTTAGGGATTATATGCTGCCATTCAGGAGAACCAATTTTTCACCCTGCAGGCTCTTTTGTAAGCCTCACTTGTAGAGCTTCCAGATATTTTGTTTGCTTAAGGGGAGGGAATTGTCTCATGCATGAGGCAAATGTACAAATGTGCTCTGAATTTTATACCAGACCTTTTTCAGTACCTCTTCAGGAGAGTCTAGAGATACATTCAAAAACAGGTGCTTTAATAATGTTTTAAGTGGGTTTGGATGCATTAGCAATAACTTGTTCATTATTCCCCCTGCCCCATTTGAGAGTGAGTTCTCTGATGGTCTAGAGGAGGAAACACAGGAACATCTGGGGACATAAGCAGAAGCAATCAATACAGGGTGTAGAGATCGCAGCTTAAGGAATATTTTCTTCCATAACTCTAAACTGGAGAAAGCTCCTGGAGAAGTAGAGGAGGAGAGGTGTGTTATAGAAAATTAGGAAAGGAAGTGAGATCAGATTTCCTTTTGAGAGTTTTGCCTTTACCCTTCTTTTCTCGCTGACGTATTTTCCTTCATCAGGAGCATCCTAACCATTGGTAGAAACACATGCAATTTTCTTTTCCAAAACTGTTAGTAATGTCAAGTGCTCATATAGTCGAATTAAAAAAAGTTCATTGATAAGATTTTAGAAGTTTGAATAGCTTTAATTTTATTTTCAATTTCACTGTCTCTCAGGTATTTGTTTTTACATCGTTAAGAGTGATTCTGCAAAGTTATTGCTATACTATGACACTAACTCAGAGTGTTTTTTTCACTCTTGGTTGAGGATGCTATGTTTTTCCAAACCAGCTGTAGCACTGTTTCCACATTTAATCATTCTATAATTTTTCCTATTTTTATATATGCTGCTACTGAGAAACTGACTACCCTGATAATACACCCTTTATAGCTAAGAGCCATTCATGCCATTAAAACGTGTGCACAGTTCCAGTACTGTGTCTTCCAGATAAGCACCTGTGACTTGGAACTTCTTCTAGGAGTGAACCGTACCTGGAAGCTCCTTCACATGCATGCACATAGACCTTTAATGGTAGTGATCCACAAGATCTGCTCTTTGGGTGGCTGGTAGGACAAATGTTGTCCTCTACAGTGGCACTAAGCAAAATGCAAAGTGCAGTGCTCTGTGCCTTGAACCACATAGTGGCTGGAATGGTGAAAGCAGTGAGGACAGAACATCTTACATGATTACCTAAAGGCAGGTGCTCTGGGCATGCTTTCAGCAAGTAACTGGTAGTCATATATGCAGAACAAGGTTTCTGCTGAACACAGTAAATCTCCTTTTCATCTGAACACACTAAATCTCCTTTTCATCTGTTGTGTTCTAGGTTTCTTCACTCCCTTGTGTCTTGGCCTGTGTCTGGGTTTAGCAAGAAATCTTTGATGGAGGGGAGTATTGAGAATCTCACTGTGTTTACCTGATAGGATCAAATTGTAGAGTTCTGTTTTTTGATTTAAACTGGAAGTTTGATCATTTAAATTTTAAAAGATTTCTTAAATTCATCTGGTATTACTCCCTGCTCAATGCAAGACTAACTTGGATGGAATTGCTCAGGTTTTTTTCCAGTTGTTGTATATAATTCCAAGGATGCAGGTTTTGCAACTTCTCCTGTTTTTTGCAACTTCATCTGTTTTGGTATTGAATCAAAACTTCATTGCAAATTTTCTTTGAAAAGTTTCTCTGGAGGTGTGGATTGTTTCTTGTCCTATCACTGCATCTTTGGGAAGAGTATGTCTCTGCCTTCTCTATAACCTCTGATTAGGTCACTGGTAGCAGCAGTAATAACTTTTTCTTAAGGGTGAACAAATGCAGCTGTCTCAGCCTCTCCTTGTACACCCTGATCTCCAGTCACTGCTCACCTTCATAGCCATCTGCTGGGCTTCACTTCCATATGTCAGTGTCTTGTACAGGCAGTCCCAAAGCTGGGCAGAATCCTTCAAATGTGCTCACACAAGTGCCAGATGAAAGAAAAGAATCACTTCCCGTGTTCTGCTGGCTCCCCTTTTGCTAACACAGCCCAGTGTGTGGTTGTCTCTGCTGCAAGGTCATGCTGCTGACTCCTGTTCAACTTGCTCCTCAAGACCTTTTGTGCAAAGCTGTTTTCCATCTGGTTGGCTCCCAGCCTGTATGGGGTTATTCCAACAGAGATACAGGACTTTGCCTTTGTGGAACTTTGCAAGGTTTCTGTCAGGCCACTTCTCCAGCCATTTGAGGTATCTCAGATATTCCCTGTAGCTTATAAAGCACTTCACCCAGTTCCTGTATCCTTGGGGAGCTGCTGAGGAGGTACTCTGTTCCATCTTTCTGGTCATTACTGCAGACAAATCTTACACCCAGTATTGGTCTGGAGAAACTTCCTTAGAGGGCACTCAGACATGGTATCTTTGGTTACAGCCTTTTGAGCTCACCAGTTCAGCTGCTGTGTCACTCACTTTATAGTTCACTTATTCAGTTCATGCATCAACAATTTAGGTCTAAGGATCCTTTGAGGTGCTGTGTTAGAAGGTTGCTAAAGTCAAGGCAAACAATGTCCAGTACTCTTGACTTGTTGACAGAGCTAAATGTCTTGCTACAGAAAACAGGTTGATTTACTTAATCCAAATATATGCTGGATGGATGTGGCTTCTGGAAAGAAAATTTGTTTCCATAATTCTCCTAGTGACCCAGGGAAAAAACATTTGGTCTGGTTCTGTGCTCTGTGTATGTCCCAGTTGCTGAAGAACTTTCTAACTTGGTCTTCTTTTCCCTGGAGCTCTGCTATGGGCTCAGACCTCATCAGTATAAAATCAGCCAAAGACAACATTTGAGTGTCTAAGCCTTTTCTGTGTTCTTTGTCTCTATGTCCCCTGCTGGCTGAGCAGCAGGTCTACAATTTTCTTGCTCTTCCTCTTTTTATTGCCAGCATACCTTAACATCCCTCTCTCAACTCCAGCTGAGCTAGTACTGCTGCCAGCTCAAACAGTGTTTCTCTTTTTCTACCAAGTATTTTTCTTACCTCTACCTTCTGTCTGCTCCTTTTTTTTTTTTTTTTTTTTTTTTTTTTTNNNNTTTTTTTAATCATCCAGAAATTCTGTGTTAACCCATGCAAGTCTTCTGCCATACCAGCTTTCTGCCCAGTGGGGTGGATTGGCTTGGAGTTCTGAAGCGGTTCTCCTCGAAGGTCACCATACTCTTGTGGGCCCTTTTGGCTTTCAGAGCCGTGTTTTATGAGTGAACTGAATTAAGACCCAAGTGCCTTCAGGTCTTGTCACTTTATTCAGTGCTCCTGTGAAGTATACATTTTTATGTGAAAAATAAGTGTTGTAGTAGATTATAGATGGGATTTAGTGTGGGCTGCAGTCATGTATGTAAGAGTTCCATTAGCAGTGGCAGTGAAGTGAAACACAGGAGGTCCAAAGTCTTGTTTCCTGGAAGATGTAAGTTTCCATATTTTAGGTGTTGGAATCTCCCAGCTGCCTCACTTTGGGTCCAAAATGAAGGATGTGTTAATTCATAGAGAGAGGTCAGGTATATGGTTTGCTACATTGTTTCAAAGGAAGAAACTGCTCTGTGGCTTAGATTTCTTTAATGACTGAAACTTTGTATCCTAAATGATGTTCCCGAAACAGGAACATGAGCCAAACATAGAACTCTAGAAATGGAGTACAGTAAATGACCTGGTTCCTTGGCGTGTTTTTTTTGTAGCCAGTCTGTCTTCTGTCTTGTTTGGCATCCGTGATTCTTGCCTGTTTCTTGTATGTTTCATTGAGGTGCATCCAAAAAAAATTTGAATGTCTGCAAGGGCTTTTTGGGTTTTATTTTCATAGATTTGTGAAAAGGAGAGAAGAAGAGCAGTCTAATCTCTGTTGTAAAATAACTGGCAGTAAAACTTATATTTTGTCTCCAACTGGATTCGTGTGGCAATTGGGCATAAACACAGAGAGAACTTGTTCATTAGGAACTCTGCAAGGAACTATTTTGAAAGGCAAGGAATAGGTGCCTGTTCCAATGGTCTGGAAAAAGCAAACAACAGCTGTGATAGTGTTTTGCTGTTTCCCATAGCTGTCGTGATTATGAAGTGATGATATAATTAACTTTCTCAAAAGCTGCACAAAGGGAAAGCTTTTCAGTGATGTATCCATATTTGTAATCCCAAGAAAAGCTTTTTGTTCCTTTAGTCAGTCTATCACTTCTGACTCTCATAATTTACTGAAATCCCCTTTCTTAACTCTTGCTAGAAACACTTAGCTCCTAGATTCTTTGCCAGTCATAAAAATTATGAATTTTCATAAACGTGTATATGAAAAAACCTTTTTTTTTTCTTCTCCCTGTTGCGTCAATTCACTTGGGGTTTTGAACAAAATAACTGAAAGACAAACTGGTTGCTTCACAAAGGTAATTAAGACAGTATGTGGTGCAGAGGTTGAACAGTTAGGGGTTCTTTCCTCCTAATGATCCGTTAATTAGTGAAGGGAGCTCAGTGAGTGTTCAGGTCTCTCAGGAATTACCTTTGAATGGCATTTAAATCTGCTTTGGTTTAAAAGGTATAATTGAAGGGGGAGAGGTCTTTTTAGAATTTTTTTTCTGTCGACATAGACCAGCAGAATTTGCTAAACCAAAGCAAATGTCTACATATAATTGGTGTTATATACATGATAAATATTTTAAAATAAGCCAATAAATAGCTGTGATACCTCGCTGAGGATTTTGGCAACAGCTTTGGTTGCAGCAGCCTTCGATGTTGAGAGCAGTAAGACTGCTGCATGAAACTGGTTGATTGAAGAGCCAAGGTGTCCAAAACTTGCTCCCAGTTCAAGCACTGTACCATGTCAGTGTGTTCATACTATTTTTAGGACCAGTCTGGAATACTTGCTTGGATGTTTTTGTAGGAGTCAGCTTGAAGCTGGCACGTTTAATATTCCTTGAAGAGAAAGTAGACCAATCTCTGTATGATTTTCTTTTGTGCATTTCAAAATATCTGTGGTATGTGTCCTCTGCATTATTTATTCTTCTGCTGTTCAGAGTTATCCAGGATAAATTGACTGCATATGTGCAGGACCTTAGCAGCTGTTTAGGGCAGGAAGAAAATAGGTCTTATACAGTCTGAAATTAGCCTCTCATTCTTCAGGGTACGTGCAGCTGTGGTCCTGAAGGTGAATTTTTCTCTTCAGGTCCAGGTAGCATTGCTTTAATCAGTGCTCTTCCCTAGATGATAGCCAATGGATTAATTTGCAAAAGGGTACCTTTTTTTTTTTCTTTACCTCCTCATTTGAATTGTGAGATTTTTACAATGCCATCTTGTCAGTTGGAATGCAGCTGTGGAGTAGTATTTCTATTACACAGAATCACAGCTTATTTGGAAAAGTCTTATCCATTATCCACTCATATGTCATTTTAAGGTAGCAAATAATAAGTGCTAGCCTAAAAATTGTTTGCTAGAGACAAGCTAATGGATGTCCCAAGGGCTTTAATACACCATGATTGGCAGTTTGCATGTGTAGAGTGGAAGTTTGCGGAGTATGCAACACAATTATGCCTGGAATGAAGAAAATAAAATAACCAAAGTAATATAAGTTTAGATCATGTTTTAAGTGGATTTATTCTAAAGTTCAGAGTTCTGATGTTAAGGGAATAATAGACAGAGAGCATCAAAATGCCATTGTATTTTAGAAGGATTGTAATTTTGAAATTCTGAGGTGTTCCTCATTTCGATTTCTAAGAAAAAGAGGGAGGAGCAACAACACCGGACTAAATCTCAGTGGTTTTAATGTATGGGCAAACACTACAAATGACTGCATCACAAATTACTGTAGCTGTCTTTTGGTGGTTGTACAAACAAAACCTTAGCCCCCTGCTGCTGTGTTAGGAGGTAATTTGAGGAAAAGTGGCATCTGAATCATGCTGAAAAAAAGCCAAAATTCGTAGCACAAGGAGAGTCATAGTGCTACTGGAAGTATCAGTGCTGAAAGCTCTAGATCTGAGGTTGGTAAATAGGTTAGTTACATGTGAGTTCGTTGTGGTGGAGATTGCAGAGTTTAACATGATCGTGTAATAGTAAAAGTGGAAGAGGGTCAGAATTTAACTTGAACTGCTAATTGCCACAGAATTATCCATATGTTTGCTGCTCTGCTCCCATTGTTTAGTTGTAACCATCATTGCCTTCAGCATCGAATAAGGATGAGCTGAATCACAAAGACTGTGATTCTGTGCTTTCAAAAGGACTTTGCTATTCAGAAGTACAAATAGGCAGCTGCACTAAGGTAAATGGTACAATTTTACAGTGTTAATTGTTTTACAACAATTTAAACAGTGTTATCAGAGACTGGCTTGTCCACTTGTCTTCCCTGATGTTCTATTTAGAGTGTGAGCTAAACCTGTATGTTTTGTATCCCTTTGGATGGACTAGATGAGGAGAATGACCCAGCTGTATTTTTGGTTTAAGTATTTTGTTTGTCAATTTGTTGCTTTTACTACCTTTTTTTCCTCTTAACTCAGTACCTCAACTTCATGATTTAGAGCAGTGTGGGTCCAGTTGTGGGTATTTTTCTCATGGAGGGCTAGTTGCTTTGTGTTTATTGTAGTCCTTATATTGGCATTTAAGCAGTTGGGTTCAGTAATTCCTACCCGCTCTTAAAACAGATTCCAGCTGAAAGGTAAAACTGAACAGGTTTGTCTTTGCTTAAAGTTCTCACCATTCTTGATAAGGCAAAGATCTGGACAACTTGATGTTTTGGAGAAGAAGGGTAAAAATTTATTCAGTATTGCAACTAGATTGTGTAATAAAAAAGCGGAGCAGCTAGAAGTGAGTAGATGTTGATCATTTCACTTTAAAAAAAGTTGGTTTTGTCTTATTGAAGAGTAAACTCAATGTGTAGTAAAATTTGTCAAAACAGAAATTGTGTTTGTTTTTAAAGCAGTTATTTTTAAGGCAGCAAAGATAGAAAATTCAGTTATCCACTAATGTGTTCCATCCCTCAAATTATTCCAAGGTGGCAAACATTCATGTGGCATAAGAAATACGGTTTCTTATGGAAACACTACTTCTACTTTTGGTTTCTTCCTCTAAGATTATGCTTTAAGAGAGAGACTCTGAATTCTGTGGCCACTTCTCCCACAGAAAGACATAACAATTTTTGTTTCATTTTAATATGCATTTTCATCACCAGTCTAAGAATGAACAAAACATAAATAGATTTGTATTACTTAAAAAAAATAAAAGCTAATTTCTTGTTCTGCAATGGCCCTGTGTAAAAGCTACGATAAAGGGCACAGGAAAACCTGTAGATTATAATGAATAACAGGGTAGTGTGTTGCTTTCTGTAATGAAGAATGGAGTTAAAAGTACACAGTCTCCAAGGTTTAAATTGCCTACAACAAATTTTTGGTAGTGGGTTTTACTTTTAATAGCAGTGGCCAAAATAGAGAACAGGGCCTTTTTCCTTGACTTGGTGAAAAGGGGCAGCAAACTATTCTGCTCTGTCAGCCTTACTAAAGTCTTGACAAGACTGAGCTGCTCTTTATTTCATATTGCTGGATCATGCTTTAACAAGTTGAGGACCTTGAGGGTGCTGGCTTTCATACACAGCAACAGCTGCTTAATTTGTGCTAATCATTTTGGTGATTGCATTTGTGTTTTATGTGTGTTACTCCTTCTTCAGAGTGTATCCTTGTGTTGTTGCCAAATAATCAGAGCAGTTGGCAAAATGGAAAAGAAAGAGTTATTGGAACATGAGGTGTTTTTTCCTAAAAAGCTGCACAAATGTGACCTTTCTTTTTCAGGGGAACTCTAACTGCTTCTGTAAGAGAAGCAGCTTGGTAAATAGAATATCTAATGATTCAGAGTTTTTAGGAGTTTCCTGGGGAACTGAATTCATAGCTTTAAATCTGTGAAACAGGCTTTAAGATAGATTCCTAGTTGTGAAGATGTAGAGCACTCTGAACATTATTCATAAATTAATACAGATGTTCAGACATCTGTTTACGTGTTTTGAAGGTGTATGGACTGTGTTCTCTTTATGTGGATGTATAAGGCATGAAACCAGTGGATCATATCCCTGACTGGAGATTACTCTTTTCCCTAAAGGCCAAGAGAAATAACTGAAAGTTACAAATAATTCAACTGGAAATAAATTACAGGTCTTATCTCTGTGACATTTTTTTAGACACGCCTCATGTCATTTTTTGAGCCCTTGCTTAAATATTTTTATAAAAGACCATGATCCATATGTTTGTGCCCAGAGACTTAAGCTTTAGAATTGTGCTTGGGTGCATGATTCTGCTACTAATAGCTTTGTGGAAAAAAATGCAATGCATTGGAATGCATGTTGTGATAATGATGTTTAAGTCTCATCTCTTCAATGGACTTTTTGAATGAACATCTTATGTCTTCTAATGATAGTTCACAAACTGTTGAGAGATTAATTTATCCATTTTTCTTTTTCTGGAAATCCTTGGTGCTGTTGTATGAGGCCATTGAGAGATCTCTGCAGCTGTGAAACCATTCCCAGTCAAACGGGACAATCCTTCAACTCCTTTGCTTGTGTGTTAAGTTCAGTTTTAGGAACCATTAGCTGTGAGCTCTTGTCTTGGTTTGAAAGACAGGTGTCTGCTGAGAGAGGAAGGAGCCTCCCTTGGAATGGAAAATGTAAACTCCCTCCCTCCAAATTATTATAATTTTGAAATTAAGGGGCTCTCCGACAAAGATATGAGAATAGGAATAGTGGTTCTTTACTAGTATGTATAAAGAAAGAGAAAAAAAAAGGAACCACAACTTAATAGGAAAAAATATATATATTAAAAAAATGCAGTAGTGCAAAACCACTGACAGAGTCAGAATACAACCTGACACACTGTTGGTCAGGATGTTGGTAGTAGCCCAATTAAATGGTGACTGCAGTGCTCATGGATTGACAGATGTAGTTCTGCTGAAGCAGTGATCCTGTAGAGGGGTGTAGTGGTAGTGTAGACGGGTCTGGTCTTCGTCTGAGAATCCAGTGGAAAAAGGCTGCTTGTGGTGCTCCAAATCTCAGATTATATCCAGGTAGGAATGCTTGGCTCCTCCTGCTGGGTGGGGCATCTCACAATGGGATGATATAATTTTATCAGTCATGCAGTGAGACTCAATGGCCCATTAACAGAAGATATCCTCCTGGAGAGAAGATGGATCATGCAAGAGATAAAGAGCACTGCCCCACTTGGTTTTAACAGATGGTAATAGAATACATACTTTTGGTTACATCTTGTGTTGCAGCCTAAGACAGTTCTTTTTCCTGATTTGGCATGTCAAATCAATATAATTTAGATTTTCAAAGATAGTGTTATAAATTGTGAATTTTTCTGTTTCCAGTATTTTCATCTGAAAATAAATTTTTCAGTATTAATAAGATATGCACCTACACCAAATATTTCTTCCACACACCATGGGTGTGGACAACAAGATATCTGGAGGACAAAAAAATGCGTGACTTTTTGATATGGTGGCCTCTACTTAGCTCTGTGCAGTTATAGCACTGGCTAAAACAGTGTAAAAGTGAACTGTCTATCAAGGCTGAAGAAATAAGTTTACTCATATATTTTTACTTATANGTATAAAGAAAGAGAAAAAAAAAGGAACCACAACTTAATAGGAAAAAATATATATATTAAAAAAATGCAGTAGTGCAAAACCACTGACAGAGTCAGAATACAACCTGACACACTGTTGGTCAGGGTGTTGGTAGTAGCCCAATTAAATGGTGACTGCAGTGCTCATGGATTGACAGATGTAGTTCTGCTGAAGCAGTGATCCTGTAGAGGGGTGTAGTGGTAGTGTAGACGGGTCTGGTCTTCGTCTGAGAATCCAGTGGAAAAAGGCTGCTTGTGGTGCTCCAAATCTCAGATTATATCCAGGTAGGAATGCTTGGCTCCTCCTGCTGGGTGGGGCATCTCACAATGAGATGATATAATTTTATCAGTCATGCAGTGAGACTCAATGGCCCATTAACAGAAGATATCCTCCTGGAGAGAAGATGGATCATGCAAGAGATAAAGAGCACTGCCCCACTTGGTTTTAACAGATGGTAATAGAATACATACTTTTGGTTACATCTTGTGTTGCAGCCTAAGACAGTTCTTTTTCCTGATTTGGCATGTCAAATCAATATAATTTAGATTTTCAAAGATAGTGTTATAAATTGTGAATTTTTCTGTTTCCAGTATTTTCATCTGAAAATAAATTTTTCAGTATTAATAAGATATGCACCTACACCAAATATTTCTTCCACACACCATGGGTGTGGACAACAAGATATCTGGAGGACAAAAAAATGCGTGACTTTTTGATATGGTGGCCTCTACTTAGCTCTGTGCAGTTATAGCACTGGCTAAAACAGTGTAAAAGTGAACTGTCTATCAAGGCTGAAGAAATAAGTTTACTCATATATTTTTACTTATAAGTTTACTTAATTATATATTATCCATATTTCTGTTTAGTTTGATTTTTTCTCTGTTCTCCTGAACATTAGTAACTGCAATCTTTTAATCTTTTAAGTAGCTTCTTTTGAGCATTTTAAATTTTCCTGACTAAATTTAAGATGTGGCTCTTAAGTGAAAAATAATAAGAAAATGATTTTTGGTAACCCATTTAAAATTGCTCTGAAAACTTGAATATAATTGAGAAGGGCTTGTTAGTTAATGTTTTGAACTAATAGATCTTTGGTTCATAGTCTTATAATGAAAGCAGCTTACATTACCAATAAAAGCCCAGCATATTCATCAGGGATGTCAGCAGTCAAAGTTATGAAGATGTTTGGGTACAGTCTGGAATCACGTGGTGACAACTAAGAGTTGAACTGCTCTCACTGAGAGGATGAATAATGTTCTTTTTTTATTTTCCCTCAGTATTCTCTATTTACTGTTACCTCTCTCTGCTCTGAACTTTGTGGTTCATTATGGAGATTCTAGGAATGCTGCCAGCAAGATGTTCCTGATTGATGGTTCTGAAGCCAAAATCCAGGGGCTCTTACAATGTCTTGCCAGCTTTGGCATTGCTGTCTTCTGGGATTGCTTTCAATTTGTATCATCCTAGAGCAGGCTGTAAACCTGTCTGCCTCCTGTTGTCCAGGAGTTTCATGCGGACCTCAGTGCAACAGCAGATTAGCAGCATGCATAAAAAAAGAGGTACTCTGGGCCTGATAGTCAGCAGCAGGGTCCTGGGGGCCTTGGACTTCAGGTAGTAACTTCAACATGTCAGTCTGGATTAGATGTGGGCTAGAGACCTGGTTGCCACATGTAAAATGATTTTGTGTTACAGGAGAAAGGTGGTTTAGTTGTGTGCCTTTAGGATTTCCCAGCAGGAGAAAAAGGTAAATGATAAGTTTAGCAAGTGAAAATGAGGGCTGTTCTTGTTGATTGCCTTGCAGGTGTAGTACTAATTAGAAATCGTAATGCTCCATGAATACATTTTCTATATTCTACAGATAGTTTGCTTTGGAAATGAGGACCTCTGTTTCATTATGTGCATTAAAAAAGAAGGCACAAAGAACTAGAATGCAACAGACCCAGATTCTTTCTTCCTTTTCATGCAATTTTAAGGTTATGCACTGTTAAATCTTTTGCAAGAAAGTGGCATGTAAAGTATAATAAACTTGAAAAAGAAATACTGTTAAACCTATAGGTCTGTCTCTCGAGTTAGCAATTAAAGAACTAGCAACACTAACTGGTGCTGGTAAAATGTTGATAAAAGGTTTGCCTAAATCTCTTGAATAATCAGCAGGCTTTATTAGTGGATGTGTAGAATGGCAATTGAACAGCAATACTGTCACAGAAGGTGAGTTGAAACTGGATGTGCTTTTATTTCCTCTTTGGGAAAGTGTTGTGAAACCTGGCAGGGGTTCAGTATTGGGTATGAGTTGAATAGGTTCTGTCCAGGCATTTTGTTTTGTGTAAGGATACTTGTGTGGCATTGCATGGTGTGCTTGGGAGGATGATAGTGGCTTTGGACCAGTGCTTTGAGGTCTTTCACTGGAAACAATCAGAATAAAACCCTCAGAAGTGACTGATAACTGGCTCCCTAAGCCATTGCCTAGCTTCAAGTGAGGACCAAAACTTGATCAGAAACACTAAGATTTCTGTACTAATTAAATTTCCCAGTAAAAGCATGACCACTGCTATCTTCAGAAACTCCCAGGAACCTGAGCCATGATGTTCCTGCTTGATTTGACATCATTTCTGAGGATCAGAAGAGTAAAAGTGTATGTCATATCCTCTTCTTCCCTCTCCCCATACGAGCTACATTTTATCTTTGTGAACACATTGTTCAGTTCCTGATTTTTTCCCCTCAGCGATGTATTCTAAAAGTGTGTAAGGCTTCCGGCATTTGCTGGTTTCAGTCTACATTTTTTTGTCATTTTTCTGTAGTGTTAAATGATTGTGAGTAGATTATAAACATCCTAATCTAACTTGAGCATCTTCCCTCAAGTATTTAATATGTCATATTCTATTCTATTTTTAAAAATCTTTTTATTTCATAGCTACTTATTTTTACCTTCAGACAAAAAGTACTGAATTTTATCCAATGTAAGTGCAGAAACCTGAGTTATTTTCAGGTGTGTTAAAGTAACCAATTCTCCTTTTGAGTTATTTTTTCATGATGCTTTCTTCAATGAGTTTGTAGTTATCTTGTGATGCCAGTTTAAATTTTTTTTTTTTTACTTCATTTACAAGTATGAACCATCATCCATATGTCCTGTTATGAGCCAGTGGAATGTAAAGTTTGCATTTAAAAGTGAAAATTCTGGATACTTTTCTTGGCCAGTATGTTTTTCAGAACTTATGTTCAATACCTGTTGAAAAGTATGTAGCTGATATTCAGAAATTATTTCCTCAAAAATGTCTTGTTTTCTCCTCATGGGTATCAAGCACAGGCCTCAAAAAAGGTCAGAAAATATTCTCAAAACCGTATACCTTCTTAGAAATTTAAATATAAATTTGTATTCCTTCATGATAAATATTAATACTAGTAATATCATAAACCCTCTTGCATCCCATGGGACAGCAAGATTACTGGGTCAAAAGGAGGTGTTTTTTTCCTTACAGGCATTATACCTTAATGAAATTTTCAGCTGGAGTAGGTCTTGCATATTTATTGACATTTCTTCTAGGAATGCTTTTTTCCCTGAGTCTCTCTACTTATTATTAAAAGTTTGACACCCACAACTGTTTAGTCAGTATAAAATGTTTGAGAATGTGATTATGAATATATTTAACAAAACAGAAATTTTCATACTTCTAGTGGAAAAAGTATTTCAATTATGTCAGATTTTGTGCAACTTTTGGGGAAAGGTGTTCTTAGTCTCAGTATTTTTCCACTACTGTAATATAAAGGGACAATAGGGTATATGGTTAATTTGGTTTTCACCTTCAATGCATGAGGATGTTTGGAATATTTGTTTTGGTGTTAATGTCTTAGTACATGCAGTTTGCACCACATTTCCACAGTAAGACTTAAGAAAGCAATCATAAAATTTATTTGTGCTATAAAGAAGTATTAGTTTTAGTTCCTTTTTTCTGCATATAGCGCAGTCTAGAAGAGGATGTCATTGGTTAGTGAGTCATGTGCTTTCCTGTTGCAGTTAAATATTTGCATTGCAAGTTACATGTATTTTAAGTGTATTGTGGCAATCTACAAATATGACTACAGTTCCTGATCCATTGAAGTATATCTGCTGAGTAACAGAGCATATTTCCCAACTGCAAGTAGCACACTTATCTATGTTATGCTTAATTTATGTGTAACTTATCTTATTAGATAAGATTTGTCTTGCTGCTGGAAAGTTATACTTGAAAAAGCCAGGAGGGTTTAAGAATTGTTATCCTACCCATTAGGTTTGTTTAGACAATATGAACTGCTACTGCTGAGCTCCTGTGAAAATAGTTACACCAAGACCTACTGTGGAATTTTTTTCCAAATGTGAATGGTGATGCAGAGCTTGAGTGCAGCAGCTGAAAAGTTCGTGCTTTCTAGAGGCTCGTGTGGATTTTCTCTGTAAACAAACCCTGTCCAAGATTAAAAGCAGGATAAGTAACTCTGTGGTCTTCAGGGTCATCAGAGGTTCTTGGGGCCTTGCAAGGTCGCTGAAGTCATAGAACATTGAATTTGCAAAGTCACCTGCAGTAGGATCCGATGATGGCCAAGAAAATTATTGTTGAAATACCCCATCAATTATTGTCTAGAGCAATATTCCAATGTTACTGTTAATTGTAGCTATTGCTTCAATTGTACACAGGTTAGGTCAAACCTAACGTTTAAAACAAAGCAGCAGGTGTGTGCAAACAAAACCTGTGCCAGCACATGCTGACCCGAGCCATTACTCACTACAAACATCACTTCTACTACCAGAACCTCCCCCCAGCATCACCATGGAAGCTGTCATCCCATGCACCACCCAGGGGGTGATGGGGAGGTGCCTGCATTAATGGTTGCCATCAGCCGCTCCTTCTCTGGGGATGGTTTGGCCAGTGTGGATCCAGGTCCGTACAGGTAGCTTCTCTCTCCAAAAGCAGAGTCCTTCCTTCTTGCTGCTCAGTTGTCAGCAATGCCAGCATCTTCAGAGGAACTCCCTGAACACTGGCTTGCTGGAACTTGTGCATTGGATAGCTTGCTTAATCAGATAATTTTTTGGCAGATTGTGTTGTTACACTGCCTGTTTAATCTCTGGGCCTCACAGCTCAACCATTAGGTTTGTTTCTCTACAGTCGTTTTAGAGCCACAGTTCAGACACTCACCTCAGGCAGTTGAAGTGCCACAGGAAGACTGTGCAAACTCCACGACAAATCTTAGGTTTGCATTTAAGAATGGTATCTTGTTCAACTACCAAAAGAGAAGCACTGGTACATATTTTGTATTCCAACAGCTGGTGTATTTTCAGCCTGTAGTGTAAGATTAAGTTATGTGCTACCCAAGGGTCTCCATATGGGGAATGCAAAAGGATCAGTATCTTCACTGGGAAGTGATTAGTGATCCACATTAGTGATCCACAAATCAGAAAGAATTGAAAGTGATTGCTGCACATCTCACTTGTGTGCAATTTACAGTGATAGTTTTAGAGATAATGACAGTGTCTCACTGTAGAAGTTTCCTACCATTTTTTAAGCTGATATTAAGGAAAGCAGGGATCCAGTTTGGCAATTTTTTTTTTCAATCAACTATTTCATATACACTTGTAATAAAAGTTAGGAAATTTGGTGTGTGACGTTAAATGAGTTTTTTGATAAATTGTAAACAGTGTCAAAAGAAAGTATATCCTGGAGGCTTGTTCTTTGTAGTCATGGTCCTACTATAGTTCTTTGTATTCCTGGTCCTACTATAGGTTGAGGATAGGTCTCAGGCTCTTCCATAAATGCAGAGAACCTTGTATCACTGGTTCCTGCTATGTAGCTGCTCTCTGGTTTTATTTGAATGGTCTTTATGCTTTTAACTGTGTTTTTCCTTGGTGCCTCTTGAGCCATAGGCAGGTTTTCTTTGCACCTCAAGAATTAAGTAAGTCTCTGGGAACATCCATAGCATGTATGTTGTGTGCTGCCACATCTCAGTGCAGGGTGTCTCTGTGAATCTCTGGTCTCTGCCCAACTCCTTGACCTGTGCATTCCTATCAGTTCTCTTCCAAAAACCTTCCTTTTCCTTTCCTATTACCTCTGTCAGCTGAGGAGCGATACATCAATTGAAAACGTGAAGGCATCAGAGCAGAGCATCTGATCCAAGCTCTGACTGTACTTAGAGAAGTGATGACTTTCTGACTGGCTTGCTCAGGGTGGAAACATTCATGTCCCAGACAAGAATCTGTATTATCCTACTCAAAAAATTGCACACTTGTCCCTCTCAAAGCAAAAATAAATTATAATTCACTGATGCCTCTCCCACCTGGGATAGAACTCTACCTCCTATTTCTTCCACTGTGTTTTAGAGGAAAAGATCTGGGCCAGTTGCACTGAAAATGAAAGTGTCCATCCACAAAACTGTGCATTTCTATGAGAGTTGCATTAAGAGTAATATAAATGTTGCTTTGTAATTGAATGATTTGGCTGATGTGGAGCCTTGGTTTTTATGGCCTTATAAGCCTATTGCATGCTGGGACTGAGGCAGTGTCAAGTGGGAATACTGAAGGAGATAAAAGACTGTAGCTAGTTGAGTTAGATATATTGAAATTGTTTCCTAAAACAGCAATAAAAATGCAGGCAATTGAGGCTTTACTTAATAAGAAACTTTTTAGCCAGACAAGTCCTGTAAGTGACAGAAGGAATTACTTGTCTCTGTGTAAAACCTCTGTTCCCACACACTTCTGGGCTGTGTGAGGTTGTGGAAATGGGATTTCATTTCTTTCTTCAGGGTGAAGTTATGAATATAAGTTACTCTTAAAGGTGCAAAATTTACCTGTAGCATTTCTGGCTACATAATAGAGAATTGTATTAAAAGAATTAATTTTGCTTTAAGTGTGGAAGTATGTTTTATCTGTAGTTTATTTGTGTATTTGTAGTACTGCTGTCATTTGAAATGCATTGACTGAATTACAGTTCTTTTACTATTCTTCTCCAGCTTCTGAACTGCAACACTTAAAAATTACACATAAGTTACTACTTTACTGCTGAAACATACCTTACTGGTTTGCTTTCTCTTTTTAGGTGTCTTGGCTTTTTAATCCAGCAAGAAGTGAAATTACAAGTCTAGATAGTGGAAATATAGATGACATTTTAAGTGAGTACTTTGAATAATTTCTTTCTTTGTATGTCTGCAGTTACTTATCTGTGTGAATATTGCAGTGATATTAAATGAATATTCATACCCTAGCTTTGAATATATGAATTGCAATCAGCTTAGAAATATTAAATGCCTGTGGTCGAAATTAGCTGTCTGAACTAATGTATTGCAATGAGAATTTCAAGTGTCTTAAGAAAATAACTGGTATCTTGTTTGCAGAAGGGAATACTTGATTACATAACGAAAACCAGTCTAGAGGGCATTTTAAAAGTTCCCCCCAAAAATTGCATCAAGTGAAACCCATGGTAATGGGCCTTAAGTATGTTGCTTGTTCAGCTCTGCCTTTCCTCAAGTTAAGCACTGTCCTAATTTTGGTGGCTCATATAATGCAAATCTTCAAATTAAACAGATATGGGTTTCTTGTCTGAAACCTTTCCCTCTGAGAAGTATGCAACTTGCCTGTATCTGGTTGTCTTTGCAGGAAAAAGTTATTACATTGTTTCAAATATATCTGGGCGGGGAGAAAATCTTTATTAAGGTGTGGACTAGAATCTGCCTTATGTTATGGGATTTCTTTGTGATATGAGTCCTGTTTGTAAATACCTTTTCCACAGTGGAAAATATAAAATTATTTTATACAGAGTAATTCACAAAAGAGAATATACACTAAGCGTAAGTGCTTTTAAAATTCATCCCATTACTTTCAAGAAATATTTTATGTGTTGGAGGTAACCCTAAACTTTTCAGTGCTTGTTATTTACCTATTCACCACTTGCATCCCTTGCTGATAATGAAAATCTTAACACCATAATTGTAATCAAACTGTGGTGTTTTCCAGCCTACTCAAGAGTTGTCTTTATCAGCATGTTGTCTTTTTCCAGGCTTTCAGCATCCTTATCTTCACATGTAACTGCTCTGTAACTTTGTCAGTTTTCTGCTTTAAAAAGATGTGGCTGATATTCTGTGGTTTGAGTATGTATTTCATTTTTTTTCAGTGTCTAGGCCAATATTACTTCTAAAAATCAATTTAAAGCATGGTTGGTTATTATATTCTGTAAAGATCGTACTTTATTTTTGGGTAGGAGATTTATCCTTTCTTGATTTTTTTTTTTAATATGTGAAAAGGAGTGCATAAGAACATTGTTTTGTTATCTCATTATATGTATTCCTGTAGTACTGCATTTTTTTGGTGTTCCTTACAATTTGTCTATTTTTGGGGACTGAAAATTTCTTTGCCACCTTTTGCTATAGTATCCAGGTTAAATAAGACAAGTAAGGACAAACCAGAGCAAGTTGCGCAGACAGGCTGCCTGTTCATCAGTCTTCCACCCCAAATAGTAGGATTGGGATTCATCTTTTAACTGGTTTTTAACACTTATGAATAATAGGGGTAGTGCTTAAGAGCCACTAGAGTTCAATTTCTGGATGTGAGTGCTTTAATTTGAAATCCAGAAATAATTTTTACTGCATAAAGTAAATACATGCTTAAGTATTGACATTTTTTTTTGTCTTATATATCAATGAAGTCAATAGAACACTTGACTGAAGGCCTCTTTCTTCTCTTTCCCATTTGTTATAGATTATATTTCAGATAAGATTTACCCCAGCAGTTTTTTAGCAATCAGACTAAGCTCTACACTGAATTATCTAGAAATATTTGCTTTTGTAGTTTTTTTGTGCCTACTTTTATAATCTCAGATAAAAGAACTGAGAAGTTTGCCTCACAATGTGACATTGGGCTTTTTCTTTTTCTTTCTTCTCAGACAATGCAGATGTTGCTTTAGTTAATTTTTATGCTGATTGGTAAGTTATTCAAGTTGGTTTTATTTTTATATTTAAGCTTCTGTCTTTTGAAAACTGTCATGTTTGGCTATAGTTTTCTAATTGAAAATACGGTAGTCTGTTGCTTTCAAACCAGTTCTTTCCTGGATTTGTGTCCCAATTGCTTCTCCTTCTGTCTGTGCTTGCCTGGTTCACATTATATTAGGCTATAGTTTTAAAATAGTACAACCTTAATTATGATCATTACTTTTAGGCATACAGCAATAACCCCTCAACATACACACTGTCAGTCTGTGATGTAACCTGACTTTTGAGTGAGAACAGATCAGTTTTGGTCATGGAAGTTCTCCTTTTTAAGGGTGGAGGAGAGTTAGGGACCAGAAGCCATTGTAGCATATACATGGTAACATATATATATGCCACATAAATGTGTAGCATACAGCTGGGCTGCCGAGACAGGATTTTTCAGAAGGTGGACCTCAGCTCTCTTGGCATTTTGAGAGCAAGACTTGCTCTTCACTTAGATGTTTGCTGTTGCAGACACAACTGCATCTCCAGGCTGTCACTGTTAAGTTTAAGGTGGGTTTCAGTGCAGGCTGGTTTATTGTAAGTCTACTCCTTGAAATCTCATTCTCACAATTTCTACAGTGCCATTATGCATCTCCAATTTAAAAATCTGCCATATGTTTGGAAGGACAGAATATAAAATAATTTTATTGACTTATTAGTAATGGGCTTGTGCATTACTGTTACCCTAAACTCCCTAAAGCCACTGAAGCATCTTTACAATCCTACCACCTTTTCTGTGGGCAAAAAGAGAGAATTTGCTTCAAAATCTGACATTACTGGAAGAAGGGACCCTTAGGGTTCTCTTTGTTCTTACTGCTGTAAAAGCAGTCTGCTCAAATTCTGCCAAACATAAGCAATAATATAATACATACTACTTATGACTTGTATTGTTGACCTATAGAAAATTCCCTGTGATATTTCTTGAAGGTGTTTATTGAAGGTGGATATTTCAATCTCAACAATCTAAGGAACTTCTTTTACTACATTTTTAAAATCACTTTCCGTGGGGTAATTCAAGTAGAAAAAAAAACCAAACAAGATATATTCTATTCAGAAAGTATTTCCTAAAGGCTTATAATTGATTAATGGTGTTTCCTAGGGAGATAAAGCAGGGGAGCATATCTTGAACTCTGTATTTGTTCAGAATTACTTTTTTTTCCTGCGCCTGATTTATTCAAGTTGCTTTTGAACTGATTTTTGTCCAGTCAGTTACTGAGATGATTACAGGTAGATGTGATTTTTCCAATGGCTTTTTTTCTTTTCTTTTCTTTTTAATTTTTTCCTTCAAAGATCAAAATGTTCCAGTAGTCATCAACTGAAATATTTCAAAGGGATATTTTGAAGTCACGATTTTGTCTTCTGTTTACAGGTGCCGCTTCAGCCAAATGCTGCATCCTATTTTTGAGGAAGCTTCTAATGTAATCAAAGAAGAATATCCAGATAAGAATCAAGTGGTGTTTGCTAGAGTAGACTGTGATCAGCATTGTAAGTAAATCGTGATTTAGGTTTTTCTGTGCTGTCCTGCTACCAAGTTAGTCATTGTATTGAAAAATATGCTAAGTAGTCGTGCAAAGTGTCGCTGTAGCTGGCCCATCATTTACCCCAGGGTTGCTTTTATTACATCAGGAAACCTCTTCTTCCAAATTTGTCAGGGCAATTTCCAATGTTTCTTTCTCATTGCATCCATCAACATCCTTCTTTTTTATCAGTTCAGCCTATCTCATTTAATGAGGAGAAAAGGGCTGTGATTATAAATTGAATTGGCTCATCGAGGTGTCAGAGAAGCACTAGTACAACAAATGATGCAGGTCTACACAACCAAGGAGAGGAAGGGGTAATCTGCCACTGTCAGCATGAAGAATGTGTTCTGATCAGGTCTTCTTCCACCTTGGAGTCATGGTGGGGGCTCTAAGTTTCCTTTCACACAGCCAGGAAGGGATCAGAGCTTTGCTCTGCTGTTGTTACACATGCCAGCAAACAGTTGCCTGTTTGGGCTGGGTTGTCCCCATGGCCAGACATACATGAAAATGATATGCAAAATTTTACTTTATGCTGGTACTAATCCCTGAAGTTCCTTTTAAATCCCTTAATAAGTAAAATGTGAGGAACATCTGCTGCACATTGAAAAGCAAATGAGTAGTACCAGGATTTTCATTACACTATTGGATCAGCTGTGTTGTTTTATGCTTCTTGGAGAACAGCATTTCTAGGAATAGTTTCTTTACAGTGGCTTGTGATTCCCAAAGAGTATTAACAACAGAAATTCAGTTTAATCAGTACTGATTATACTGTTTGGGCTTTACAAAACTGTTAATTTGTAAGAACAAGCATCACTGGAAATTGACTCATCTTTTCATGTCAAGATAAGGACAACAAAACTTTCTATAAAGTTCTCACTAAAGACCATAGTAAAATCAGCCTGTATTGTTGTGTTTTATTGTTAAGGTTTAAATTCACTGCTGAAATCCTTACTTTGGCTGCAGTAGCTTCAGTTGCTTGAATAACTCAGAGTCTGGGCTGGGCTGCTGGATGCCCAGTGTTTAGCTATGCGATGTTCTTGTCTTAGTGGTTATAGTTAAGGAAACATTTTTTTGCCCTCCACCAAACGTTTGAAACATTTTAAAAGTTTGTTGCTTAATCCTCTCATATGCTCTTTGAATTAAGGTAATTGGTACTTGTTACGGAGAGCCAAGAGGAAGAGATGCCACAGAAGACATTGTCATCCTTCTCCTGGGAGTTCTTGTAGTGGGCTAAGTTGTAGGAGGCAGCAAGGAGTTTTAGTTTTTCTTTTTATTTCTGCATTAGTTCTCTGTATTTACTATTTTTGTCCTTAATTTAAGTAGATGAGCATGACTGCTGTTGCAGAAGATGTCAAATGTGAAAATTAAAAATAAAATCCTTTAATGACAGGAAATTTACATTGCCTTTTTGAATGGAAATAACAGTTATGTATATCATTCCTAGTTTCTAGTATTTATTTGCTGGGTTTTAAACAATGGTACATTTCATGGCACACAGTTATTGGGCATGCCCTAAAGTTTTAGGTATTTTAACGTGTGCAATAGCAGCTTTTCAGTAAGAAAGCAGATATTACTGTATTATTATCAAGGTTGGGCCTGCTGTAGTATTTTGCTGAATGCTAGTGTCAAGGTTGTTAGTCGTCTGGGATTTTTTACACAAGCTTTATATTTTTTATGTGTTTACATATTTTAGCAACACTAGAGGTGTTATGTCAATATTTTGGTGGTTTGTTATGCCTGTAGATTTCATACCCCTATTAATTTGCTGTTAGAATGGTGTTCTAGAGATGATGTTTATTTGCATTACAAACGATCTGATTCTTTTTGAGACCAAGACTCTGTAGGGAATCCAAATAGCTGATTTCTGGCTACTCAAAACCAGCTTTCAGAATGGTCACTCAAGCATAGATACTTTTCATTTAATGCACTATTATTGAGGCACACTGCAGGGCCCAACAGCTCACACCAGCTTCTGAGGGTAAAGCAAATTAAAGAGAATTACTGATGTACTGACAAATCTTTGATGCCCTTGTGACAAAACCATCATTCTGTTTGCTCTTAAAGCCAATTTAAAGATATTTTTCTGGAAAGTGATAGTCCCTTATGTGATGAAATATACATATTAACACTAAGCCTCTGTATGTGTTATATTTTTTTTTGTTTGTTAATATTGGGGAAGATAATTATGCCTGAAATGTGTAGACAAAGTCACCAGGCTGTGTTTAAGCTGGTGTGTAACATAAATTAAACGTAAATCTGAAGTAGGGAGTTGAAGCAGGTACTCTTCGCTTTTCCAAGACACATCCTTTTATAACTTAAAAATGTCTGAGTTCTGCTGCATTGTGTCTTATTAAAATCTTTGATGGTTATGATATGTTCAGTTTAGTAATTCACCAATTTTAAATATTAGACACCTCTCATCTAAGTATAATACCTAGTAAAAGTGCTCTTCCATATGAAGTTACAGAAGATCTTACTGCATAGACATTATTAGGAAGGGTTTGTTTTGTGGCTTGGGGTTTTTTGTTTGTTTGGAGGTTTTGGGTTTTTTTTTTCCTTGCTTGTGTTTCAGGGTGTTTTTAATCATTTGTGTTAAGCAGTGGTGTTGGAAACTCACTTGGTACAATACATTTCCTATGTTTCTGTTCTCTGTGAGTGAATATTGCAATCTAGAACTCATGTTTCTCTGGGGAAGAGTTTATATTTTGGACAGTTTCTCTAAATTCAACACTAGGAGCTGTGGTACAGAATTCTTGTAAACTGAAGTATATATATCTTGGGAGTTTGATTCTACTGGACCATGATTTCCTTTGGTTTCAGAGTTAAATAAAAATAGTAGCTAGTTTGAATAGATCTTTGTGCCTCCAAACATAAATGAATTTCTCACTGAGGGTATGTAAGGAGATGCTTTCCTGTACAGACTGCTAGGGAGCTGTTGTTCTTCCATTCAAAATGTGTATGGGAATGTTAGTTTCCCTCTGTTTTGTGAGCTGCTGCTCTCTGTGTCTGGCTGTTCCTGCAATGTGTGTTCAAGTTGCTAATGTTAGTCTGCAGAGATGAGATTGTGTTGCTACTGTGCCTTTCATAAGCAAAAGAACTCAATGATAACAAATTTGGAAGTTCATAAAGGAACTCTAAATGAAACTAAACAAGCATGAGGATTTCATTGCATTCTTGTCACTTTGCTTGGGGAAAAAAAATCAGTCTGAGAGAGTTATCTTTGGATAAAATAAAAAGTGTAAGTGATTTGGAGAGGTTGTTGATGGCACTTCTCAGGAGAGCCATTTTATTAGTCTGTCAGAGAAGGTTATGGGATGCCTACTGATGAGGCCTTGCCTTAGCCAGGCATGGCTGTTGTGAACACTCTTTTGCAGCAGAAGGTGGTTTAAATCTGCTGTTACCTGAGTTTGATACAGAATATTGATTGCTTTCCTTCTACGCATTTTGGTCCATCGTACAAGTCACTAGTATCACAATCATTGGAGTAGGATGTCTAGTTTAGATGGTTTCCCAAGATCCTTTCTAATTCTGCTTCTTCTGAGTATTCCACCAGGGCTTATGATTTCTTGCGAGTGTCACAAGAGCAGTAGTTTAACTGGGGAGAATTTATGGTGTATTATGAAAGTAAAAACTACCTATCAAAGACAGATTTCATTTATCATCTGTAATGTGCCCTGGTGGGTAGCCTGAAGGAGTTCAAAAGATGTTGACTGATCTCAAGTAAAGAAACAGAGAATACTCATTTGGTCATTCCAGCTTCAAATATACAGCTGAAAGAATTTGTTATTTTTGAGATGGAAGATATTACAGAAGGGTAAGGAAGACTTAAGATGATTTGACACACAAAATACAGATTGGTGTTAGATCCAGAAAATTCAAGCTCTCTCTATATGTAGCTGTGCAACTCCTAGAACCATCATGTAACACCAAAGTTAGGAAATGCAGTAGCTTGGGTTTGTGCTAGCTCTTCCTCAGACAACATGAAGACACCATCCCCCTCTCCTCTAGAAAAAGGGACACTGAGTGTTTTCAGAAGTTATTTTTACAGGATTTGAGTTTTGAATACTTTGATTTTCTTTCAGATAACTTTTTAGGCTGTTATAGTCCTCTGTTCAGCATGTGAATTCTTCAGGTGGTGCCTTATATGATGAGGTAGGCATTTAGGATAATTATCAGTATTGTTCGAATCCTACTGGACACATTTTTTAAGAACCAGTCCTGTAAACTTAAAATCTAAATATTTGTTTAGTCATAGTGTGAATTATGGCCCTGAAAAATTAGAAGAATGTACTGAGTTAATAGTGACCCTTGTA
Organism: Illadopsis cleaveri; assembly: GCA_013399915.1. Taxonomy (NCBI): domain Eukaryota; kingdom Metazoa; phylum Chordata; class Aves; order Passeriformes; family Timaliidae; genus Illadopsis; species Illadopsis cleaveri. The sequence goes on from VXBB01004314.1 coordinate 231,663, forward strand.
GTTATTGCTGGTCCTTCACTGGGAAGGACCTTCTTAGCTGCATTGCAGGTGGGAGCCTTCTTCAATGTAGTGCGTCTTGGTGCAGGTTTTCAACACATTCATTGTACATTTAGTTTCAGCTTGGTGGCAGTGGAATTGAGGTTCTTGGTGACGTGATCTGATATCTAGCTAGCTGAACTTTGGATAGTGTCTTGTGGTGTTAACCCAGAATGGTGGAGTCTGAAGCACTCTGGAAAACAAATCACTGGCTGTGTGCTTGCTTGAAGCGGTAGCTTGGGTAATGTGTGTACACACCATGAGAAAAGCCTGACACACCCCAAAAAATGGCTTTGGCATTCCTTTGAATAAAGGAATTGCTGCTGTGACAATGGAGAAATGGCTGACAGTACAAGAGATATGATAAAGATATGGATCACAAATGATCCATATCACAAAGTCCAGTTCACAAAGCCTGCTTTCTTAGAGGATCTTGCTCAGAAGGTGACATGGGAAACTGTCTTGGAAAACATGAGTGTAAATGTCAGGTTTCACATGAAAGTTTGTTTCAAAACAAGAGCTGCTGTCTCTTTCCTGTTGTAAGACAGAGCTTTACTGAGGAGAAGTATCAATCATTACAGTGCATCTCTGAAGAGAACTGGGTGGCTGTAAGATATTCCTGTTGGAGTTGGCAGAAAGAATAGTGGAAAAAAGTCTGGGCAGTTTGGAAATGATTGCATGTCAACAGGTAAATATGCAAAATGGGGAGGAGAGAATCATCTGAATTCAACAGTCTAGTGGGCTCAAAGTTTCTGATTTGTAGAAGAAAAGATGATCAAGTATGTTGGTAGCTTCCTATCATAACTAATGTGAAACTATTCTGGTAGCACAACACTAATTTGTGATTTAATGATTAATTCAGCAAATTACAAACACAAGGTTTATTCCTTGTAGGTACCTTCATATCTGAAGAAAATAAAAAGTCATAAAGTTGTAGTTGGGAGACAGGTTTTTTTCGGTAGGTTGCCCTTGTCTGTTTCAAATACCTCATTTCATCAGAAAATGGGCAGTGGGAATGTCAGGAAATATTTTTAAATTTAATTTAGGATTTACTATAACTAACGCAATCTGTGAATGAGCTCAAACAATATTCCATGTATTTGCATTGTGTATTTCCAATTTTAAAAGGAATATAATTTTGTAGTTGCACTGCTTATGCTAACTCTACCTGTATCAAATGCCAGGGCTTAATGAAGCATTTAAGGTTTACTCTATTTGACTTTTGAATTAATTCAAACAATTTTTCATGTACTTGCATTTTATTTTTTGTAAAAAGATGGTTTTCAAATACTTACTGGTGTAGGAGTGTCATTTCTCTGTGTTAGTTCAAATACCAGCATTCATGGAATCTCAATGTAATTTGTAAAGATCATACAAGTACTGACTTATGAAATAATGTTTGAATTCAGCTTAGACAGTGGGCATTTATTACCATTAATTTTTTTACACAACTTCAGCCCTTGATGACGATCCACATCCTTAGGTACTGCAATCTCCATCTTGGAGAACCTGCATGACCCCCTGAATGCCCATTCTTCAACCCTCACATCCTCCTATAGCTGTGGAAATAATGTGAGGGAAAAGTCCATGTTGTGAGACAAAAGAGTGTGGGGTTTGGTGTTCTCTTGCTGTGCAGTTCTGTAACAGGAGGAGTTGTTAATCTCAATGTGTTTCTGTGAAACCTTGACATGTTGTGCTCCTTGTCCCTTATCAGACCCTGGTCAAGGTTGGATCAACTCATGTACTGTCAGACCAAAGGTCCTTCTGTCAGCAGGGGAGAAGGGCAGCAAATGCCTGGCTTGCAGATGTTGTTTGTCTTCTACCAAGCAAGTATAAAGTGATTCCTCCCCTGCTGTACTTGCCACCTTCTTGCAAGCAGCTCTTAGATACTTAAATGTGGTAGAGTTTTAGGGAAGAAAACATTATTAATCTAATGTTCATTAATGTTGAATATATTGGCATCCTCCCTGGAGAAATTTGTATTAATTTGAAATAAAAGTACTCTTCACTGAGGACATAAAAATGTTTTACCTTAATTTTAACTGTAATTAGTGCATTAAGAAATGCACTTCTGGGATATTTAGGAAACAAGTCAAGGCCTCTTAGTCAAAACTGATAGGCTGAATTCTGTGCTATTTTATAGTGATGCAAATCTTTTTAGGAACTGGGCTAAGCTGGTGAAGCTTTGAAGTTTACTTGGGAGATGTTAGAGAACATTTTTGTGGAGTAGACCTGGTTCTTATTCCTTTGCTATACACATTTTGTTTTCAGTTCTCAGACTCATCTAAGCTGTGCAACTGATACAGAGACTGTTTTCAGTAACTAAAGCTGCAAGTAGGATTAGTATTGTTATAGCAGCAGTTGAAATTACTGATGGTTTCACTGAGTTCTCCAGGCAGCATGGAATTCAGACTTCTCCATTCTCTTTAAAAAAGAGTAAGTGTAAGATAGAAAGCAAATCTGCTTTGTGGTAAATATATAACTGAGAAGGGACGTTTTTATCAGAGTGGATTTATTCTAACATCATTCCGTACTGTGCCACATGTGCTCATGGAGCCTATTTGGTTGCCTTCCTGCTGTGGGCTAATCCAGGTCACCTGAAGGGTACCCTGTGACCTGTAAGGAATCTGTGAAGAGTAAGGACATGTGTACAGGCCACACTTGCAATGCCTTCTTCTCTCTGTCAACTGAGTGAGACTTCTCCAAAGGATAAATCAGTCTGCTGAATTCACCACCTCTGTCTTTCCTTAACAGAGAAAAGAAGGGAAAGTGTGGTGGATGTGCCTTAGTCTCCTCAAATGGTTAAGTAGCTCAGGGAAGGTGGGCATATTTCGGGGCCATTTAGTTGAGTTTAGGTCCAGAAGTATAGGTAAACTGCATCCCACTCTGTAAAAGAAAATAAACAGTTTTCACAGGGTCTGTGAGATTTTATTTTTTTCTAGATTTACTTCCAGAGAAGGAGTGAACAGGAGGGAATAATTAAGCAGAGCAAAAGCCAAAGGAAAGTGCTTGTGGAAATCTATCTGACATTACATGCTTTGGTTTTATTCTTGCTTTCCTAAGAACCCAAAGTGTATCTGGTTAGCTCATTTCTTCCGTTCCTCATAAAACTGTGAAATTCATTGCTGGACTTCAGCCACATCTGAAAGGGAGAAGATCATTCAAAGCTATTAAAAACTTTGATTAAAGCAGTTGCTGAATATTGGAGATGCACAAACCCAATTTCTACACCATAGCGAAGGTTGCTGTAAAAACTCAAGGCAGCTGGATCCTGCTCAGTGTGCCATGAATCACTTGCTGGTTTTGTGTAAGCTTCCCCATCAGTGTGTGGCTGGGGACTAGCTGCAATTCCTATTGCAATTTGCTGTGTCCCAGTGATTTAGCAAAGTGGAAGAGGGACAAAGGGTCTCGTTAAGAACTCTGGTGGGCTGCAGTGAAGAACCACATTAGTGCCTTAGTAGTGGTTGAAGTTAAGGGACGCAGGATGCACATGTGTGGGAAACTGGACTGTATTGCTTCTGCTTAGCTTTCTTCTTTGCTGCTCTTTTAATTTTCCTGCAAAGCCTCTTTCTGTTTTTATTCTTTTACATTTGTAAGTCTTGTGAATAAATAAATAACTGACCTGTTACATAAAGATGAAAAGAGCTAGTGCTCTTGTTCTAGATTAATGCCAATATGTGTTACTTTGTTGTGTGAAGCTCTGTGTGGTCTAAGTCTAGAAGAAGACTGGACTGCATGTATAGATGTGAATGAAGACCTTTCCTGAAGGGAATGATGATACTGGCTGACCAGAGAGGTGTTTGCCTTAATTTAGAAACCTGGAATTTTGTGTTTGTTGAAAACCTGAACATCTCAGAACTGTAACAGCATTCTTGTGACTTTCACAGCCTTCAAAAAATACTTTGCACAGGGTTTACAGTCTCAAACATTTTAGACATGGCTGTTATATTTCCAGCATTGTAACTGAGATGAAAATCATAAATTTGAAGAAAAATAGGAGATGATTTATTTTATTAACGTTTTTTCAAGTTGGTTTATTAAGTGAGGTTGGCAAGCTTTGAAGATTCTCATGTGCTTGCTGTGATCTTAAATTTGCCTCCCTAGTTGCTTTTGGAAGTGCACTAAATGAGTATACGTGACCAAGTTGAGTCTTTGCTTAGTGCAGATTTTGGTAATTATTTTTCTTTATGAAGGTCAGTACATGGGAGGAATATAGGTGTGAAGGGTTTTGGTGGTTTTGTTTTTGGGGGGTTTGTTTTTGTTGGAGTTTTTTGTTTGTTTGTTTTTTGGTTTTTTTTGGTTTTGTCTTCTTGTTGCTTAAAGATGTAGAACTACTGGTTCAGAGATTCCACATACAGGCAGACATATACATGCATAAGAAACCATGTTCACTGTATTTCTGTATTTGTAGGGCTTTGCCTTCATTTTATTAATTTCTTTTCAGCTGATATAGCTCAGAGGTACAGGATAAGCAAATACCCAACTCTGAAACTCTTCCGGAATGGCATGATGATGAAGAGGGAATACAGGGGCCAGAGATCTGTGACAGCAATAGCAGATTACATCAGGCAGCAGAAAAGTAACCCTATTCGAGAGGTCCAGGATTTGGAAGAAATTAGTTCTCTTGATGTAAGTGTTTCAATTTTATTCCTTCTCTGGATTTTTTTTTCAATGTTGAACTCTTGAATGTTCAGTACCTTGTGGTTTTTTAAACTGAGTGAAAAACTGGATCATTTACAGTATTACAAATTAGTCCAGTGTAGTCACTTTGAGCTGCATTCACTCTACTACTAAGTTATTTATCTTGCTTTTAAAAATTTGAACAGAATCATATGTTGTATCTGACAAGATACTTTTAATATTCCTCACCAAAAAAATACTCTTGAAGATTCTTCTGAATACTGAAAAGGAAAAAAAGAAATAATTTCTGCATTTACTGACTGTTGAATGAATGGCATCTCTGTATTTAATATCTGTAGGAATAGAGTTTTTGATAATTTGATGGAAGTTATAATTCAACCTTTGTTTTTACAGCGCAGCAGAAGAAATATTATTGGGTACTTTGAGCAAAAGGACTCTGATAATTACAGAACCTTTGAAAGAGTAGCGAATATTTTGCATGATGATTGTGTGTTCCTCTCTGCCTTTGGGTAAGTTTTGAAATTTCTTGATTTTGTGACTTCATTATTGAAATTCTGTTAATGAGGTCTATATAATTTAATTAAATAGACTTCTTTGTTATTTTCAGTGTGGCATAACTGAAGAGACTAAGCCCTAATAGATAAATACACTGAGGGGATGGAAGGACAAAACTCTTCCTAGCCTTAATGTTTGCTGTGAAATTCAACTTTTATTTTTTGCTTCCTTTTTTTTTTTTTACCATTCTTTGTCAGTATACTTTAAATGTGCCTGAGGAGGTTTGGATGGGGGAATGGTAGACATTTGTGTCCCAAAAACCTGCGTTATTAGAGGGAAAGGGCTTTTCTCATTCTTTCCTCTTTTTTTTTCTTCTTGTTTTTTTCTTTTCTGTAAGGAATGTAGTTGCTTACTCATTTCCTTTTGGTGTTAGGGAAGCAGACCTTGTTCCAAAATACCTAATTTCTGTGCCTGGGCCTTTTTCATGCAAGTTTTATGTCACTGCACAGTGTAATAGCTTAGAAAGAAAATTGCATTGGTGAGCTACACAGTGTAAGTCTAGAAGAAAAGCCTATGGGAATTCAGATTTCTCCTTGTACAGATTTACAGTAATGTTTCAAATATTCAGTGGAAGAAGAATAGATTATAAGGAGTGATTCACTTTTTAAGTAGCATAATAAAATAAAAATCTAGATTGATTCTGTAGTGTTTAATGTACCAGGACTGCCCAATTTGAAGTGATTGGGCATTAATGTGATTGTAGTGGTTTCCAGTCTACCCACAGTTGCAAAATCAGGAATTTGCATGGGTTTTGCCAGATTTTATGCTGCACAGAATTGCTTCAGGAGTTTTTTAAATTGGATGTAGTGGAGAATAGCAGAGAAACTGAGAGAGGATGTATCAAGGTAGAAATGGTTTATCTATTTGAAAAAAACCTGTTGTCAGTCACTGATGCCTCTTCCAATATGTCTCTAAAAACAGTCTGGGGGAGGGGGAGAGTGTTTGCAAAGTACAGGAATGCATGTAGGCTTTCCCTTCCTTCAGTGCCCAGTTAGGTGTGCTGTGACTGTGTAAGTAGCCCTGGCCATGACTTGTAGACCTGTGGTCTGTCAGTCTATCAGTGAATGCCTGTGAGTGCCTCAAGTCTTTTCTGATGGGTGCATCCATCCTTGTTCTCAGCACAGCCAGTCTGAGTTGCTGTTAGAAGTTTTGCCCCTCATTCAACTTCTCAGTCTTTTCAGACTTTAAAACTTTAAAAAAAATTTAGTAAGATAGCACTACTTTTGACATTCACTTTCCTGCTTTTTGAGTCTGTTCATCTTTGGTTTGCTGTTTGCCAATTGTGTATAATGAGAAGTAGTTTCCCACCACTCAGTGTTAGCACTTGGTTGTTAGGCACTGCTCTTGAAGTAGGTACTATAGGGGGGTTTTTTATTATTATTTTTTCGTTCAGATATAAGCAATAAGCAGCTCTAGTGAGATGGATCAGAGTTTGATTATTCATAACCTGCCTATGTAAATACAGATTGCACAGCAGGTTAATCATTTTTCTTATCTGCCATTCCCATTCTAGCCTGGAGCTGTCAGTGTTTTAAAGTGCAGCCTTCCCAATAGCAACCTTGGGAGCTAAATGTTTTCATCTCTCCCTAGCGGAGGCTCTTCAGCTTCCTAAAAATTATATGTGAAAAGAGTTCCAAGGAAGATGCTAACTACAGATCAGTGTTTTTTATTCAGATTATATATAGCAAAATTCTTCATGGGGAGCTGGCATTGATCAGTTGAACTCTTCTGACTGAGCATCCTAACAGCCCCTGGAAAGGACTTTTTCTTTTGCTGTGGACAGAGTTCAACAGCTACGTGATTTGGGGAGGTTACATGAGTGGTCATGTTCAAATTTTTCTTAAGCTAAAATAAAACAGTCAGTTTGACAGGAGAAACATAGTTGCTTGACTAACTTCTGCCAAGGCAGAACAGTCCCATTATGGCAAAATTTTTCTGGCTTTAGGTGGTTGTAATAGCTTATTTAAAAGGTCTGTTAATAGTACTTAGTTGCAGATGATTTTGATGCTTGAAACTATTCTTAAATCAACTGGTCTTTACAGTTCTGTTAAGATCTGAAGTGACCACAGAACAAGATTATTGAAAGAAGACTTGTAAGCAGGAGGAGATAGATGAAGAATCTGATGAAGAGATTGTTAGAGGTAGATTTTTAAAAGTAGGGAGGAATGATTCTGTAATGTTTGTAAACATGGAAGAGAATGTTGAACAGGGGAAAAAAAAGCCAAAAATACTTTTATCTTAAAAGGCTATGATGAATTGTAAGTAATTCATGGAAGAAAGTGCTAAATCTAGGAACTGTTTTAATTTTATATTAGCAAGTAAATATGGCAGGGGAGGTTTGGGGGGGGTTGTGTGCTTTCCAGAGATTCACCTTTTACATTACTGCTTCAAAAAAAGACAAAACGCCAACTGAAGTGTTTCCATTTTAGTAGCTCTTTTAAAAAGGTATATCTTCAGGCATTTGGGATTTTCACATCATGTCCCTACTTTATTTGAGTTAACTGGAAAAAAAAAAAAAATCAGTCATAGCTGCAGCTACTGGAGTGGAAGAACACAGAAGAGGACATTTTGGGTTCTGCCACAGGGTTACCCTAGAGCATATATTTCATTATGGATTATCATCACCTTAGCAAGCAGTGATTGGGCAGGTGGCTTCTATGGCTTCACTTTCTTATTCCTTGAAGGCTTATTTGGGATGCAAGTGGTTTACCTCAGTGATGATTGTCACTAGGAAGCCTCATTTCACATTATGGGGAGAGTCATGTTGGGAATCCAAAAATGCATTTTAAAATACACATCTATAAACTGATGCAAATAATGGTGGTGTAACATAACTCTGCAAGGCACCTTTTACATGTGATAGAAAAAGGATAATTGGATCAAAAGAAATCAATAAAACATAGGTACTTTGAGTTAAGCCTTATGATGTCTGTATTTTTCTTGGCACTCTAAATTGTTCAGACCCTGGAAGATGTAGCTTATCTTGCAGTGAGGTAAATTCAAATAATTTGACTTCTCTTTCTTTTCTGTCTCCTCCATTGGATGCACAGCTGTACCAACTTGCTTGAATAAGAAATGATAATTTTGGGGTACAAACTAGCAGCTTTCAGGCACTTTGCTGTGATTTGGGGTAAAATTTCTAAAGGCAAGAGAGGAACTTCCCAAGGTGAGGTAGTAAGCTGAATACCAAGGAGGAACTGTATGTATTTGAGGTGCACACCTGCTGTATCATCAGTGGCCAGAAGCTGCATGCTGTGTCTTCTCTCTAGATATGTTCCAAGGGTAAAACGGACAGTGGGGACTCACTTGCCATCCATTTTCTCATTGCTTGTGCCTATTGAACACCTCAAAGCCCTTCTCTGTCAGGGTAGAGGAGATGTAAATTCTTAGTGTAAACAGTGGAACAGGAAGAGTAAATACAAACAAGAATCCACCTTTCTCTTTGCTCCTTCAAGATTTTTTTTTTTAATTTTCTGATGGTTTTTATCCAAAACTGTCCTGGCATTTATTATTTGTCACTTTGATGCCTTTAGTCATCATCTAGATGATTAAAGGGATGAAGGGATGCATCTTGCTGACTCCCTTAATGCTCTCTTATCCAGGCAGGCCAAGTTTCTATGGAGTTGCTTTGCAGTTTACTTTAAAAATGAAGGATTTTAATTCTTAATTTGTGAAGGGGAGTGAAAAAAGAAGTAAGGAAAGGATAGCAAATTAAAATATGAATTTTGGTATCTCAGTTATTTTATTTGTCTGTACCAAGACATGCTTACTGGTTGGTTTGTTGTAGGGCTATTTCAAAAGCAGAGAGATTTAGCGGAGACAATGTAATCTACAAGCCACCAGGGGTAAGTGTAACTATGTATTTTATTTTGATTGTTGTGATTATACGTGAATACAAACAAATGGAGACTGTATTCCGATCATTCAGTATGTTACTGCAGTTCAGATCTTAGTTTTATTTCATCACGAGATAGTGTGAGGAATAGGATTATAGAAATCAGTGTTTCTGACTCAGTGAAAAAGATTAGTCTCATGTGTTAACAGTTAATGCACAGAACCTAAACCTATCATTTGAAATATCCATGTCAAAAAAGTTAATCTTTTTTTTCCTGAGACACAGTCAACACATTATGTGCATTGATACTGTATGTTCTGTAGAACTCTTGAAAATCTCTGAAGCTGGTACACTTCATGTTTTTCAAAGCAAGTGACAATTACAGTGTATTTTTCTGACTGTTACTTGACTGGCTTGTATGCCTTAATCCACAAGGGTTAAGAGCTCTTCTGTTAATTAAGAAAAAAATTAAAATTAACTGCAGGTTAACAAACTCTCATAAACATAGTCTTACTGGGAGAAAAATTCAGTACAGAAGAAAATCTGCAAGAATTGCTTTATAGACGCATACTATCTACAAATCGGCTCCTCTCTCAAATTTACTGTATGAAAAGAGCTGCTAACAAAAGAGGAAATAGATGCAAATAGACCTGAGGGGGAAAGGAGTTTCAAAGCATTTTTAATTTTTTTCCAACAAGAGAATTTATTAAGTTACCTAGTTTATATGGCATTTCTGAATTAAGGTGTGCTTAATCATGGCCACAGCTTGCAAAGTCATGCTTCACTTCATGTTAACCAAAATTGTAATTAAATTAAAGGATGCTAGTGCTGAATTACAAGTTAAAACTACTAGCAAATAAAAGAAAATTATTATTTATTCATATCTCTTTGGCAAAGCAAATGAAAAATACCAGTTCCAAGTCCTGTAGGACATTGGGAGGGGGTTTTGATGAGTCTTTGTAACTATCAGCATGAAGCAGCTCACTATCTGCATTTAGTTTAGATCTGGAGATATTATTTCTCAGCCTAGCAGAAATCTAAATAGCTCTTACTTGAAGCATCCCTAATTTGGAAGCAAAGTATCTCCCATTTTTTATAAATCATCTTGTTAAATGGAGTTGACTGCATAAATTATCATATGTAATATTTATTTTCCATTTGTATTTTTATCACATGGTTAATAGAAATCTTGCATGCACAAGGTTGAATATTGGTGTAACATTTGTTTTCAATATTTATATGAATATTGTTATTTTATGTTGAGTAGGTAGCAGTATAATTTTTACTGTTTCTCATCCTACTGTATTTTTCTGTTCAACAGGAAAATGCTCCAGATATGGTGTATTTAGGCTCACTAACCAATTTTGATTTGATTTATGCATGGACACAAGATAAATGTGTACCACTAGTTCGAGAAATCACATTTGAAAATGGTGAGGTAAGACTTTTTCTACTATTCTGCACTTGGAGTTTCTTTCTTAAAACCAAAATGCGTCTTTCAAGGTCCTTCATCCACATCAAAAACTTTGTGTGTTTTGTTTTAGGTAGAAAATGGCAGTCAGATAATGCCTTTTCATTTTTTAGGAGCTTTTTGGTTACTCTTGAAATTCACTGGAGGCAGATATGTACTAGTTTCATACCCTACCAAAGTAAGAAGTTATAATTATAGAACTATTAAAGTTGGGAAAGACCTCTAAGATCATTGAGTCCAGCAGTTAACCCAGCACCACTGTGCTCAACACTAAACCTTGTCCCCAGGTGCCACATCACATGTTTTTATGAGCACTTCCAGGAATGGGATTCTACCACTTCCGTGAGCAGCCTGTTCCAGTGCTTCACAACCCTTTCAGTGAAGAAATCTTTCCCAATATCCAGTCTAAACCTATCCTGGTGCAACTTGAGGCCATTTTCTCTTCTGTCACTTGTTACCTGGGAGATGACACCAACCCCTACCTGGCTACACCCTCCTTTCAGGCAGTTGTAGACCACCATAAGGTCCCTCCTGAGCCTCCTTTTCTCCAGGCTAAACACCCCTAGCTTCCTCCCACTGATATTAATGTGAGTGGAAGAAAAATATTACTGTATTAACCACTTCCAAAGCATTATCTAATAAATAAGCACATTAAATGGTGGCTGACCATAGAATCTTCTGGGAATGATAATGAAAAATATGTGGAGTTTTTATTTACAATCTGTGTTAAAGCACTGGTGCCTTAATCTTTTTAGTTTCATGTGTTGTTTCCCATGCTTTTCTTCTTTTGGCTATAATTTGTCAGGTGGAATTTGGGAGTTTGTTTCTAGACAACTTTTCTTCTCATTATCATTATTTCTTTCAAGGCTTTTTTGTTTTCTTTTGTAACTTAGTCTTTTATCCACTTCCACCTTCATATTTTATTTTGTTCGTTGTAAAATAAACAACAGAAAAAAAGAAAATTACCAAATTTCCTTAAAAAAATTACCAAATTTGTAGCAACTCAGAAGGAGTATTTGTACATAGGTACAGAATCTGTTAGAAAATCTGCCAAGGTTTGCCACAAATTACAGTATGTTGTCCATACTGGATGAGAAACCAGAGAATCAGTCATGTGATTCATTCACAGTTTGCATACTTAATTCTTTTTATCCTGAATCTGCTGTTCTGGGCACATGCAGCACTTCAGGTTTCATGGCAGAGGGAGGTACAGGATGGTTTTACTTAAGCCATTTTTATTGACTGTTTTCTAGTCAATCCTTTTATTGGATTATTGCCAGCTTTTATTGGAGAGTTCTGATAGTTAACAAATCTCAATTCTTTATTTGCAACTCAATATGTAAAGGATGCCACATGTTAACATCTTTAGAAGTGTGTGGTAGATTTTCAGTGTACTTTTCCCATGGTGAAACAGGGTTCTGAGCCTTGGAAGCCAAGGTTCATCACTGTCAGCTTGTACCACATTCTGTTGAGCTTCTCTGGTTGTTCCCTTAATCCTTGATTCCTGTTTGCTTAGGGAGATAGTTACAATTGCAGTGTGACATTTTGCCTGGCAAAGTTTGGTTAAAAATTTCAGTGTTGCTGGTACCCAAACAAATTTTAACATGCCAAAATTGACTGTACAGTTATTTAAATGGGTTCTTATTGTGCATACTGCACAATATTACAGGATAGAAATATCAAGTGCTGTGACTGTTGAACTGTATTGATGGCACTAGAATACACTTTAAACACACAGTAATTGAGCTCTGAAGCAGGGTCTTCTGCTCAAGGAGACTGCCCATCCAAGACAGTTCCTGTGCTTGACCAATATCCCAAAGGCTACTGGGATCAGAATATGATTTGGAAGAAATCCCTGTTTAGCCTCTGAGCAGGCTGTGTAGTTCTGTGTTCAGTGAATGCAGTGAACCCGTGTGGTCGGATGGTGGAGCTGAGCTGTGAGGTTTTGAACCAGTAAGAAGTTTCTCAAAGGCGCACAGAAGTGATGTGGGAATCTGAGATCTAATGGAAAGGCTTTTGATTTTCTTAGTGCCAAACAACACAGTAGCTTTTGAGGGAGCTTCCACTTGTCCTGCCTGGTCAGTGTGATGTGATTCGAAAGCTGGAATAGCACAGGAAACAAAGGGAGGTACATTATAGAAGGGCTAAAATTAGAAAGGGTCACGCCAGCTGTTTTTACAGCCTGTTTGGAGATGAATTGATCTCCTGAATGTGTCTTGCTGAAGTTCTAATTTTAGCTGCTTGGAAGCAAGAGAAGACCTTAGAGCCAGAATACCAAGCCCTGTTTAGGAGTTCTCCCTCTGGAAATGTACCTGCTGAAGTGAGTGGGGAAATGGAGCCATAATTGTAGTGGTACAAAACAGACTTTTCCCCATCTTATAGTAGGAGAGGAGGCTGAGACCCAGCTGAATTTGTGTGTGTAAAAATGAGAATAAGCAAATATGATTAGTCATTGTTTTAGGGATGGATTGGAAAGCATGGATTTCAAGAGCACTGAAGTTATGAGGATCTTTGCAGTCTTCTGTTTAAAAGACCATGCTTCAACTTACCTGATGGACTTGGTTGAAGAGAGAACAAGAACCATTTAATGTACCCTGTGTAACTGGCTGCCCACTGATAGGGAAAGCCTTTCCTTCAACTTACTGCAAATTGAAGATATCTGAAGAAATGTTTCTATTTGGTAGCAGAACAAACCACTACTAGGTTTCTCAAAAAGCTGTTTTTATGCTGATATAGGCTAGAATCAAAGCAGTAGCAGCACTTGATTGTTATATCAGTTGTGCAAATGAAGATAGACAACTGTCGGCATTACTTAGGTGATAAATGATTATTTCTTCAATCAGACTGTAGTGAATTGAACTGACAAAAATCACTTTTGGAGCAAGCAAGTGCATGCTATTTGTGTTTTGTTTGGGTAAAAGAAAAATCTTGAATAAATTATTCATGGAAATGTTGTATTTCTCTGTCTGTGGGCAGAGATCTTTAAAAGGCATTGGGCTGTAGCAACACATCCATATGAGGAACTGAAGTTTGCCTGTCCAACAAAGGATGACCAATCAGGACACAGTTACTGGCAGGAGAGCAGTACTTGATCATAACTGCTCTGGCTGTGTCATTAACTTCTGCTTTTCTCTTTTTTTGGTGAGGGAGGGATAGAGTTACTCAAAGACACTCCTTATATTATGCTAAGAAAGCACTGATTTACTATATAAGCTAGAATAAGCTAGAACTGGGTTCTAGAATACACACTCAGCCTTTTGTAGCATTTAACACCATGGTGCTCAGGCCTCATTGTGGTTTCTCTGGAGCTGCTTTGTTTCCTCAGAATCAGGTTATTTCTTTTGCACAAGTATTCCAGTGAAAGTGTATCCCTTCCCAAAATGCTAATAACAACTTGCTCTCATCCTTTATCTGTTGCATATGATAAGAGGAAGTAAACATGGCTAACCGTATCACTCAGGTATCTCAGAGGAAGGCTCAGCAGTTAACATCTTTAGTGACGCTGTAGTACACCACAATGACACAAAGACTCCGACTTCAGAAGGCTGAAAATGACTCCTCTATTCTTGGGATGTGTCTTCCCTTTTAGACTATTCTACACAGACCAATTTGATTGGTGACAAGAAGACAAACCTCTTCAATTACATTGGTCAGACCAGGAGGACATCAAGAAGAAGTCCCTCCTAGGGAAAATAAGTAAACAAATTTGCTGTTACAAAAACATATCTCTTGTTTACAGAAAATTCCCTGGGAAAGGAATTCCAGGAAACCAAACATCTCAGGCATGAACCAGGGCTACACTTTAGTCTTGCTCTTTCATCTGATTTTAAATTAGAGATCTCACTGAATTTGAAAATGGTTGGAATCATTTAATTTGGTGCCCTTAAGAAATGGAATAAATTAATTTGTCCTTTGTTTTCTGTGCAGGAACTGACAGAAGAAGGCCTTCCTTTTCTCATACTTTTCCACATGAAGGATGACTTGGAGAGTTTAGAGAAATTCCAACAGGAGGTTGCACGGCAGTTAATAGGTGAAAAAGGTTTGTAATAATTCCCACTACTTCCTGGTTTTACTGGTATAATTTTTTTCAGACAACTCAGTGGAGCGGAAGCAAAGGCCAAACAGAATTGTAGCTTTCAAGCTCTTGAGGCTGAAGGGCTTGATGCATTTTTGACAGTGAGGACCAACTCCTCTGGAAATTATTAAAATAGATGCACAATTTATTAGTAAGTAACTTTCAGAAATCCTTCTTGTCTAAATGATTTAATGTGTTTTGAGAGGGCATTTAACAAAGCTTCAGTTTGTAATATGGAAAAAAAGCCACTTTAAGAAAATCTATTATTTTGGTGGTGTTGTTTATTTAGACCTATTTTCAGGTTTTGCATGTTGTATCTATCAAATATCTCCTGTAATACTTAGGAAAGTGGTTTCAAGTGGGTTTCAAGACGATAATAATAAAAAAATCCTAACATGAGTTTTTGTCTGCTCACAATGTTAAGGTACAATAAACTTCCTCCATGCTGACTGTGACAAATTCAGGCATCCACTCCTCCACATTCAGAAGACTCCAGCTGACTGCCCTGTCATTGCCATTGATAGCTTCAGGCACATGTATGTCTTTCCAGACTTCAGTGACTTATCGTAAGTATTTTTCTTGGTGCATTTTAATTTGAGAAGAACAAATGAAAAGGCTCATACTTGAATCAGTACTGTGGTAGGAAGATGAGTAAATCTGGGGTAGGTAAGGCTGCCTCTATGTGATTCAGTGTCAGAGCCTTAAAGCAGGATGAGCTGGTGTGAAGCCATTGTTTAAATGGAGTTATATTACTTTATGCAAGAAAAGAGTCTCGTATGAAGTTCTTAGACGCTGGTCTTCTTTTCTTTCACATGGTTAGTCATTTGGAGCCTGGCATGGTGTTTTTAGTAGTGATCTAGATATCTCAACTTTAAGAGATTAAAAATTCTACATGGAATGTGAAGTATGTATTATTCAGGGATTATTGTAAAATGCAGCATGTAATAATTCCCAGCCTGCTGGTTTGGTTTGTCCTGCAGTGCAGTTCTAGCCTTCCTGCATTAGTCTACACCTGGACAGCTGGCAAAGAAATGGTTGTGTGGGGTTGTGAAATTTTCCACGTGCAGCTTGGAAAACGGCCAATCACTGGCGTGTTTATCTGGTTAAAATACTTGACAGCAAAGTACCAGGGTGCTGGGGTGAAATACTGCTGTAGTTACCCTCATTACCTCAGCCTGACTCTTTATGGTGCGCGGCCTTGGAAGCAGATGTTCTGTCTTGCATGGATGAGTCAAGGAATGAAGATGTGTAAATGTTCTCTTGAGGGACTTTCAGCCTGAAACAAGTGCTCTGTCTTTGTCTTCTGGTTGGGTGTTAAACTCTGGTCGGTCTCTCAAAGGAGGCAGCTGCACAAACACTGCCTGCTAACTCCTGGTTAGATGTCTAGGCTGGGTATTTCATTTTTGTCAAAACCAAGGATTCAAAGCTCAGACTTAGCATGCAGTGTGAATGTAATATCATGTCTAATTCTGCTATTCCAGGAGACATTTTTCTACCTGAGATATTGACATCTGGAAAGAGAGTTTGAACTTAGCTTCTTTCTGTAATTCTCCGCAGGCTTATCTATAAAATGTTGTCTCTGATGTATCTTGAATAGTGCTTTTCAAATATCTGAAGCTATGTATGTTGAAATTCTTGATAAGTGACTATTTTTCTCCCTGTGTTCCTGTTTCTTTGGAAGATTGTATTCACCACACACCCTAGCAAAAAACCAGCAGGATATTAGCATTTGAAAACCATCTTTATTGTCACTTTTTAAACAGCCCTAAAACAAATTAACATCTCGTGTAGAGGTAGTGGAGATGTTAGTTTAGACTTTGATGTTATGTTTCTTAAATGTTCAGTTTCTGTGAAACACTGTCAGAATAATGAGAGTTACTTGCTTGATGTGTACCAGTTGTCACTTACAAATGAAGCTAAAAGAGAGATGTCAGGATTGTAGACAGCCGCCTAATGATGAATAATTACTCAACCTTACTCTAGGAGGTTGAGCTGATACATAGAAATAGGAAAACACAGTTTGGGAACAAGAAGAGCTTGGAGCTCCTGAGAAGATACTCTTTTGTGTATCTGTGCTTTGGATGTTTGGTTTGGTTGTTTTTGTTGTTTCTAGGGTGGTTTTGTGTGGTAGTTTTATTTTTTAATAATAAGTAAAATCTTAATTCTGAGACTTTAATCTACCAATTCAGTAACCTTCTGGACTCTTACAAACTGGCCCCAGGCTGTCTCTTGTAACCTCAGTGCTGCCACCAGCCATAGGGTTTGGATATGGCGCTTTCAGAGCTGGCCCACTAAAAGATTTTCTTTCTCCTTAGGGAGTTCATTGTCTCCTTGGAGAGTAGGCACTTGGCAGGCAAATGAGACCATCACTATTTTATCCTCATCCCTTGGCCACCTGGCCTTATTCATCCTGCTGTTCCAGGCTGGAAATGATAGCAGGGAATGTCCAACAGATGGGTTGTAGCTTCTCAGCAAGAACAGGCTGAGCTACACAAGGCTGCAGGCACTGAGTGCCCTTGCTGCATTAGGAGAGGAGGATGTCTCCAGCAATGTGCCTGACTTAGGGCAGGAGCCCGAGGAAAAGCAGGGAACAGTTAGTCTGCTGTCCTTACAACCAGGCTGGAATGAACCCCTTTTTCTCCAATGGTACTAATTCATGATCTCATCTGGATGGGAAGAGGCCCCTTAAAGTACCAGTGTAATACTGGCTGGTTACAGACATTGCTGGAATGATTCCCTCTGAATCAATATTTGCTGCATTTTATCCATAGCGTTTTCCAGTGATCTGAAATATTGCTGATAGTTTGTCTGATCACACTTTCTTCCTCTTTCCTAAATGTAATAATTAGTTTGATGAAAGACTCCCTACAAAACCAGTGTCCATTCACACATTACCTTTAGATTTCATGTGTAGTGCTCACACTATAGTTTTTTATCCCATCTTTAATACTTACTAGATAAACTCTTCACTTAGAGATTTTTAGTCAGCTTGACATTTCACAAATAAAACTGGATGCTGTAGTTTAGCACGTTTGCTGTGGGTGACAGTAGATGATCTCAGATTAGATTTACATTGATATCCTCTTAGTGCTTATCTGTGGTGTGTGTGCAGTTGCTGAGGCAATAGAGAGCCTTTCAAAGATGTTTTGTCAATAGAGCTCCCCAAGTGTCATTTGTATCTGTAAACTGTGCATTTGGAACCTGCTGTTCCCTCTTACATTACGGTTAGTGGGGAGCTGAAGGGAGTTTACAGTGAAGTTATTGGCTGGTACAGCTCTGTGGGAGTTATTGAAAAGATGAAATACTTGCTGTGTTCCCAAGAGACAGTGGAAAGAAAAAGAAGCTGGTGGGATACCGTGGCAAACCATGTGGCTCCCTGTCTTCTATTAATCACCTAAAAGTGGGCACAGTGTGCTTGATAAACAGACCTTGGCTACTCTAAGCAGTGCACTTTAAATCTCTTGTGTTTGGACTTAACTTGTAATAAACATGTGGATATTTCTGTTGAATTTTTTCCAGAGTTCCAGGTAAACTGAAGCAATTTGTACTAGACTTGCATTCTGGAAAATTGCATAGAGAGTTTCATCATGGCCCTGATCCAACTGATGTAGCACCTGGTCAGGTAAGGTTACAGCAAATACATTTCATTTGGCCTTTTAGTAATGACCTTTTTATTACTCCTTGTCAGAGCTGTACCTTCTAGTATAGTTGTACTTTTAACTTCTGTCTTTTGACAGAGAAAATCTGTTAACAGAAGCATAACATTACCACTTTTGCTTGGCTCCTCAGCCTTCTTTGGGTGAAGGCAAGGGAGTGTTAGGGGTAGTAGACATTGGGGTAGTGTGGTACCTATTTGCTTTGAATAAGGGAAGAGTGTAAGAATATTTATTTTCTCCACTGAAACAGGAGACCTTGGGGGGATAACTGTTCTGACTTCATAGAGCTGCTCTTAGATTCTCCTGTGACTTCAACGCAAAAGCTGATAATCCATCATAGCTGCATTATTTCCCACATAGCACACTACTAGAGGGTGTTTCTAAGGGGAAATAACAATTGAATGTTTCATATATTTACCAATGCAAGCAGGAGGCAAATTATTAGAGCATCAAGAAAGGATGGGTGAACAGTAATAGGCCTCACTGCTTTTGTTAATGTGGTTGACAAACAGCATTAGCTGTGCTCACAGGCTGCACTTGTCAGTTTGATTTCCTCATGGTTCTGCTCAAAGTTTGTCATGTTGTGTAATTACATGCCTGGAAGTCACTTCTGGGATCTCTTCACAACTACTAGATCTGGAACACAACTACTAGATCCTTCTCCAGACAAAAGTCAGAAGCACCTCAGTGTCGGAAAAGAAAGGACATGACCATCCCTAATTCCCTCTGCTCATCAGCCTTGTATCTTCTTGATACTCCACTCAGCTCACATGGTTGGGGTCCCTCTGAAAAGTGCAAATTTAACTGTCAGGGAACATTTTCACCACCTTGGGCACCCTCCTAAGAAAGAACTATTTTTAAACACTTCTTTCAAGGTATACATTGTGTTGTCCAGGGCTCAAAGGGCCACTTGGTCCCAGAGGAGCCCTGGTGCCCCTGTGTTGGGGAGCCTTGTACCATTCCATGGCTGAGGAACAGAAACTATTTATAGCTACAGGCTCCTTTTCCTGCTCATCGGTGGGATGTGATAAGGATGGCACTGCTCTAAGTCGATTGAATGCAGCCTCCTGTTGCCCTGCTCAAAGGATTTAAAAGTGTGAAAGCCCTGGAGGGCTTGCTTTGGCCAGGAGAATGACTGTTGTTAAATGTTGTTGTGACTGGCTGTGAAAACACGTGGGCTGAATTGTCTCAGCAGTAATTCATTTGACTCCTAGTTTCCTGTGTTTCTCAGAAATTCATTGAGCAACCCGAATTGAGGTCACCAGGAGGAGGGGCAGAAATAAGGGCTGGAGACTGAGGCGTAGGCCAGGCACTTGCCCTGAGGAGGAGGCTTGGCCAGGGAAGGAAGAAGCCTGTGGAGTTCCTGGATCCTGCTGCCTGCCCGTCTGGGCACAGGCACGGGACCCAGAGCTGCAGGCTTGCTCTTGCCTCATTTCTGCCTTGAAAAATGCACACAAAACCTGGGATGTTTATGTTCCCATCTCTGTATGGCATCCTGCCATCTTGTGGAAGACGTGGATGCAATGGAAACAAATACTGGCCTTAATTAACTTGGAGGCTGCTGTCGTGGGTCACCTAGGCCCCTTGAATTCCATTTATTTTTGTATGGAGTGTTTTATTTTCCATGGAAAAGTATTTCTAAAATGCTTTTGCGATGATGTCACTTTTGCCCTGGTATATCTCATAAAACACACACACACACAAAACTAGAATACCCCCAAAGCAAGTGCTAGATTCAAGGAAATACACAGTGGGGTACATTTGAAATACTTCTGTGTGACTTGTACAGAAAGACTTCTGGGTGACATGTACATCATCTGATGGCTATTACTCTTGAGATGTTACAAAAGGAATACCCTTAACTGCTTAATTAATGTGTCTGCGTTCCACCTCCTTGGGACTCGGATCATGCCTTCCAAAAAAACCCCAAACTCAATTTGTGAGAATGCAGGAATTTGTGCACTCCCATAATGCTAGTAATTTATGTAATGGACATGAATGATTATTAGTCTAACAAACAATTTTACTGTTTGTTCTGTTTTTCAGCCAATTCAGGATTTAGCAAGCAGCCCCCCAGAGAGCTCATTCCAGAAACTGGCACCCAGTGAACATAGGTACACCTTATTGAGGGAAAAAGATGAACTTTAAAAAACTTGAAATAATCTTGCAAGCCTTTCAGACAGCAGCATTGACTTCTGTGTGGTGGAAATAGTAAACCTATATTTTCATAATTCTATGTGTATTTTTATTTTGAATAAACTGAAAAATAATTTTTTTCTCCCCAGGCTTGTAAATACATTTGTTTGGTGGGTCATTCTGTACAGCATCTTTCAAACAGTACATTCTTAATGCTATAGTAAAATACCAGAGACCCATCCAGACTCTTGATCTAACTCTGTAAAACTTTTATAATCCAAATGAAGGTATCCTTGCCAGAGACATGCTGTTAACTTGCACTATCCCATTAAATAGGACTTTTGGGTTGTTTTCTGTGTAATCTTGGTAGTATGTGCTTTTTCTTCTTCTGTGAACAGCTATCCTGGTAATCTATTTCTTTGTCACATTTTTTCTCCAACTTAAGAGGGTCTTCTATTCTGGATACTTGGGAGGGGAATAAATTAAAGTTTTACAGAATCTCGTGTGGTGCTTTACTGGCTGCAAATGTCTAAGCAATTAAACAATCCTGAATATTAAAATACCAAGTGAGGAGAGAGAAAGTTCTGATGCTAATGGCTGTATTTTGAATGAAGGGGCTGTACTGACCTCCGATTTCCTGGAACTAGGATTGTTACGCTGCCCACGTGGTTGTGGTAAAAAGGACAGGAATGTTAAAAACCTTTCAAAATCGGAGAGGACTAGGGCTAGACTGGCATCTGAGTTTGTCAGTCCTACATTTTTATCTCTATATATGTTACCATTAGTCTCTGGATATTTTGGGGTTTTTTCCGTTCTAGGTCCCTCCCTTTCTGGCAGACACTGTTCAACCAACCATTGCAAATTTTCTGTTACTTTCTTTGCCTGGCTTGTGCCTTACTTATTGTGTAGTCTTTGAATTCTGCTCTGAAGAAGGAATTGCCACTTTCCTTCTGGGCTTTGTGTTACGGGTTTTCTCAATGAACCTTCAAGCTGCTGGGTGAGGTGAATATATAGAAACTGTGAGATGACAGAATATCTGTTGATTTGTGCTGTTTTGCTGGAGATGGAACAGTATTGGATTTGTACAGTGTAGCTACTGCACAGACTGTAGGTCTGTGACTTGGGCCCCAGGGTTCAGTGTCCTTGGAAGCAAGTTTGTTCTCTGGACAGGTGGAAGGAACACTGGGCTTGGGTTTATTTAGGAAAGCACCCCAAACTGTGCAGTCACTGCTCAGGACTGTTTTGCCTCTCAGCTCGATGCCACCGGCTCAGTTATTGACAGAGGACTGACATGGTCCCGTGCAGCTGTGGCAAAAATTAATCCCACGATAGCTCCTGACTCAAGCCCCTGCAGCACCAGGCAGAGCAGATTTGTAGTGAGCATTGCTGAGGACACAGTTGCTGGTACTACACTAAGCTACAGCTGACTAAGCAGCTGCAGAATTGGGAGCTAAAACAGTATTGCAAAGCTTTATTTACAGCTATACTTTTTTTGTTGGTTTTGTGAATCTGCATTTTGGAGTGCACATAATATGCTTGAAAGCCAGGTCTTCTCCTGTCCCCTTCTCCACCTCATCCCAAATCAAGCATTTTTGGCAGCTGAGTCATACTGCCTTCCAGCTGGAATCAAGATGTGAGCAGGGTGTGGTTTTAAGGCTGACACTTGTTAAATGCAGGTTGTGTTGTACAACTTCCTGAAGGAGTTCTGGCACCTGAAATTTTACTCAAGTCTTACATGATACCTGCAAGTACTTACCTTACTTCTCTGAGGTTCCTATTTTTCCTTGGCATTCTCGGAGGAATGGGATTTATAATTGCTGTTTGGTGAAAGACATCTAAACTTCTCTTTCTGAAGAGAGATGGTCATCATCCACCCAGCAGTCCAGTGGCTGGTGCTTTCAGATAGAAAGTGGAAGAGATGAACCCCCTCTGCCATTCCTTAATCCAAGTTTGCTTTTGAGGGTAAGGACTTGCTCCCAGAGCTTTGACATCCCAGCACTAGGCTGACAGGTGTAACCGTTTTATGACAGTTACATGCTCAAGTAATTCTGGTGTGCATTCATTGGATTGGACCTGATTCTCCTGGGTTCTTGATGACTACTGACCCAGCTGCACCAGTGCTCGAGTGCCTTTCCTCTTTGCAGGCACGAGGTTGAAGAGCTAAAGCTGGGCTGGGCTTGCCCATTCTGCTGCTGAGGGGCACTTGAGCTTTTACCTGGTGATACAGAGAATTTGCCTTGAGAGAGCCAAGTGCTTGTCAAAATCCAAGTTGTGTTTCAGATTGAGCCCTTCCACTCTGATTATCTGCATCTGTGGTTTTAACCATTTGCTCAGCTTCCCACTCCCTCTAACACCTCACACAGGTTTTCCAGAAGTTGACAAAAATAGTGTTATCCCCTTAGGGAACAAAACCTTCCAAACTGTTTTCCATTGAACTTGAGTCCATTTCTGAGCTACTGTGTGCGTACGAGTTACTGGATGCCTGTGACATTTTAGGAACCTGTATTCATTTCAGTCAATGTAAATATTTTGATAGCTGAAGTATGTGTTTGGGAACTCATTACAGGATTCTTATATCTTGGTGTGGTGCAATTATTTTAATAATATAAAATTTGGGAGGGATTAATCTTTTAGATGCTGAAAGGAAATAAATCCTGGTGTTCTCAGTAAATGCTCCAACCAGTCTCATAGGCAAAAACTTTTATTTGGTCTGAAAGAATTATTTATATCTTACAATTCTTCTGAGTAACCTGCCTAGCAATTTAATTGCTAGTTTGGTTACTCACATGCTGATGTTTCTTCACACATGTAAATAACTCACTTATTTTAAAATATCATAGCTTAAATAACAGTCTCCCACATCTAGTGTGTACACAATGATTTCAAATTGCTTCTGCAAAGACGCAAGGGGGAAGAACAGTTTTTGTGGCAGACATTTCATAAAATGAATGCACACCAAGCTGAATTTGTTATAAGCTGGGGCAGGAATTCAGTCTTATGAATTTAGATTGTCCTGGCATTATTCCAGCTTGGGGGGAGAGGATGGAGTCCACAACATCCCGATGTGGCTGTTGTCATTTAAATGCACAAGGCTCCACAGCATACAGCAGGAAAGCGGAGAGTGCATTTGAAAATCATACAAAGGATCAACCAGTTTCTGATTAAGAACATTTTTTTTTCTTAGTGTCTTCCTTTACAAGTAGAAAATAAATATCAAAGGAATGAACCTGAAGTTACTTTGAAGTTGTTACAAGCTCATTACCTGTGTTTACATCCAAAGTAGATGCATTGAAAGGAAAGGGCTTTTTGCCTGTCAGGAGCAAATGAGCTGAATTACTCAAGTCATGTTTTGCACTCCAGCTGATTTTACCAGTGCAGGCACTGAGGCTTCAACACATGCAGTTTTGACAATGTCTGCAATTACTTGTGAAAACTATTCTTGCACACATTGTTTCCCTGAATCTCAGACCTACTTAAAATAGACATAATGTTCTGGCTGATAGCAGTTTCAGTATTTTAAAAGTGATAAGGAAGCACTGCTTAGAAGAAGTTATTTGTGCTGTAACTAACAGTTGCTTACAATATCTCTAGGCACAAAACCCCATCATCTGTCATTAGCAGACAGTGATTTCCAGTGATGATACAAAGTACTGGTTATTGAAAGAAAGCTCTTTCTATAGTACACTTCCCTGGACTGTGTTCCCTGCTAGGGAGCCTTATCTCAATACTAACTTGACTGTGCACCTAAAAAAACAACTCAAACAGAGCTCAGGATGAATCAAACAATCTAAAAACTTTAAAAAGCAGCTTCCCAACCTCAATTTCTGTTCCAAACAGTAGCAGCAGTAGTGTGGGAAGTGTCCTGAAAGGGTGGAGGTAGGACCATGTTCAGAACAGTAGATGATGTGACAATTGTACAATTATATGACAATAACAACACGTTAACACTTCTGCATTTAACAATGGAAGCTCCAGAAGCAAAAGGCTTCGTAAGGAGGGTAAGATAACAGGTGTCCACTATAGAAACCAAGCAAAAGTACTGCCAGCATCTCACCCCCTACAGGCTCCAGAGCATGTCCCAAAATCTTGAAGAGGCTGAGCAGCTACTCTGCAGTGTGGGTGGAAGCAGAACTTTTGGCACTGGAGAGAAATGCAAGAGTGCAGCTGCCCAAACAAGGGTGGTTTATGCTGTAAGCTCCATCAGGTTGACATTTCCGACCCTGTCCCTGCCTCTGGCACTGCCAGCTGTTTCCCTGCTGCCCTGGGGCCTCACACACCCCTGAGGGACAACAGCCTGGGGAGGGAGTGGGCCTGGCTGCAGCACTGCCTTCCAGGGAAGCTGATCAGCTCTCCCACCAGGGCACTCAGCTACAGGAGAAACAAAGGCAACGTCTTGCAGTAAGTACTGCTTCAGCAATGTGAGGCTTCAGGTTCAGAATGCCAGAGCTGGGCTCTTCATTCTGTATGGTATTCTCAGGACAAGTCAAGGAGCTGAACAGCTATGGGAAAGTATTACCCTCCAACAGCAGCACTGCAGGGTTGCTGCTTAGACTGTTTCATTCATAACTACACTTTGAGCAAGGTGGGGAATTTACAAATGAACTACCTTGCCTGGAAAGGGGAGAAGCTGCTTCCAAGTGCTGATCTGATATTGCTGGTGAAGGCAGATGTGATATATACGTAACTTTTTTCCACTCAACATTCTCATCTTTTCTTATGACAGCACATGTTTCCCTGTGCACTATTGAACAGACATAGTCAGTCATATCCCTGGGGAATCACAGGAAGAGTTTGGGAATCCAGATAAATGGAAGTAAATTTAAAATACTATGAGCGTGAACGAATTATGGCATTTATTTCCTTTTCTTTGGAGCACTCCAATAAAAGCTCCAGCTTCTCATGGCATTCATGGGAAAGCACTAGGATTTTCCAAATAACTCTTTGCATTGTCTGCAAGACACTTTGTGCAAATTTGGTATGAAGCACCTGTCACCCATTATTACAGCTGTGAATATAGCTTACCTAAGAATTATGTAATTAAAAGTTATCCATATAATTTTCAAAGGACTGATGTCACCATGTCTGAAAAGAGAAAATCTGACACAACTGTTTCAGCCCTCCCAAGAAACAGAACTGTCATCAAAATTCACACAACTCAGCCTTGTATATAAAGCTTAAGGCTGCGAGTCTGTCATTAGCTCAGCTACTACACTGTGGTTCCTGGCCATAATGAATCTGTACTTCAGCTGGATTTTTTGGCACTTTGGTGAGAAAGCTCTGGACAGCTGGAAGAGACCTGCTCAATCATTTTTTGTTTTTTTCTTTGTATCAATTTTCCACCTGTGAAGCCCAAAATCCCACCACCAAGTGCAGCTGCAATTCCTGCTACTTTGAAGCCTGCAAGGAGACCAATAGGACCCCCCACCACTCCACCAATGACTGCACCTGCCACAGGCAGAGCTGCCAGCTTGTATTTTGCAGCCTGTAAAGGAAAAAAAAAATAGTTAGAATACTTGCCTGTGGCGATGTGCATTTTCCCCTCACTGCTCTTGGCAATGACTTGAATGCTCAGTGATAAATAACATGACAGAACATGCTAAAACAAATTTAAAATCAGCTGTCTTATGTATGCAGTTGTGAACGAGGTCCTTTCAGGTGGTTCTGGCTGCTGTGTACACTGGGTGTTAGTTGGTCACCATCGTTAAATCAAATCAGAAACTGAGAAAATGCTCAGACTTTTCAGACTTTTCAGCTGACTCCAGCTTTGGGGTTTATTTAGCAACTGACATGGAACAGGATGGAAATGACAGGTTATCATCAGCCTCTTCTTTAATGTTTATGTGATTCTTGTGAGCCAGTCACTGACTGCACTTGTCTTTACAGGTGAACCAAAGTAACCATCAGAACAGTGTTTAAAAAGGCCCCCCCCAAATTAAATAATTGTATTTTCTAGCAGCCTGGATGCAATAGAAAATTACAAGAGAGACTGATTTTTTTTTTCCCCTGCTACCTGTGGGTCATTTCTTCCTTATTTCCTTAATTGCTGGTTCCCTCAGCATTAAAGACTGCAGATCAATGGGGTTAATACAGAGGGTGGCTGGGAGGCAGAGCACCATTGATTCACCAGCAGGAGCAGATCCTTACCTTCCCCAAGTTTTTGGTTCCCTCTTCAACATTCGCAGCAGCACTGTTGACATGGTCTTCAATCCTGTCAATCTTCTCCTGCTGGGACTAGATGCAAAGGAATTATGAGTGAGGGAACCTGCTGGGAAGCAGCAGTGAGCCAATACACACCATTTTAATGCCTGTAATCAGGGCCCCACAGCAGCTTTCATCTGCACCCAGCAGCCTTAGTGGTGCTCCATGATTAGCATCTGATAAACTCTGCTGAAACTACAGACTTACTTTAAAAAAATCTAAACTATTAAGTAATAATATGGGGTGGATATTAGACATTGTTTTGCTGCAGTTAGCGAAAACAACTCAAAACAAATTATTTCTAAATCTTTTCTATGGATAGAGGAATTCACATTCTAAAAGGAAAAATAATCCAAATTAGCCTGTTTTGTTTCCTGCTGAGTCTCACGTTAAAAAAAAAAATCTATAAAGGGCATTCATAAGATCAGTACTAACTCCAACATACAAAGCTGCATCAAGAAATCTAAGAAGTGTTTAATTATGACATTATAGAACAATTGACTTCAGAAATAGTGACAGCACAGAAAATATACTTGATGTTGCTCCGTATTTTACTGTTTGATTTTACAAAAACATTCCATCCTTTCTCCAAATGCAGTCAGTCACGTTCCCCTGCAGACTCTCCCAGGGAACACTGGTGCAGAAGATAAAGGGGTCTGTGGGTCCATTTGCTCTTATTCTAATCTCAGCAGTACGCTGTTTTATGTCCCAAAATAATGAGATGGCTGATGTTCAGCTTAAAATAAAAGGCATTCTGAACTTTTTGCCTCTTTCTAATGGCTGAGTACACCAGCTCTGGTATTCATCTACAATGCAGTCCACCCACCTTAGATTGCTTGCTATTACATCTAATGATGCTTAAGTGCAAAATCCAGGAAGCCCTGTGAACAGGACCTCTTCCTTTAACCTTTAGAATACTGAATGAACATTTTTGCAGTCACACCCTAGTCTAATTGTTCTTACTTGGGTTTTTTGTATAGATGAAGCAGCAGATACTGAGCAGAAAAGATAAAAGCTAGGTTATTTATCCCTACTAACCCAACAGCAAGGAGATTAAAGAATTCTCCTCGGAGATGAGAATTGTATATTTAAATTCCCTGTGGCACGGGAAGAACTAAACATTGGGAAACGATATTTTGGCAATGTGGTGAGAGCAGAGAAAGGGCATGGTAAAGGTGAGGATTTTTCCAGCACTCCTGATTAAGTGAGAAAAGGCACCTGACAAACACACAACCTGTGCAGTAAAAACTGTCACCACCATTACAATTAGAAATTGTAAAAACGAATAGGACCTGGGTAGAAGTCTGTAATCAACACTGCAGAGCTTCTGCTAAGGTTCAGCTCGTGGCCACATGCACTGGCTGGAACATCGTGGCTGCTCCAGCGACAAGAACTTGGGAGCAACTCCCAGCACTAGTGCTGCAAGAGGAGACTGCTGCCTCCTCAAAGTGTCACCTTGGCAGAGCCTGAATCACAGGAGAGACACATCCTCAGCTTCTTTTGTCCCCACCCAGGAGTTACCCATTCACCCTCTTTTTGTAGGAGACTCTGTAGGACAGAATGCAGAGTTATACTTACACAGACTAAGAGAGAAAACTCAGTCACCAACTGGCTGAGCTCAATCAAGTCCTGCAAATAAAAAACAGATGTTATGTTTTTTAAAAGAAGTTTTTTAAAAATTTGTGATAGTTGCTAAAACCAAGAGTACCAACATGGCAGGGAGGGAGTTCCAACGTACCCCTTCTAAATTTTCCCAGGACTCAGCTGCATTTTCTTCCTGAGGTATTTCTGGAAGGCGGGAGTAGATCTGGATCAAACTTTGGGAGCCATCCTTCACTTCTGTGTTATATAAAGTTTCTGAATGAGAGACATGATGTTTATAAATAAACGCACTGAACCAGGATGCAGGTGTTGTGCAGACTTTCTCACTCTTGAAGTCTCTTAAGGCTATCCCAATACTTACCCTAATTCAAGACAAGCAACAGCCCCAAAAATGATCATATAGGGAGAAGCCTTACAGCACTACACAGTTTCTTAAAAGGATGTTATTGACAAAGAAATAGATTCATTTCTATCAGCACATTTTCACAACCAGTCCTGAAATGATACTAGATCATACTCCTGAATTCAAGGTCATTTAATTCATTTTGTATCAACCAGGCAGAGAAAACTGAGCTTGGGACAAAACCTTTTCATTTATATATGACACATAAAAACGCTGTGCTCCCAAAACTGAACAGACAGTTATTCATTTTATGATTGATTATCATGCTACTGGTTTGATTTTCAGCCACTAAAAGAAACTTGAAGAAAAAGCTTTCAAAGCAAAACCAGTGAAACTCAAGTAGTGTGGTGCCCAGCATTCCGTGCTGGATCAGTTGGGTAAATGGTACTGAGCATGGCAGACATTTGCAGCTCAGTGCTGTACACGAGATATTCTCAAGTATGTTCCTCCCTAAATCACCTGGACTGAAATGCAGAAGACATTAGGATGAAGTATGGTGTTAAAATAGGGAATGACAGACAGTGAGGTGGCACTGAGGAGAGCAGATACAATGAACAGGCACACACACACACACACCTCCTCCAGGCAGAGCTCACTGCAGAGCCACTGTGGATGCTACAGACATGCCTGTAATTGTGGACAACAAATTGAGTGGCAATAAAGAAAAATAACAAGTGTGGCTTGTCAATACAAGGACTGAGGAAGAACTTTTGAGTCTGAAAGGCAGGCTGGAGAAGGTGTGTATGTAAACACAGTGCTAAGATCATCTCAATTCAAGCAACTTCAATTCCTGAAGGGAGATCACTCCTTCAGTAGGACACTGGTGTTTCCTTCCTTGGGAAGGCACTCCCAAGAGAAAGCTTATTATGGGGAAGGCTGGTTAGATATGTCTAACAATACTAAAGTGTAAATATTGTATTAAAATCTTTAGATACAACGATTGTGCCAAGATACGATAATAATATTATATAACTGTTAAAACAACAGGTATGACCAATGGAAAACAAATAAAGATGATCATATTCATAAAAATATCAGTAATAGTGCATGCTTATTCATGGAATTAATTTAAGATAAAATAAAAATGATACATTTTCATAACATTTGTCCATTTCTCAACATTTTTATCCCACTATCTCAAAATAGATTAAGGACCAAATCTTCCTACTCTCAGCTCAGTAGAAGTCTAACATGAATGAAGTTGATATTTAGCCATAATTACTAAGTAAGCAGAATAACAAGAATACACTAAGCAATTTGGGGGCTTAATTTGGGCTTGTTTTTCTTTCTAATTATTTCTACCCCTTTTCCTTCAAGAATCCAGACATGGAAGGCACTTCATGTTCTACAATCATCACCTGTTCTTCCAGAACATATTTTTGATTAATGACCTCAGATTAATTAAGGTTGTATATTCAGTTCTAAAATATTCCTTTCCCCTTTTCAATATACTTAACTATATATCCAAATCTGTGCATTTTTTGAGAAAACTGTTCTGCCACATACTCTGACATTTATCACGAGTTTTGAGGATTTTATTTCATTTCAATTCTTTGCAATCCTATTTCAAAATCAAATTTCTTCTGCCCGGAAAGGTGTACTCTTCCCTAATCAGCCACATGCATGCTAAGTTGGTTAAAATTAAAGTACTCATAATACAAAAGCAAAATAAACATCTCACTAAGCAAAACTGCCACCTCCCAAGATCTTGCTTTGGTCTGTTCCTAACAATCTATGCCAACCTACTGTAGAAAAGCATATCCTTGAAAGTGTGTAAATGATACCAAAGTTTTGCATGACACACATTCCAGAGAAATTAAAACTGCAAGTAGGTTTACATGTTATCATTTTGTAATAACTAAAAATCAGTGAGAAAAAATTCCTCACGAAAATTCTCTATTCACTTTAAAGAACTAAAGTGAAGAACAGGAAGGGTAAGAGGTGGTCACATTTGGGCTGAAAGTATGAGTAAGAAATTTATATTCACCACTTCACTTTTTATCAAGTCTAAGCAATTTTAATAGAATTGAGAATGGAAGTGACTCCACCAGTTCATTTATACAGCATCTCCACAGAAATACAATAATACAAAACACCTCTGCAGATTTCACAGAGGAGCTTTACACTTTATTACACTCAAGATAAAAATCTAATGCTCTGGAAGATTCAGTATGTTGCTTAAAAGATTTTAGTAATTTTAAGAGTGGAGTCTCATCTTTTGTTAATATTTGTTTAATATGCAATTAAATTCCATTTCTATTGGCCCTCAGCGGAGGATGGTGAATGGGGGAAGGGACTGTATCATATCACTGACATGCCTTCTAAATGGGAGATTTGAATTTGTAAACTCCTTCCTTCTCTACCAGATGGGAAGCAACATGCTACAAAGAACGGGCATGTACTGAACCTCCTTTGATTAAGATCAACAGCCAAGATTTGCTGTCAGGACTGCAGCCTCTAAGCACAAAAGAATAGAATATATACTGTGTCTGAGTTAGGAATTCAACAGGGCTGATGTACATGCAGGGAAATTTGAAAAAAAAATATTTAATTGTATTTAGTTGTCTGCCTGTCTGTCTGTTTCACTTTAAATGGGGTGAATTATTTCCACATTCCTGAGCAGACTTGCAGATGCCTGTCATTCCAGTAATATTTTTTTCTGTTCTTCTCATTTCCATCTTTCTAATCAATTTGTTTGCCCTTCTGAAGTGCTGTTATACTCAATGTTCTCCATACTTCAAAGGTATTCCAGATTTCAGAAGGAGTCCTGTTCTTTGAAATCAAACACTAGTTCCCATTTGCCACCTATATAATTGTGTAAAACAGAGAAGCAGTAAGCCAGGACAAAGCCTTTCCAATGAAATATTGGAATGTACTGAGAACAACTGCAGAAAGTCACCAACAGAAGACATATCTTAAATTTCATTCTCATCATAACAGAGAAGAGCTCACAAAGAGACTGAAAGGAATGGCTAATACATATGAAGGCAATCACTGAATATTGAAGACAATGAGCTCTCCACGGAAGAGATGTCAACAAATTAAGTAAAACGATTAACAGAAATTATGTGGAAGAAGTTCCTAAAAGATAAAGGACTGCAGAATTGCTGGCAGACACTAAAGGTTGTGCTAAAGATGACATCAAATTGTCCTCATGCAGAGGAACATGTTCATGGCTTCAGCAAGAGCTCTTCAATGCCCTGGCTATCAAGAATTTGACACATAAAGTGTGTCATTGTGTTATGAGTACAAAGAAAAACACAAGCATGATAAGTTAATATCAGGAAGACCAGTACATAAATACATGGCAACTACCAAGAGGCATAAATGGTAGCAAGGAGGTTTCTGTCAATGTTTCTGAAATTAGAGGAAGACCAAGGACGTGGAAGTGCATTGCCAGATAAAAAGGTAGTTTTAAACAGGTATTTGATGCAATTAATTGAAATAAGAAAGAAAGAGAGAGATAGGCTGAAACATAAAGAGAACAGGTTAAAAATATTTGGATGAGCTAGGCCCATTTAGGGTCTGAAGGTTTGATTAAATTCACTCTAGAGCATTTTTAAGAAACAGCCTCTGAAATTTCAAGCATATTTTTGAGAACTTGAATAAGGTGGTCCCAGAGAACTGCAAGAGAAGAGACTTTGAAATCCACTAAGATATTAGAGCAAACTACTGAACAACCAACTACAGCATGTTGAAGGTGTTGAGGAGGTTGAGATTTTTATGTCAGAAGCCAATTCAGTCTTTTCTGTTGGCCTTGTAAGAAGAGAGTTTTTTTACAATGGGGGTGGTGAGGCTCTGGCACAGGCTGCCCAGAGAAGCTGTGGATGCCCCCATCACTGGAGGAGTCCAAGGCCAGGCTGGATGGGCTCTGAGCAGCCTGGTCTGTTGGAGGTGTCCCTGTCCATGGCAGGAAGCTTGGATCTAGCTGATTGTCAAAGGGTCCCTTCTATCCCAAATGGTTCTATGGCTCTGTGTTTGATTTATCTTCATGTTCACAAGGTTTTCTGATACTACTGCACATGACATTCTTGAAAGCAAGACCAGTTGTCAAATCTGCTTTTCTCCCTTCTCAACCACGAGGCTCACTGGCTTGTTAATCACCCTTGAAAGAGCTCTTGTAGTTCTGCATGCAGCAACAAGAAGGGTTATGAAATCAAATCTGACAGCAGGTTCTTCTACAGTGCTCCTGACTAAGAATGCTCTTTCAATTTTAAGGCACATGAAATGTTCAAATCATTTTAAGTAATACTGCTACTGCAGCAATCAAACTAATTACAGATCTGTGGAAGGGTTTAATCCTAATGTAACCAACCTTCTCACAGATCATCAGGAGAGAGCACTAGCCAGCACCAGGGCATAGCAGAGACTTCTCCTGAAGACAGAATGGTAGAATGAAGACTGAAAGACATTTTATACAGAAAGGAGGGAAGACCAGCAAACATATCTGATTTCTAGCATGTCACAGTATGTTTACAAAATCTTTTCTTTAAATGGATGTACACTCCTTTCTTGTCAGTTACCAACTAATAATATTCTCTAAAGAAGAGATGTTCTTTGCCTAGGGACTTGCTCCTCTTTTCCATATATTTCAGCAATGCTATGTTACACTGTCTGTCATATAAAAATCTTCCAGGTATTTCTTCACTAATTCAATGAAAATGGCCAAAATGATTACTTGCACATGATCAAGTGATTTGCAGGGGGAAAAAAGAAGCCAAGCTACCCTGAAACATGAATGTAAGTATTCTGCTTCCTATGAACAATCCACTATTTCAAGATCCAAGGCTACAGGATCTTTGTCACAGAAGGCCATAGATACTGATTTTTTAAAGATATTTAAGCATTTCCTGCTTATCAAAATTCAGTCACAGGTCATGACAAAAGTGTGGGGTAGAGAAAGAAATCTACTTTTTCATTAACAATACTCTTCAACTGAAATCTGATTTTGTTTACTTCATTTATATCTGGTCAGAGAAATTGCATACTGGATACAATGACAGAAATACAATAAATACAGAAATTAAATTATACTACCTTCTCCTAGAGTTGCAGATCTGGTTAAAGAGGCATCCTCCGGTCCTTTGAGTTGCCTTTTAAGTTCTTCTGCAGATTCAGAATGCAGCTGCAGGAAGTCCTTAATGGCAATGGAAGCTTCCTCTTTAATGGGATTTATCATTCTCTGCAGCACTGGGATGTCTTCCTGCCGGACTCGCAAACACAGTTTCTCCATCTCTCTCATATTGGCACGGAGTTGCTGCAAGAGTATTAAGAGTTATTTTGTAGCTTACTGAGTTTCAAATATATTTGACGAAAGTGCCTGGGAAGCACCTATCATCTTTATGATCAAGGGAGAAACATTTCTGAAGCCACCACCACTACTATTTGGATTTTTCTGGCTGTCAGTTTTGTACTTTATCCACTTCTCCAAGTCAGTTTGTTTTATTTTGGGTTTCAATTAAAGTATTTAACTAATTAATTCAATGTGTAATCACTGAAGTTATTTCTGTTTCTCTGGTCAATTTAGGTCTTTGCCAAAATATCTACACAAGTTGCAATAACATTCAAGTAAAATAAGTGACTGCTTCTCAAAATTTGCTCTTTTTATATAAATACTGACTGTGGTGATCACAGGACCTCAGGATATAGTCATTCACAACCCCCAACTACTCCAAAACTATCACTTCCATCTTGTGAAGACAACTTCAGGGGCAAAAGAGAAGGATTACTTTTTTTAATTTTTTTTTTTCAAATATATTTGATTTGAATATCAAATTTAATAAAACATGTAAATACTTCTTTAGTTACAAGACTGCTGAGAAGATATAAACTGTTCACAACTAGCAAAAAGAGTATATGTGCAGGCACTTCCCATGAGATGAATTTCTTTCTGCCTTAAAAATAAAGCAGTTTTTTATTGCCTGGGTTTTAAAAATGCACACAAATTTTCTCTTCCTACAAATGAAAAGAAGAAATTTACACCACTTATTGTTTTAGGACAGAGTTTTTGTCTAATTATATTAAAAAAAACTGTAATAAAAATATATTCTCTGCATTACTTTACAGTGATACAATAAATTCTATACTTTTTTGCACTATTTACCAATTGTTTTGAATATTCTTATTACAAGAGAACAAGGGGATGGATTGACACCAATGAGTGGTTGGAAACAGAAAGGTTTTCTTCCAGAATACAAACCAGGTACAGGTAATGCCTTAGAAAGGTAACACAAAAGCAAGATCTAGATGGAACTAATTTTATTTATATACACTAGTGGAATTAATTGCTTTTAATATTTATGAAAAAAATAGCAAAAAATCTAATTAGAGAAGAAGGAAGGAAATTATTCAACAACATGTTGAAGTAACATTGCACAAGCTTCCAAAGAAAGAACTATTGATTAGTTAAAATCATGTGTCAAATTACTAAGATTAGATTAGATTGTACGCTTTTGTTTAGAGCACTATTAGCCAAATTAGGCTGCATTATTCAAGACTAACCTCAGGTAAAACCACTGATTGACAATTTAAAAAAAGGGAGATACAAAAAAACCCCAACTTTGGAAGAAACTGAGCTGAATTAGAAACATGGTAGCCAGTAACTTTCCTCATACATTTTCCATCCCTGTCTACCCCGTGCGTCCTGGTATCTTTCCCCCATGGTCTGCCCCTAAGTACTGGGAAAGAAAGAAAAAAACAGGTTTGGGGTGAGATAACAGTGGTTCCACAGCAGCTTCTTTTAAAGAAAAAGGAGAATTTTGCAGTTGAAATTGAGTTAAATTGCTTGGGATCTGTACCACTGCAGCTGCTGCTGGGGCAAATTACAAGTTTGTGCAATGACCAACACAACACAACTGGCTGATGGGAGTTTGCACAGATCCTGAAAAGAAGCTTCAAGAGGTATGAACTGCTCACTGATTCTCACTTCCACTGCTCATTATTACCTTGCTGATCAAAGAGAAATGTTTCTGAGCAAGATGGGAGGAATCAGATAATGATAGTCACCTATTTAGTGAAATTTAATTTTAGTAGCTCTTTCTTTGTGGCTCTGAAGAGAGGACTCTTGTTCCACTTACTGTCAATTAAACAGAAGGTGAATGGATTCAGCCTAGCAAGAAAGTTCAGGCCTGCTGCGAGGAGATACATCCCAGGAGCTCACCAGGGTGTAACAGCATAAATGTTATGGATATACAAATGACTGTGACTTCTTCTCATAATAATTTTAATGGCACTGAGTTTAATTTCTAGGTAAAGCATAAAAGTGTGCCACCCTCATCCCAACTGTTTGCACTTTTAAAACCAAGCTTACTTAGAGAGGAAGGCAATACCAAATTCTATTTCCATTTGTGGGAACTCCTGAGTTTCGAACCCTGCAAATTCAATCCAAAAGGCACAGAATTTTTTTTTATAATAATTGCAATTTTGGTCCATTAACTTCCAAAATCAAACAACAATCTTTGTTTCAAGTGGCTTTCTCACAAAAACTGCAGGAAAACACAGTTTGGGAAGCTTGGAAGTCATCCCTTCAATTTAGGATCTGCTGTCCCTGTATTATTTCTGTCAGCTGTTTATCTAATCTGGTCTTAAAAGGACATCTTCATGAAGAGATACAACCTACTTCACACCTCACTGCCAGCATTCAGAATGCTATAGCATTTCCTTATGTCTAACAGAGATCTCTCAGACCTCAGTTTAAACCAGGCATTTCTAATCCTCTTTGTTCAAAACAGGGAAAGACAACCCCTGTCCTCTTTGCAACCATCCTCTTCATCTTTGCAGACAGGGAGCATGATGCTGTCGGGCACTCTTTGGGCAAAGTAACTCATTTGTTGATCTTTACAAGACATCCTGTTTTCTCAATTTCTGACTGCATTCACTGGTCTCTCCCTATTCACTTCATGCCTTCCCTAGAACTGTGGTGCCCAAACTGGATGAACTATTCTACCTGGGATCCTACTACTGCTGACTGAAGAGATTGTAGGAGAAACCACACTCACTGCTCTCCTGTTTATATATCACACTAAGTTATCTGGCTTTTTTGGATCACTTCTACTCTGTGTTCCTCAAGTCTTACAAAACTCTTGGCCTAAGTCTCAGGAACTCTGAGTTTAAGGATATCTTTACCCTTCAGATGGCCACAGGCTGCAATACTGAGCTGACTTTACATGATCCTTCACCGATACCACAAAGAATCTCCTGCAGAAATAAAGTTTTCTACACTACTCCTTATGCCCTCGCAGCCTATCTGCACAGTATGCCAGAGAGGGACCTAATCTGAGGATCATTTTAGAAATGTTACAGAAGACCTGAGCCATACAACTGAGCTTTAAGATTTATGCAAAAAAGAACTGATCAGAAATCACCTTTAACTTGTACACCATTTTCATCTGAACTAGAAACCATAAAAGTGAAAAAGAAAAAACGGATTAACATTTTTCAAACAGCTTTGCAGGTTACAGTAACACAGTGGAGAGACTATGTCAGCCTAAATATGTCTTGCAGAACAGAGTCTCTTTTTGTGGGCTGAATGCAGACTAGAGCCAGACTGTTCATCTACTGCATTTTTCCATTTTTTTTCTGGTTTAATATCTTGCTTCCTCTCTAGTAACTGCAGCATTTCCCCTCCTCTCACCACCAAAATGATCAGGGCAGTCCTTAGACGTTACAACAAAATACTGCCACTTCATTGAAATTAGCTTAAACCTTGCAATAATTAACTAATTGTGTGGTGCAGTCAACATGTATGCAGACAAAGCCTAGAAAACTGCAAATTCATTCAGGCCCTAACACTTTAAGAAGTCCATGGACTGTCCCTAAAATGAAAATATACAAGAGCATGTTCAGAAAAACTAATACAATATATACAAGATCTATTTTCTCAATATTTTTGAGAGGGTCTCCTCATGCCCTGTGCAAAGATTTATCTGTTTTCTTCACCTTCCTTTATAGAAGTTTGTAATGTGGCACCCAGTCACCTGAAAGCAGAGCAACAGATTTACACTCATCTATACTTCTATTATAATTTTGACCATCATCAAAATTACAACAGAAGTAATTATTCTGGGTAAACTGAAAATTCAGAAAAATGGCTAATTATGTGCACATGGATTAAATGTAGAATGGCTGTGCATATATTTGTCTAAAACCTGTGGCGGATGCCTTGGGTCAATATTGACTTAGGGATTCCTAATGTATTTTTACAACATCTAATTTTGAGAGCAAAGTGTGTGCTGCAGAGAACATTTGGTATCACAATAATTAATCTGATTTCTTTGCAAACAAACAGATCACAAGTCCATCGGTAAACATTTAAACAGCTTACAGCAAACACATTCTACATGTCATATAATTTATTATCAAGTACTCCAGACTCCTAACTATTTAATTAAAACAAAGAGCCAGTCTGCTCTTCTTGCATGGACCCAGATACTTATTCTGCTCTCTGGGTATCAGAATGTGAACCACTTTAATGCATCTAGATCTGTATCCAGAGCTAGAAGCAATAAGCATTAAATAAAATCTAAGAAAATTTACTCTGACTGAAAGTGGAAACAGCAAGCTTTAGATTCAAGAAATATATATGTTTCTAAAGACAAATACGCAGTTTTCTTATTAAAGCACTTAAAATATCTAAAAATAACATCTTCAACACAATTATTTTCTCTAATTACTGACAGATTTTTGTCTTGCTAAAGAAATGATACTGGTAATTTAAAGCTGCAAGAGAAGCCCTTCCCACAACTCAGACGTGAAAACAGATTAGAGAACAGACATAAACAAACACATGCTTACCACACTACACCTGTTAAAATGCCAGTGTTTTAACAGAACTTCCACCTCTGGAAGCCACTTTGAATATGAAGAATAAACTTTGTATTAAAATTTCAAAAGTACTGGGTGAAAAATCAAAATAAACACTCAAACCTCCAAGGAGCAGGAATATCAACTGGATGGGGGATTTCATATGTTACTTCATATCATCTACACTAAACAAAAAGCTCACTAGCACCTTCCATTCCCCAGAAAAGACACATTACTCCAGCTCTGCCTACTATCTAATTCTGTTGTTCAATCAGGATTAAGTGCTTCTTTCTGAGGTGAGTTGGTTTTGGGGTTTTTTCTCATTTTTAGTCCGGTCTAATTTCCCACAAGAGTCAGTACAACACTGAAACAAACATGGGGATTCACAGTATTAGAATTCTGAGCAATGGTTTAGGACTGTGCCACCTGTGCTGGCAAATCCTGCTTGTCTATGTGCAGTGTAGGTCACTTAGACCAGCAAAGACAAGTCCCTCCTCTGAACAACACCTATGAAACCAACACAAGATGCCTATCCTGGCCAACACACATCTGTCCCCAGAATACTGGCAGTGCAGCTGTTACAGCCACCAGATGTTATCATCTGCCACAGCAAACTTTATGCTGCAGATGTGGTCTTTGTGTCCTCCTGTACTAATTTTGCACTGTACTTTGCCTGTGTGCTATTTAGCTGATGTTTGGCTGAGTTTTTGCATCATTTTCATCAAGACATAGGTATTTTTAGAAACAGCGTATGATTCCCTGTGTGCTGAGTTATGGACGCCTGTGGATGAAGTTACTGAGATGCCTGTGCTGACAAATGTGCTGGTATTTCCTCCCTTGATGATATCATGTACCTAACAGATGTGCACACCAAACTAGTAGTCCAGATGTTCCCTATGAAATCATGCTTTAAAATTAGTAGTATCCCTTACTGCAAGAGCTGTCTTCTAATTTAATAATGTCAGAGGATAGTTTGCAAAAGATCCGTCTCCAAATTTTTGTTTCTTCAAGAATATGGAAATATTTCTGACTGTATTTGCGTCACAGGACACGATTAGGAAATCCCTAACTTTTAAATGAGGTAAAGTGAAAGTGTGTGCTTGCTTGTCAAACCCATCTGCCAAATGTATGTCTCTCTGAAGGGCCATCCCTGAGGTAACCAGGCATGTTAATGTTTGTAACTCGATCCCATCAGGAGCACAGCCATTTTCATATCCCTACCTGAACCGTTCGTCCTGCGTTGATGTGCTCTTCGTGCAACCTGTCCCAGAGCCTGCATCTCTGATACTGAAACAGAGGAAAAGGACTCCTTAGAACTGCTGTTTTTACCAACTGGCTATGCAGGTAAAAAAGCTACCTTTGGTAAATGATCACTTTAATTTCCCAAAACTGAAAGGAAAGAAGTTGAGTCATAAACAATTCTACTGTAAAATTAGAGAGGTAAACAGCAATGTATTTTGTGAAAAATTTTGTACAATGCATTTTACTCAATTACAGACAACTAGGGTTTCAGCATCAGTTTTTAAGACCCAAGTGGTATTGCATCCTGACACTGCTGTGGCATAAATCCCTTGGTGGGCAGTAGAACAAATGGCAGAAGGAGGAGAAAGGAGTGGAAGAGTGGTCATATATGACAACGAGGTATCTGATACTATTGACAAAGAAAATGGTATTCATTACACAATCCTGCTGTCTACATTTACACTGGACATTTCTCTATATTACAAACACAGCTACAAGAACCATCAGGCCAGATCTGGCACCTCCATGAAGCTCCACTACCTTCAGTGGGAAACTATCCACACAGCCCTTCTCCCTGTACAGAGACCAGAATATTACATTAGCAGAGAGCAAGTTTGGCAAAAGAAGTGCATATTATCACATATCAACCTTTTCATCATTAAAATAAACCAGTCCCTGCTACAGGCAGTTGACACAAATAATATAGAGAGTTTAGCATGAAAAATAGTAGTAGAATAATAAAAGTAGAAGCTGTGATTCCTGGAATGTGTGCTGAAACTATCAAAGAATGTATTTATAGTATTAGACAATATTAGAGTATTTATTTAATTGTTTAGATAATAAGGCAAAATATTTACCATTATTTGTAAGGTATTTTTATGTAAAGTTTAATTCCTCAATTTCTTAATAAGTTTTGTTACCAATACTTTATCTACAGCCTCTATATTTCCAAAATTATTTTCATAATTTTAGATGTCACAGTAATCAGGATCATCAGTACTAAGTTACTCAGCTTCCTAAAATACAAGGAGAAATCTAAAGTTACTACTTTTCTTCAGGGCAAAAAGTTCTTTCATGTTAGGACTTGTAGAGCTATGGAAGATAAAAGAGTTAGTGTTCAACAAAGTCAGATTAACGTCATTCTTCTAGGAAACTGAATAATAACAACCTTTGAATAAATTGCTATGCCATTAAAATTACTGCCAGTGTTCTTCAAAATAGAATGGACAAAAAGCCCTCTATCAACAGTAGGACCTCCAATTTAGTCACCCCTGAAAGAGTGCTGAAACAGGAATTTCTGAGGTTTCAACAGAAGGGGTTTAGGGAAAAATCACCTATTTGATTTCAGCTGACTATAACACATTGTCCAAATAACTAATAATAAAAAAATCCTGTTATCCAGTTAAGAAAAACTCCTCAGGAAACCTTTACTGCTCCTCATAATTTCTACTAGAGATGTTCAGCACATTCATCTGCTTAATATATTGTTTTGTTACTTTGCCTCAAAATTCAGGATATGCTAGTGACGAGCCCAAAGAATCCAATGACTTAACACACCGACATTCACAACATTCACGTTGTCAGAGAATTCCTCCTTGTTGACTTCTCTTTGTCATGGAACACAAAGTAGGCCATACTCCTGGACAATGTTCACCCTGGGGGTCTCAAGGATAGTAAAGCTTGAGAAGAGATGGTATTGAAGTTATTTATTGTGGAAGTTGAAGCTGTTCAGCCTGGAGAAAAGAAGGTTGCGTGGAGACCTCACTGCAACCTACCAGTATCTGAAGGGGGCCTACCAGGAATCCAGAGAAGGAATCCTTATCAGGAGCTGTAGTGATAGGACTAGGAGCAATGGGTACAAATTGCAAGAGGAAATTTAGGTTAGAGATTAGGAAGGAATTTTTTACTGTGAGGGTGGTGAGACACTGGAACAGGTTGCCTGGGGAGGCAGTGGATACCCCATCCCTGGCAGTGTTCAAAGCCAATTTGGGTAAGGCCTTGAGCCTAGTGGAAGGTGTTCCTGCCCATGGCAGGGGGCTTGGGACTAGATGATCCCTAAGGTCCATTCTAACCCCTTAACATTTGATGATTTTATCCTGAACAAATACATGTAAAACTAAGGGAGGTCCACGAAGTCAAAACATCTATGGAATTCTAACCTGTTATGTTAAGTCCAGAAGAGGGCCACAAAAATGCTCCAAGGGCTGGAACAGCTCTCCTGTGAAGAGAGGCTGAGATAGTTGGGATTGATCAGCTTGGAGAAGAGCAGGCTCTTGAGAGAGCCTATTTCAGCCTTTCCATAAATAAAGAGGGCTTAGGAGAAAGACGAAGACTTTACTAGGGCCTTTATTGACAGCAAAAGGGGCAATGCTTTTAAATGTTTAGAGGTTGAGAATGGGCATAAGGAATTTATTTATAATGGGGGTGGTGAGGAACTGGAACAGGTTGCCCAGAGAAGCTGTGGATGCCCCAATCCTGAAGCCTATGTTGGATGGGGCTTTGAGCAACCTGATGTTATGAAATGTGTTCCCACCCTATGGCAGGGGGGCTGAACTAGATGATCTTTAAAGCTTCTCTTCCAACCCAAATCACTCTACCGCTCCTTATTTCTGTGATATTTAATCATAATTGTGCTATAGCCAAATAGTTTGTATTCCACAACAAACATATAAAACATTAGGTTACTTTTAGACACTCAATCTCTTTTGCTCTGTGTCCATTCTCTTGAGAGCCCTCTTTAGAAAGAAACTTTCATGCTTCTGCTTTGGATCCCTTCCATCTCTCCTTGAAAGAATTCAGCAGACATGGAGAGAACTGAAAAGCTTGTCATAATATCCCCTGCTAAAAGATCTTCAAGAAATGCCTTATGCAAATGTCCACACTCAGATAAGACTGCAGGAAGACTCAGACACTCTCATTTCTCATGTCACCTTGACATTATCTTCCCACCACAACAATGGTCCCCAGCCAAAGGTAAAAAGTGTTTCACACAATATCCTTTGGCACAGTCACAAGAAATGAAATTAAAACTGAAAGCAAGAGAGAAAAAGTGTCTTACAGCACTTTTTTTTTTTTTTGCCTATCACCAACAAAGTTTAGGGCAGTAAGCCAAACAAAATCTCCACCTTCCTGTACTACCAAGTCAATTGCTGTTATCTAACAGACTTACAGACAGCTGTACCTCTTTTGAATACACATGCATTTTATTCCGTCTTGGAATGAAAGGCCATCCAATCCATGGAATGTGCTTTAGAAAACAAGAATTTTCATGGGGAAAAATGGAAAGAAAGAAAAAGTACAGTGAACTTATTTCTTAAGGCTATAGCTTTTAAGTCTTCCGAAATTGTCATACAGAAAGTTGGACTCTCACGTTGTTGAGAAGCAATGATAACAAATTTATGGTGGCCACTTCCTCTGAGAAGGTGTATTCAAGGTCAAATTTCATTATATATTGATTTTATAGTTTCTTCAAACAGTGATTTAGGAGATTAATTGTTTGGACTGTCTCTGCAACCTAAGGTCTAAATCAATATTCATGAAATGAGGTTAGAGATATTGGCTTCATCATAAGTAAATAATGTTGCTGCTTTAAGCAATTGGACATAATTAGTGATTTTTGCTTAAAAGTAGCCTGTAAAATAAACAGGATGAGATTCTATAAAATTATCCTTTTACCTCTAGGGATGTTTGGTTTACATGGCTGAAAGTTAATTTTACAAAAACTATTGAAGAGAAAATCATCATGACAGCTCACAAAAGCACTGTAACACATTCATTATGGCTAAAATGCATGTAAAGGATATAAAATGCGAATTATCGTACAAATATTTCAACCAAACTACTGCTAACATTAGTGTTTACTACAAATGTAAAGGCCTTTGTGCACACAATTACAAATATAGAACTTTCATCTTTAGCCAAATTTGAATCAAAGCATTTTGTCATCAACTTCTCATCAAAAACTCTACATAATCTTTCAGCGTGACTGCTTCTATGCTGCAAAAAGAACTACATTAGCAAAAAGCAAACACTAACCTTCTCTATATTTATTTGGTGTTTTCTTAACCTTTCCAAATCTGTTGGAATTGCCACTTTAATGAATTTCTGAATTGCAGGTTCGATTCGGCGGAGTTTAACTTTTTCCTCATCTTCAGACATCCTAAAAGCAGCTTTCAAGTCAACAGTTGTCCAATATACCTTCACCAAGGTAAAAAGTCCTAAAAACCAAAAAATTTAAACAAGAAAGGTAAACTTGAATCATTTTTTAAAGAAATCAAAATAAGATAAATCAGTCTTTCTAATGATCACAAAGCTCCCAAAACCACAATTAAGTAGTATTAATACTTAATATCTGGATGTTTGCATTTAAATGTATTATCTCTACTTATTTGCAGGCTTTGGGGATCATTTTTCATAAAGCTTAACACTAACAAGAAGTAATTAAGGCAGAGGCAAACATGCTTTGCAGCATAATGATACATAAAAAGGTTTGAAAAAGCCTTCCAATTAGATGCTTTGATTGATCAGAGTTCACATTTTGCCAATTCACATTCAGAATCATCTTAAAACTTGTAAAACATGTCCTGAAAAGACACCAGAATAAAATTAATTTTGGAATTCCATTTCCTGGAAATGTTAAGAGCTCCTGAATGAAGATTTGCACTCCAAATTGCCTATGTTCCCTACTGACAATGACTAAGGCATCACCTGGCGAGGGGTATAAACAGGCTGCTGAAGTGTTTGCAGGACCAATAGACACATGAACAGCCTGAATTCTGTTCCCTGCACAGTGTAAAACATAATTTTTGAGACTAACTTCTCTAAGAGATGTGTAGTACTGTATGTAATAGCATTTACCTACAGAGCATAGGAGTAACATAAATGAATTCCATCATGCTGGATGCACACAAGGGGAAAGAAGACATGTATGAGAAAGTTTGGTCACAAGTGTCAGTAAAAAGACATGTGCCAAGCTGGTTATACAGAAATACCTGAAGTGCATCACCTACTGTATCAGAAA
Organism: Illadopsis cleaveri; assembly: GCA_013399915.1. Classification (NCBI taxonomy): domain Eukaryota; kingdom Metazoa; phylum Chordata; class Aves; order Passeriformes; family Timaliidae; genus Illadopsis; species Illadopsis cleaveri. The sequence goes on from VXBB01004314.1 coordinate 276,334, forward strand.
GCTTTCTCTGATTTTCCTCTTTCAGTAATTAAACTGATTCAAAGCAATAAACCCAGCACAATCCTCCTGCTACAGGTGAGGCACGGCAGAAATGTAACAGGTTAAAAAACATTCCCATTTTTCACACGGCCAAACATATTATCAACAGTGAAATCAGACATCACTTTTCTCACATCTACCTATGGTGTGAAAATGTAGAGGGAGGGTGTTGATGTTCTTCTGTGACCTGTGATTTCTGCAGGCAGAGAGAACATGAGGGCTGATGACACTGGGTCTTTGAACTGCTCAGTGCTCAGCCCCAGCCCTCTTGTGCAGGCTGCAGGCAGCACACGTACAAACCTGCTCCAAACTCCAAGGAGCCAAGTTGTAATCATCTTCCAGCAAGAAAGGGAAAGCACTTCTGGTACAGGGAGGAAGATGGTTGCAAATAAAACAACACTGCACTTTTCAGAAGAACAGAATGCTAACAGGAGACTCTTCTTCTTTATCTATCCCACTCAACAAAGAAATTGAAAACTGTGGAAAGCTGAACGTTTACTCAGAGTAGACCAAGTTAGGGGAAGTCAATCTTTAAGGTTTCAATGACACATCTTTTCTTACTTCAGAAACTCAAAAGGAAATTGTTTCATCAACTGACTTTGCAGTCATTGCTAAATCAACCCCACTTCAAATTATAAAGAAGCAGTCTTCCAAATCAAGCAGTCTTCAAACTATAAAGAAGGAGTCTTACAAATCCCCTTCTAACGCAAGGCATTTAATAATAACCTTCAAATAAAAACACAGTGGATGGGTGACCTCACACTTTTCAGGTTGCAAAAAGAACTTTATACCTTTTGTATTGATTCACTCTTTTCACCATTCTAAAAACAGCACTTTAAATGCAAGATGATTAAAAAATACATCCTATCATACCTTGGTCACTATAGTCCCTAACTTTTGAAAGAAGCACTCATACACCACAGTTGAACTCTATTCTGAGTTTAGAACTGATTTTTTTTTTGTAATGTCTGAAAGATAATAAGCATCATACTCTAAACTGCAGTACTTCCTCTTCAAGCACACATTTAATTTCCTGGCAGCTTATACACTAATCCATGAGTTTATGAGCTAGAATTAATTAAAAATTGGTTCCCTAAAGATATTTAATAGCCATGTCATGCTTTTCCTTAATACTGAATCATCCTGAAGAAGCGATGATGCAAATTCTTCAAACGTGTAACACAACATGAACTCACAGAAACACACAGCCCATTCTGTCTTTGAAGAAATACAGCAGAGACTAAGCTAAACTCACCATAACTTTTTCCTTAATCTTTCATGACATCTGGAGACTGATGAGAGTCAAAACTGATAGTTTAGATGATTTACAATCTGGAGCACTGTGAAAGCAGAGTTAATGTAAACAATGGCCATGTGCCTTGGGTAGATGATCTGAATTCTCAACTTTGAAGATTTGGCTGCATGCAGGGCTCTGGGTAGTCATTTTCTTCTCATTAAAAATTTCCAGACAGTAAAGTAACTTCCATGACAGTGTCTACCAATCCCTTAAAGACACTGCTGCCTAAAATTCACTGTGCAGCAAGTTTGAAAAACTAAGAAGGAAATATAAAAACTCCTTACATTCTCATCAGGTCTCCTGCTTAATTTTCTCTCAAACAGTACAGTAGCTTCTGCAACAAAAATTCTAAGCCATAAATTATCAATGCAATGTCCTACTTTTTTTTACATTTATATATAGTATTAACAATAAATAAAATGAACATTATGCATTTCTGCTTGTTGCTGATGCAACTTCAAGGAAACCTTGCACACTTTGACTTGTGTTCTCCTAAACACAACTTCAACAATTCATTTCTGAAGAAATAATGCCTGTTCTTTCAGCAACCACAGCATAACAGGACAGTTTAGGTTGGCAGGGATTTTCAGATTCCATCCAGTGCCAGCTGAATCAGATGTCATTGCACAGGCCCTCGTCCAGTTAAGTTCAAACACCTCCATGGATGGACACTCCACACTCACTAGACCCCTCCTTCAGTGTTTGACTACTGCCCAGGCTAAAAACCAACAAACAAAACAAAACCATGACCACAAAGACCTTCTTGTAGCTAAACCAGCTTGTGTGCACTGCTCCCCATCCCACTGTCATGCACCTCCAAGAGTAGCCTGGCTCTACAGCTTCCACCTGCAACAGCAAGATCTCCTCTTCCTTCACTTTCTCTTAAGGCTGAACAAACTCACCAGTTTCTCCTAGGCTATCACATGCTCCAGCCCTCTAACCAGCACGTGGTCCACCACAACACTCAGGTCCTTTTCTGTAAGGCTGCTCTCCATCACGTCTTCCCAACCTGTTCTAGGTACACGGCTTTCTTACTGCCTCTGCCGGAATTTTTGAGGTTTGTCTGCTCATATCTTCATCTCATCAAGACCCCTTTGAGTAGCAGCCCTGTCCAGCCTATGAACCACTCTCCTCAGGCAAGTGAGAACACTGCACTCAACTTCAGCTTCTTTAGTAAGGTGATTTGTCTCTGTCCTTGGATCTGAGTATCAGTGCCTGAAATAACACTAATTCAGAAGTGATCAAGAACAAGATGCAGAGTAACTTTCAGTCAACTACGTAAATAAAAAAGACATATCCAAAGCAGGCTGTAGCAGCACAAGTCACACTGTTGCAGTCAACCAGAAGTAAAATTCTTCTCAGGTATGGTAACATACTTGTTATGATTTCAGAAAATGCTGCTAACACACCTCAAATGTTAACACTCATGAACTTTTGTTTGTTAACACTCATGAACTTTCATTAAACTGTATGTATTCTCCACTGAAACCCAGTACAACAATGCACAACAATGCTCAGGAGTCTTGCTTTCCCAGGGAAACACAATGTAATTCACTGATTTGATTTTAATGCACTCACAACACTTTGGATAACCAGTGCCACTAGAAAAAGTACCTCCAGCATAAATGCCTTGCTGATAAGGGCTGAAAGGCCAAAACGTTTTTTTCCCTGAAAATAAAATTAATTAGAATAGAAGGCTGTACAACAGCCTTCTCCCTAGGGTAACCTGAAACATTTCCCACAGTGATACTGGCCCCAAAATTGCAGGGACACTATTACTCACTTGGCTGAGGCCTGCAGTTAGTGAGGAACATGTTCCTGTGGTAGCCTACAGCCAAACTGCACTTCAGGACTAAATTACATCTTTTTCTTTTTGTCTGTAAGATGAACCAAAAGAAAAGAACTTTGTTATGCTGAAATAAGGCACAGGTACCAGCCTGAGCGTGTTCACAAAGTAACATGAAACTGCTTAGTGGGATAAACAGCCACACGTGTGGGATCTCCCACAGAACACCCAGAATCAGCAGCTGTGCATGTCAGACTGTGGCTCCCAGTAGATCTGTGCTCTTGTGGATCACCTGGCAACACAGACTTGATCAAGGCAAGGCAAGGGCACATGATTGCATTTTAAGAAATCAGAGTAGACAACAGGCATTTTGTCTTGGATTTATACATTTAAGCCAGCTGTAGCAGGGCAGAAAATACCTAATGACTAACACGTGAACAATTTTTGCACAAAGCAGAACCAGTGGAGCAAGTCTGCAGTGGGCTGACGCCTGCCTTAAGAACCCACAACAGCTCAACCTGCAATCAGAACCCCAATACTGAATTCTTGGTATTAACAGACGAACACCTCTGGTCTCACCCCAGAACCACACAATCCATTAGGTTGGAAAAGACCTTTGGTACCCTGAACTCCAACCTATCAACACCACCCGGTCAACTACACTGTGGCATTAAGCGCAACAGCCAGTCTTTTCTCAAACACCTCCAGGGACAGTGACTTCACCACCTTCCTGGACAGCCCATTCCAATGCCTAATTAACCTTTTTGTGAAGAAATTCTTCTTGATGTCNCGCGGGGCGCGGCCCAGCCCCCGCCGCCACACGCACACTCCCTCCGCCGCCCCCGGGCCATCCTCCACGTGTTTGTTTCCCTTCGCGAACCACCGGTCCGGGGCGGGAACGGGACGGAGAGGAGGAGGAGGAAGAGAAGGAGGCGGAGAAGCTGTTCGGGCCACGGACGGTGTACCGGGAGTCTGGGATAAGGGCTCATCGGGAGGGAAAAGTTAAATTTATTCTTCTAAAAGAGACCCAAAGATTCCCGACAAAATTTTAAGAGCTTTTCGTAGAATCATAAAGTACTCTTAGCTGGAAGGGACCCACAAGGGTCATGGAGNCCCGGTCAACTACACTGTGGCATTAAGCGCAACAGCCAGTCTTTTCTCAAACACCTCCAGGGACAGTGACTTCACCACCTTCCTGGACAGCCCATTCCAATGTCTAATTAACCTTTTTGTGATGAAATTCTTCTTGATGTCCAACCTAAACCTCCCCTGGTGCAGCTTAAGACCAGCAGGTTTCTGGAGGCCTATCCAACCTGTACCATGCCCTGGAAAGGCAAGGAGAGTGTTGAGAAAGCAGAAGCATAAAAAATAAAGACAGTGCTCCAAGTCTTATATAAAGGCTTCAAGCAGACTAAACTAGCTCTTTTTTCCTGGCTTACAGTCTTAAAAGCTTGGGGAATGCCAGGCTTAACAATTTGTCACGCGACAAAGTAAATAAGTAAATAAATAAGACAATCGAAGCTGGTGTGACAAGCTCTGTCCCGATCAGCACCCCACAACCCGACCTCCAGGGACCTCGGTCCCAGCCACTGCTGGGGCACCCCCGGCTGGGCACCCGCAGCCGCTCCGCCGGGCAGGGCAGGNAGTCTGGGATAAGGGCTCATCGGGAGGGAAAAGTTAAATTTATTCTTCTAAAAGAGACCCAAAGATTCCCGACAAAATTTTAAGAGCTTTTCGTAGAATCATAAAGTACTCTTAGCTGGAAGGGACCCACAAGGGTCATGGAGTCCAGCTCCCGGCCCTGCACAGGACCATCCCCAAGAGCACACCGTGTGCCCGAGAGCGATGACGCTTCTTGAACTGTGTCAGGGTTGGTGCTGTGACCACTGCCCTGGGGAGTCTGTACCAGTGCCTTTTCCTGATATCCAGCCTAAATCCCTCCTGACACAACTTCAGGCCATTCCACTAATATGTTTTGAAAGTAAAATTGAAAATGAGTGTAACCTGTTTGTGCCCGACACGCTGATTATTGGATGCTACCCCGACACCACATCCCCTGGCTGGCAGAGCATCTATCCCCTGTGAGCATGCCCGCACCTGTGGGAGAGGTGGAGCAGAACCTCCGAGGGCAGTCTGGTATCACTTCTGATCAATTTATCACATCTGAATAGAAGTGTAAAACTGTCTGGCTACCTGGTAATATCTGTAGAGCAACTATGTTACGTCAATATTAGACCATTTTTAAGCTAAATATTAATAAAACAAAGTTAAGAAAGATCTCCGGAGTAACAAATATGAATGTATGTTGATTGTGATGTTCTAAATGAGATTTATGTTATCTGTACATCTGTTGTTCCATGACTTTTTGGCCAGTTCCAATCTAATTTGGAGGAAGTCATTATGGTCCTGTAAGTTTTGTGGAAATTGATATGTCAGTGAGGAAATAAACCTAAATTTGTTTCCTCAGTGAAGGAATAGTAAGCAAAAAGCTCAGCTCTTACACATTCTTGAAACAACAAACAGCCAGTGTGTATATATGAGCCATCCACTTTATGCAGACATAGTTCCAGACTGCTTGATAGGGTTTTCAGAGGGCTAATGGAGAATAAATTTTAGTTATAATTAAGCCTATTTAAGGGCTGAAGAATCCAAATGAGCAGAATCCCATGGCTTCAATAGTTCTGTTGTTCACAGTAAAGCTTCTGGAATGGCAATGGAATACTGGGGAATGCCAGGGTACTTAAAAAAAAAAAAAAAAGCTTACACTGAATAAATATTTTTAAAAGGTTAAGGAGGATGACACAGGCTAGCAGTTTCACAGTTTGACCCAGATTAGGAGCAGAATCGCAGAAGTCCTGACCCTGGATCCAGTCATTAAATGCCAATAATTAAATGCCAGTCAACATATTTTTATGAAAAATATTTGATTAAATGTGTTTGAAATAACTTTGGTAGATAAAAGTGGTAATGTTCAAGTAATAGCTTCCATCTGATGTGAAGCAGTATGCTATTCTCATAAATAAAATGAGGAGTGCAAATTCTGTATCGTTCACAGAATTATAGAATTACAGAATGGGTCAGGTTGGTAGGGTCCCACAGTGGGTCATCAGGTCCAACCTCCCTGCTCAAGTAGGTTATTCTACAGCACATGGGCCAGGATTGCATCCAGATGGTTCTTGAATATCTCCAGTGAGGGAGACTCCACAACATCTCTGGGCAACCTGTTCCAGTGCTCGATCACTAGCACAAAAAAGAAGATTTCTTTGTGTTCAGGTGGCACTCCCTGTGCATCAGTTTTTGCCTGTTGCCTCTTGTCCTGTTGCTTGGCACCACCGAGCAGAGCTGGGCACTATAGTCTTGGCACCCTCCCTTCAGATATTTGTAGAAATTGATGAGGTGCCCCTGCAGTTGACACTTTTCAAGGTGGAACAGGCCCAGTTCCCTCAGCCTTTCCTCATAATAAGTGATAAGATCATAGTAAGTGATTCAGGTGACTGTTCTTAAGAGGAGTGATTTTAAGTGAAGATTTGTCATTAGGTTGTCTTGGTGTTACTCTTGGCTTGGTGCTATTATAAATCACCGAGACAAAAATACCAAATTACTACTTTGGCCTTAAAAATAGATATAAGAACAATTTGCTTAGACAAACTCCTTCACACTGCTTTGTAAGCTCTTCTGCAAAAATACTCCTCTGAAGCCAGTCAAACTGGAGGTCATGCACTCAAGATAAAGCCTTAAAAGGCACACCTGGAAGCTGGGAGAATGACTGGCATGAGACGGTGCTAAAGAAGACCTGGACATAATCAACTAATCATGAGGTCTCAGAACAAAGTTGTTGATAGCTAATATTCTGAAGAAAACCAGAGGAACATCAAATACAACTGGAATGGGTATTCCCCTTTTTTATAGAACTGATGAAACCATTACCAAAATAATGCATTCATCCTTCAAAGGGATGTTAAACACTGAAAAGAGTCCACAAGAAAAATATGAATGGTGTGGCAGATGTGCATTAACATGAGATATTTTAAAAATATAATCCAGTGCAGGTGAGGAGGTACTTTTGTCATAAGCATAGTAGTATGTGTCTCAGTAGTACTTAGAGATATTTGAGGAGAAGTGTTGGTTTTCAGAAAATTACAAAACTCTGGAAGCAAAACTAGAATAAAAATGAGACTAGAAATGTGACATATCTCAGTCTGCTGTAGGATCGAAACAGTAAAACTGTTTTGAAACAATGCAAAATTGTCAGTAAAAACATGGAGATTTTTTTCAAAGATACACTGTAGTTCAAGCATAAACAGCAGAATGCATTGGTCCAATAGGGAGGTGGCACAACCACAAGGTTATAACTGCAGGTCTGCCAATCCTTCCCTTACACTTGATGGCTCTAGAAAAAAACAAGAAGCCTACTTGTATAGCAGCAAAAGAAGGAACAGGATCATGATATTTCCAAAAGGAAAGGTTTTTTGTGTGTGAGTTCTAACAGGCAACATCTGAAGGGCTCCTGGCACGTTTCATTGTGAACATGACGCTCATGCCTAACTATCCAGTTCTTCTACCAGGGCTAATGCAGTTTTTCAGACCACCCAGCAGAGACTTCAGAGAAGTCCAAATCTCCTCGAGCTAAAAAAGGACAATGCAAAGTGCTATGTCACTCATGTAAAGATCATCAAAGGAACAAGAGTTCCACCTTCAGGTCTGGGAAAATACTACCTCTGATGGCAAAAGATATCTCAGGAAAAAAAAAAAAGTAGATAGAGTTGAACTTCCTGAATTACAGACGGATTCCAACTTTTATTGCAAGTCAGTGATCAGTTCTGAGTGGTCACTTACAGATCTGATGACTGTGTCCATCCCTATATAGTTATCAAACTGTTCTGTATTACTTGTAAATATGTAGGAGAAAATGAAGGAGAATCCTGGAAAGGCACAGAACTTTGTTGTACATCTGACTAAGGACGAGCTTGCAGCAGTTTCTTTTTCTTTTTTCCACAGGAGATCATTCATAGTTTTCAGATACATGGATTCAGAATGTGCAATTAATTTAACATGCTTAGCTCTATTCCCAGCAATCTTTCCTTATACACAGACTCTCAGATAACTCATGCTGGGGATATTTCAGTGAGTGTTGCTCAATAGGCACAGAACTTCCAAGATGCTTACATTATGTTCCCAAAGATGTATCTTTTTCCAGTAGAGCGTTTCAAAATTCTGTTGCCTTTTCCAATGCATTATTACTACAGATACACTGATTTCACTGTCAAAGGGCTTGTGCTGGCAAGAACCATTCATAAAGTTTCCACTGTGTCATGGAAAACAGCCCTGACTGTGTTACAGTGAACATTGCTCTCTCAGTCTTTCAGGAGCACAAGCTTCTTTGAAATGAGATCCCCTTTTAACATACATCCCTGGAAAAAAAAAAATCAAACTCTTTCCATAATTCTTGATTGAGGGATGTTCTCTGGAATATGTGGCAGTGTTTTATAAAACCATATTCTTGATGTAAGTAAAATACTGGGCGTTAATTTGGGGATAAACTGTTTCCTCCTGCTGGCAAAAGTTACGCTATAGTTTTTGACAGTTGCTAAAATTCTGATCCAAAGTTCTTTCTGTGTATGTTGTGGCAAAACCATCTCAGATTTGGCTGAGGATCATTTGTATAGTATTACAGAAAGTAGGGCTCTCAAATGGGAGTGAAATGGAAGAGGTTTATCATACATTAACGTATTTGCAGTAGCAGTAATACTCCATGGGGTGTAAAAGTTTAAAATTAGGGCAAAGCAGATTCTATTTTGACAGAAGCACTTCCTCACTGGTTGCACTGGCTATTTGGGTCTTTTCCAGCATATTCACAGGTCTCACAGTGTGATCTTGATGCAGAAATGGTTTATAGTACCTGTCACTGATCTACCCCTGCAAGGGTCCTACAGAGACGATGGTGGGGACAGAGAATGTCTACACCACCTGGTCTGCAGTAGGATCTCCCTTCAGACAAGAGCAGGGTGAAACAAGCATCACTAGCTGCTGGGAGCTCGTGTTCCTGGCACTTAGGGAATGTGCACCTGGAGCACTTTGCTTGGGGTGCCTTAGCTATCCACTGCTGGCATAACCAAAGGGGGTAAACCATTAAAAAATGTGCTGCTGGGCTTGTGGCCATACCTGGGAACTTACCCATGACTAGAATTTAATTAATATCCATGTTTGGTGTTTTCTTCCCGATGTCTTTTTGCTCCCACTGGAGAGGATTTCTTTCACTCAGACCTACTGATCAGCTTTCAGCATGTGCTGTAGCAATGGTTTATGAGATATTCCCAGTTTTGCTTGTTAGGTCACCTGAGCACTTTTTTTTCAAAAGAAAATTGAGCTCACTCAGCTGAAAAGCTTTCAGTGGGAATGTCTTCTGTGCACATCTGTCTCTTGTTATACTAGATTCTGTTGGCATCACCTTATGCTAAATCCTGACAAGTCACTCCAATTAAAGGAGTTTCCACACAAGGCAGTTTTACCAACTAAAGGAAGATGGTCCATTTCCTTGGGGTTTTTATTCAAGACCTTAGAAATTCTCTATCAAATCTTAGTGCCAATCAAGACAATGGCAACATTTTCATTAAAATCAGCATGGTGAGGATTTCATTCTTTGTCCAGGTTCCAATGCTTCCTGAGTAAAAAGCAAAAAAATACTAACTATATTTTGGGATAAAAAATAGAAAATGGCAAATCAACTGAACAAACATTCATTCATCCATCCAGTTCATCCATGATATTTACCAGAAAACATTGCTTTTCTAAAACCATTCAGCCATGAAGGAAGGATTCAGGATGTCTTCTAATTGTAGAACCAGAGGTGTAATATTATCATCTTACATTCATAATCAATTTCTATTAAAGTCTTTTTAAAAGCCATTTTTAATTTTTCTTCCTTAGTCAGGAATGTACTTTTGATTCTGTTGTTTCTCTAATGTGCAGATCATGAGCAACTGCCTGTTCAATAAAACCTTCAGGGAATTTGAGAAAAAAATTAAATTTAGAGTACTTATATTAATTTAGGGTCCTTTTCCACTGACTTGATGTTACATATTAACTTTTAAGATTTTTAGAGTTGTCTTTGCCTTCTCTCTTCCCCCTTATGGGATAACCAGAAAAACATTGTTCAGCTCTGCCAAAGAGGTTCCTTGTGCTGAGATGTGAATAAACAAGGGGGCAGGAAACCTTTCACTACAGCAGGTTGCTTAGAGCTCCATCCAATATGGTCTTGAACCCTTCCAGGTATGGGTCATCAACAACTTCTCTGGATAACCTGTTTGAGTGCCTCACGACCCTCACAGAAAAGAATTTCTTCCTAATATCTAATCTAAATCAATCCTCCTGCAGTTTAAGGCCATCGAGTTGACATCACATTGATCAGGAATTTACCTGTCAGTACGATGACCTATTAATCACACTGCTGATTCAAAGGCCTTGTGTGCTATAGAGTCTTGGACTGTCTCCAGCAGTGGCCACAAGTGCACGGTGAGGTCAGAGTAAGAAAGATGTGTGCTTGTTCCTCCTTCTTATTCTCCTGGCCTTCACCTCTCTTGCGGGAGCTTCCTGAACCAGAATTGGTTTGGATTATCAGTAGTCTCAGTGGATCTCCCTTCCAAATGCTCAGCCAATCTCCCCTAGAAAGTAAAGCTCTTTTGGGCAGAAAGATCCTCTGGCAAAGATTTTCACGGGTCTGCTGCTGTCTGTATAAAGAAGCCGATTCTTCTGACAGTTCATTGCTGTCCAACTTCCTCTTGCTACTCATTGCTCCAATGACCTCATTTCTGCTCTGCTTTGCCTTTTCTTAGTCTCAACCACTCCTTGTGGTCAATGTACTCAATAACTTTGATCATCCTTGTAGTTTTTGTCTGGGTGTTTTCCATTTCTGATTTTTTTTTCTTTTCTGTTTTTAATGAGGTGAAGAGACCAGAGTTGGACATTCTTTTGACAGAGCTGCTGTATTCATTTTGTGGGCAAATACATATTTATGCAAAGTTATAATTGTATTTTCTACTTTGTTGCCTATTGCTCTACTAACAATTCCTAGCATTTGATATGTCTGTCTCCTTTTCTTTTTTTTTTAACCATGTCTGAGAAGTTTTACTGCAAGTCTTCATTCTAACCTCAAACTCTTACTTTGAGTGGTGATGGCCAGCAAAATGGTTGCCTCCTTGCCTTAGGAATGGCCACACAGTTGCACTGAAAATGATTGAAGGCAACATAATGAATAAAGCAATTGTACAGAGGAATACTTCTGCTCACAAGAAAGTCAGGGTGAGTCAGAAGTGAAGGAATGGCTGAGGTACAGTTCAAAATCTATTGCTAGAAAGTATCTGTCATTTCTAATACGTGGGAAGTGGTATACAATTTTAAATGTAACTGAGAAATTATCTTAGCAAGATAAAAATATGTCATAAAATATACTTTCTCAAATGAGAAGCTTCTTTGGGCCAGGGCTGCTTTGATTATTTCTGTCTTACACATTTTCCAGAATCATCAAATTCTTTGCAACAAAGGAACCCCTTATGACCTGGATCTTTACAGTGATGCTTGCTGGTATTATCTTGAAAAGTTTAATTTGCTTCTAGCAGAAGTCAGACCCTTTTCTCTGAAAGACATAAAATGAAAAGGTAGTCTCTTACAATTAATTCCTTCGTTGTCTCCTGCTTCCTCATAGGTCATAGATGTATCTAAGCTACGAAAGGGGATGTTGGTATAAGGCAAATGGCTTAGGTTCACATTTCAAACTTGTTTCTTTCTTCCCTGATAGACAGTTTTAGTGCAGAGGTGCTCATCAGCACTTACTGAAAAACAAAATCGATAATCTGGTATCAAAGATGCAAAGCTGAAGGGTCTCAATTCAGCTGTGAAGTCAGGTAGATCTTTTCACTACTTCATAGGCAGTGCTGTGTATGCACTAAAACTGTGAAGTGCTCAACTTCTGTAACAGTAGAGACTGAAAATACTGCATAGACAGATATGCAAAGGGACTTGATTCCATAGTAGTAATTCTTTTTATAAATCATCTTTGAATCTTATTCTATTTTCCTTTAGTATGGCAGTAAGAGTATGAAGTCCTGAAGTTCAGTCTTGTAGAGATAAACCCACTTTAAAGTTTTGTCTCAGAGAAAGAAAGCCTCTGAAGCCTATTTTACTTTAAAATGTGGTTGAAATTTTGGTTTTCTTGATAAGTACTTTGGGATACATGTTCAGCTAGCTATGTGGAGAATTAGCAGTGCAAGTCCCATTAGTGCTAAAGCTACTACTAATTCCCTGAACATCATACTGAATATTTACATCTTTGTTTAGTATTTAGATGAGCCATGATAATATTGCTGTCTCCCTGCTGCAGTTTTCTGTAGTACTAAAAGGGAAAACATAAACATGGAATAAAGACCATTTTTAGTAAAATATGTTCAATTCCATTTAAAAGATAATATAATTACAGTTTGAATTAAACCCAAAATTGTGACTAAAATGGCTTCATTTCATGTCTCAGAAATAGTAAATTGGATTAAAGTTCTGTGGGTGTTGTGAATGTAGATTATTTCTTTGTGTGCAAAAGCTCTGAGTTTCAGAGAAGCTTAAGAAGGGCATTAGCTTAATGCTGGGGTGGTACAGAGAGTGAATTACATGAGCAGTTTTATATCTGGTGGCAAATACTGTCCACAGGATGGATTTCAATCATTTATGAATGGTTGTCTTCTACATCAGCTGCAGACAAGTAAAACACTGTGAAAAGAACTCTAATTGTTGTGTGACTGTGTTGGCAATACTGCACATTGATTGCACAGTTTGAGGAACGTGATTGGATCTTTTTTTCAGTCTATCTGACTGCTTCCTGCTGAGGGTCATGTCTGAGCTGGACAGCAATCCCAAAGTGAACAGGATGGAGGTGATCAACACAAAATAGCTTTTATGAGCCCCAGGCTTCAAAATAAACCAAGACAGCGCTTGTATCAAGGCCAGTGCTAGTTATCTTTCTTTTGCAGGTAGTTTCTTGGGTTTCTTAGTTGGTCCTCACAATTGTAATCTTTAACGTGACTCTGATTATCTTAGGATTTTGTTGTGAGTTTTACTGCTCCAGTGCTGTACTTATTACTGACTTGTCCGGTCTCTTGCTATGTCTACAACAGAACCGTGCCTCAACAGAAATAGTTGTCATCATTTTCCCAACCAATGCACCAACAATTTGGAGGGGAGAGGATCCAGTACCTCAGGAGATCATCACTGTTATTCTTCTTGATTTCTCTTGTGAAAAATAATCAGGGTCTCTTCACTAGCCCTCTTGACTCCTCAGCATCAGGCCTTGGAAGCAAATGGGGAATCTGCCAACACTTTCACTTTTAGTATTGGAAAATTTAGAGGTAAGGTCAGGACAAACTTGATGTGGAGGGTGTCTAGGTATGGGGGCTGCAAGAAGCAGGCCACAAATTATGCGGTTCCTGGATGAGAGCAGAAGACACCTGATCTGCATGGCAAAAGGACTATAGTGAAGGTAGGAATGAGTTCAGATTCAGTTTGTTTGTCTGGAAAGTCTAGAAGACATATGGGAGGAAAGCAGTTCAAGAACCGAGCTAGAGTGAACATTAAAATTTTGCACTGGTGTGTTTTTAACCTAATGCTGTGTGGGTTAAACTTCCGGTTTGAGGTTGTGACTCAGGGCTTTGTCAAATTAGAGTTTTGCTCTCCTAAAGATGATTCTTAGCTCTTTAGTGCATCAGATGAAAATCTGCCAGGAATTTAAAAGTGCCTTGTGATTCTCAGGATTGTCTCAGAGCTGATCACTAAAGAAATTTCCTGCCACTAGCTGAACCTCAGTCTTAGTGTTCAGGCTAATGGACTCGCAGCAGAACTTGATGTTCAGATGCAATAAACAAGATTCCTATACACTGTTTTACCTTCCAATTACTCTGTAAGATTCATGTTAACACATACATTTCTGCCATTTCAGGAGTACCTTCAAAATATATTTCAGGAGAACAAGTTAGCCTTTCATGAACTCCCTCACTGTAACCTTCTATGACTTCCAGGATTACAGGCATGGAGCATGAAAAGCTGTCCCACCAATTGATGCTCTTCATGCAACACCCTACCGGTGGTGGCTCCTAGGAAAAAAGCTGCATGCGGATACAAGTGGAGGAGCAGTGAAGTGACTTGTGTTTCCTGTGGAAGTCTGTCTTCACAGGTAGTTCTGCAAAGAAAGAACATAAGTGGGATGGTAGTTTGGCTCTGCATCCTTTGGATAAGGAAGGAGGTTTTCAGGGAGCAGTAGGATGAGCTTGCTGATTGGAATGCTGGGATCTGCCATCTTCCATCCCACACCCTACATGTGTTTCTTGTTATTAATAGCCTTGTTCTTTACATTGCCACCCTCAGAGTACTCTGCCACTAGTCTCTTATCTCTGTCCTTCTTGTTTCTTCCCCAGCTCTGTTACCCTTGGATGACTCATCCCAAAAGCTTTTCCTTCTTTTCCACTGTCCCGATGCCCTGGGTCTATACTGCAGTGCCGCAGACCTGGAAGCACTAGAGCAGTGCTAAAAGCATTCATCACAATACATAACAAGGAAAGTACTGTAAGGACAGGAAGAGGTGTCAAAGACACACTTTAACCACCACTCTTTGCAGGATGGAGTCTTCAGTAGTTTTGTTCTATCCACTCATTTGTTGATGCAACTTCCAAAGACCAGACAAGCTGCAAGTTATAGTAACATTTCAGAAGAAAATGGTATGAAAAGTTAAAATTTTATTGTCAAATGTTAGATTGATGTAATTATAGAAATGTATTTATTTTTTCCATTTGTTTTATTCTTTTGTGGGTTCGTATGTCATAAAACAAATTGGAAACAATAGAAATTCAAACTATATAAAACTGTTTGACTCTAACAATATATCATTTCATTAGCATGAGGCATGAAGAATGCACATGTTGTGCTTTAAAACTCTTATTTTTCAATTTAAATTTCTCACATAATGGTCACATTTTATCACAGGAAATAGGAATTTTGCCATTAATTTCAGTCACCAGTATTTGACTCATTTAAGAACAAAAAATATTCTATTTCAGTGTTGACATACTGGAACTCAAGCAAGATATCTTATCATGATTATACAGCATAAATGTGTACTTTAGAATTTAGGTTGAGTTTGGTTTGTTATTGTTGTTGTTTTTTTTTTGCTTCACACTGCAGGTGGGCTCTGTAGTTTTTGTAGTGTTTCTTCCCTAGATTGATGTCCAGTCTCTCAGCAACCCTTCAATAGACATTTTCTGCTAAGGCAGAGTGTTATTTGTCACTAAGTGCATGTGGATACAAACTGAATCATCAAATCAGGACTTAAAAAAGCAGGAGAAAGAGAGAGAGAGAAAATAAAGGTGATTGCTCTGTACGAGGCAATTAACACTGGGACCTTTACAAAATAGGCAAGTGGTAATTCCTAGAAGATGAGTTGGATATTCATGGACACAAGCAGATTAGCTGTTGTTACAAATAGTGCCAGATTGAAAGCTTTTGTAGTTTTTCACTGCCTGCTGCTTCATTTAATCATTTGCAGCAATGAGGAGTGACACTAAAGGCACATACAGGAAAATCAATGTGATAACGTGTATATATGTATTGCACGGCATCCGTGAATACACCAGAGGTTATCCACCAGCTACTGCTACACTTCTGTCTTATAAGAGAAAATGGAAGCAGAGTCTGAATAAAAAGAACAGTGGGAATCAATCAATTTCCTGCCAATGTGCAGACATCTCTATTGACAATCTTAAGCAAAATTACAGTATGTTGTCCAAGATCTGTGTTTGGCAGAGATGGCTGATGAACCCTCAGGTAGTGTGCTGATTTTTTAATATCTAATTTTTTTTTTTGTCTGACATAGGCAGTGTTGCTATGGTCTGTGACCCAGCTCCATCTTAGCTACACTGAAGGTTTTGAGAGACTGGGCAGTTGTTGGAAACATTGAGTGAAAGGTGACTAGAAAGAAGGGGAATTTTATCTCCTAATACTGAAATTGCCCTGACACGCCTTGTGTGTAGAATTTTTACCACAGACTTCCGGGCTGCAGACCTAAATAGCACAGCTCAAACATTCAGCTCAGAGGGAGAGTTTTGATGACAAACTGAGCGTCCTAGGCGAGGGAGAACTATAGAGACAAAAGATGATCAGCCAGACAAAAACAAGAGGCTGAGGCCAATGGAAGTACCAAGGGAAAGAAGAAAAGAGTGAAAGATTTCTGGTTGTAAATCTGGTTGCAGTGTAATCCTCATCATCCCAAGCTATAAGGTGACACACTTGGAGCATTTTTTGAGCCAAAAAATGCTCCAATTTTCAAAAAAAGGAGATTTTTAAAAGAAGCAGATACTTAGAAAAGTGAGGCAAAGTGAGGGGTGCAGCAGAGATGTGGGTGGCCCTGGTGCAGCAGGACAGGTGAGGGCAGGTGTCCTGAGGTGCAGGACCTCAGGGCTGTGCCACCTGAATTCCAGCAGCAGAACAGGGTTCACCTTCAGCCTTTGCTTCGATAAAGGCATTGCTAGGACTTTCGCTTTTCCCTGTTTGTCCTGAAATTTGGAAAGGATTTTCTTCTTTAAAACCTCCACTTTTTTGTACTTGGTTGAGCCCACACAGTGGGGTCTGAGGAACAAATCATAGCATAAGATTTGTTTGCCTAGAAAACCTGGCTAGAGGGGGCATTAAATAATATTATAGATGTCCATGGCACAGGTGGCTGAAGTAGAACAATTTGAAGAGAAAAAGATGTTCTTGGGCTTAAACAAGATGGATTCCTGTGGTGAAAAAGCATATTTTCGTGTAATTGTGGACTATATCATAATGCTTATATAGGAATGGGGAGAAAAAAGTTTCTTCAGGCACAGAAGATTTTTCTTCACTCTTATTTCCTAACTTCTAAATGCTTGACTACAGCTACATAACTTTTTTAACAATTTTTTTCTGAGTGTGTGAAATACATGTATAGAGTACAGCAACTGTTCAAGTGTGAATTTATTTTTAAATAGAATTGACTCCTTGTATTAGTATAGGTGCTATGGAAGTAGAAACATTTCTATATTATCACCATCTATCTTTTGAAAAAGAGATATATATTTTTACCTTGGTAATTCTGGTAGCAAGGTGGAGGCAGTTTTACAATAATCTGAATATATTTAAGGTGTGCAGTTCATTTTTGTACCTAATGAATATCTGTGTGCCTGAGTGGGTGGATAGAAAATAAGAAGCTTTTGGATTAGATAGAGAAGGTGAAACATGTTACATTTATGCACGTAACGTAGATATTTCAGTACATTTGATAAAGTCACTGTTAAATACCATTTTTAATGCATGTGATGGCAATCGGTTTCCTTTGAGAACCGTGATTCTGGGGGCTGGGGGAAGAAATGTCTGTACCTTTCTGAAACGAATACAAGTGTTTCGTTTAATTAAAGCCGAAATCACATTATTTTGCAGCCAGATTTCTCCTATGGCCCCTGTGGAGCTGTAGGAAGCGATGGAACAGAAGCTGGCACAGGCTGAAAGGACTGCCAGCAGAGTGGGTGCTCGCTGACAGGGCGGCACTCGGGTTCTCCTGCACCCACTGGAGCCCGGCACCTTTGCTCTGCAGCTGCCCCCTGCCGCTACAAAACACAGGCTACCAAACACTTTGCTCACACACATTTGGTAATTAGTAGTGAAATTATGGCTAGGAATGCTGAGGCAATTTAAGAAGCCACGTTATCAAGAGAGTGCTGTGGAAATGGTCCAACAGTCTGCACCAGGGAGGCTCAGGCACAGAACAGAAGGAGACCCGCAGAGATGTCTGAGGTTGCACACAAGTCCTCTGCCCCATTCCCGTGTGAAAGGATGGACAGTCCCAACGCACCTGTCAGTCCTGCTGGCTGGGAGGTCTCAGCTGCTGTCCCTGTTACCCAACTAACCAGCAAGTACAACTAAGCAGCAAACCAGCTGGAGTTTGGGGAGCAAGATGCTCCCTAGTTACTCAAAAGTCATCTTTTGGGAGGACTACAGAGTTTTATTTCTTTCAAGCAGCCCCATTCATGACCTGGTGTGATGAAATTCTCTGTGTTCTTTAGTGCTTCCTTGGTAAAACCAGCAAAAATGTCTCCTTTATCTGTAAGGAACATTATGTGCTGGTATAGAAAAAGTAAGCATCCCTTGGGAATTACCTGTAGTGGCTGCTACTCCATTATTTTCTCTAGCCCTTCCTTCAGCAAAAAAAAGGGGTCTTTCATTTGTCAGGAACATTTTAGGTTTATATAGGTTATCTGAAAGAAAAAGAAACATCACATACAACAATCAGGGTGGCATTGATTAAGTTTTGCTTTTTTTTTTTGCCTGTGTGATTTTGATATAAAAAGGAAACATGATTCCAGTAAACCACTTCTGAAATACCCTGTGGCCTCAGAGCTTATAGTCTTTCTATGTACTGTACCTTTTAGAGCAATTTCATCCAGCCTTTGTTTCAGCTTCCACTGAATGTCTTAGAAATGTTAAAATCATCTAATTCAGCCTTATTTGATTGCTGCATATCAATACAGAAAACAGTGCATTGCAACATTCTCATCTTTTGTGCAAAAAAACCCAACTTTATTAATGAGAAAGGAAAAAAGGAAGTATGACAACAAATTCAAGAGGCTGTTCATTTAAACAGCTTCTAAATGAAACATTTGCACTTTTTGAATAAATCTACATCCTGATGCCTGATATGTGGAGCAAATCTTGACACACCTTGGTTATCTTCATGTTTGGGACATAGATCCAGGTTAAGGGTAAATCTGCCCTTATCTGCAATTTATGATTGCATCATAAATTTTGTGCTCAGTAGTTCATGTTTCGGGAATGAATGAATGAATGAATGCTGGGAAGGAGACACAGCAGAGGGAAAGCAGATATACTGTTTCTTGGCTTCCAGGTCCCATGTGAGCTATTAATTACAAAGCAACCTTAAGAAAGAATGCCGATATCCACGTATAGCCCCCTTACCAAAATAAAGTTTCTTCAGAATACACGTACGCCTTTAAAATTCAGAAATAATTTCAGCATATTGAAATACTAATTTTAAATGCATTGCCCTAGGATAGTATAGCAGAGGGTGAGGCATGGGAAAGGGAGAAGTAGTACCAGGGGAAAAGGTGCATGACAGAGATGGATTGCTCTACTGAAGACTTGCCCATTTTCCTGGTGGTTTGGAAGATGCTCTCTCCCATGGAATAGATGCCTTGGCCACAGCAAGTGGGGGCTGCTGCCCAAGCTCAATACACCCATAATCTATGCAAAACAGCTAAATCCCAGCCTCAGAGGGTACAACCAATTTTTAACCAGAGCTAGATTTAGTATGTTCAGGTCTTCAGATCATTTCCCTTTTATCTCAGACAGGGCTGTGGTCAAGCTATTGTGTGGAAAAAATTACTTTAAGTTTAGGGAGGGACTGGTAAACTGATTTTTGTAGAGGAATGATTCCAAATTTTGAGATGTGTATGTGAGAAGGACAATGAAGCTCTTTAGATCTTCCTTGCCTCCCCTGACTGATAACCAGCTACCACCATTTTGAAACCTGGTGGTTAGTTTATGTTTTCAAGTTTGCCTTTGGAAAAAGAAAATAGAGACAGAAATTTGATTTTAAAATAATATTTCTCAAAAATTGATGGTATTTAGGATGCCTGTCACTGAAAAGGTAGTGCTTGAAATTAATTGCAAGTGTGATGCATATCAGGGTAAACCTCAGAATTTTCCCAGATATTCTGAAAAGTCTGGAAAAAGAGATGGGTGCCTGGGGCCCTGCTTAGGCATCTGTTTGCCATATGTTTTCACTAAGGAAATGAAATTAAATGTCAGAAAATCTGCAAGAGGTAAAATGTAGGAGGCACCAAACTAAAAATAGCAAGGCTTGCATGGAGACTGGACAGCTGGGTCTTCATGGGCTCAAAATGGAGTACAACTAATGCAGTTTCTACTAAGTGCTTCTGAAGCACAGTGGTGCTGGTCCTCACAGAGGCTATAGCTGATCCAAGGATCTCCCCCAGACCCAGAATAGGGAGGAAAACTAGATTGATTGCCACAGATGAATACAGGATAGGTTAGAATAGCAATTTAAAAAGTTACGTGTGCCTGAGGTGCAGGTGTCAGACATGAAGGGAAACTTGTCATGACACAGAGTGCAGGCTATTGTGACTTCAACCCAGGGGAGAGAAATGTCTCAGTGTGTACTAACTGGTACAGACCACTGGCAGTGAAATAAAGCAAAATGCTGAGGGCTCAACCAAATGGGAGACCACTGGAAAGACAAAGAAGCACAGGGAAAATTGCCGAAGAGAACCTTGTGGGAACAAAAGAAGAGAGAACTTGCAGCAACAAGTGGGAAACAGCACAGAAATCGGAACCTAAATATGTACAGTGAGGTGCATAACTATGTACAAAAGCTGTACACAAAGCCCATTAAACATATTACAAGCTAATATACCCGTGTCCTTCAGAAAACAGGCAATCCATAATATTTTATTGCTATGGTGGCTCAATCAATGTTATGTCTCAACTCTAGATTTGGAGCTGGTGAAAGTGGAATAGCTCTGTCAAAACTCATAGAGACAGGAGCTTGCACCAGCAGAAAAATCAGGTCTTGTCTGTTTGCACAGAACTTTTGTCAAGGTGGTGTGTGATGAGATTGCTCTGCTGTTGCCTAAAAATAGAGTAACTGGCTGTGTCAGTGATGCAGTGTCAGCATGGATGTTACTAGGACTGGATGAACCATTTAGACTTTTTTTGTTATTCACTAACTGATCTTCATTCCTCAAGATAGATTAATTTTTCAAAGACCTCACCTGAAGATTTAGAAGGGAAATATTGTCGATGCTTTTGAGTTGTTAACTGTGTCTAGTTGCTGCTTGTGATGTTTAATTTGTCACTTCAATTGCATTGCAGTTTTTATGCTCCATGATGGGACACATGAATTATTTTGCAAATTTAATCAGTGGGAACTGTAGCAATGACAAAATAATTCACTAATAGATGGATAGGAACCAATTCCTGAGTTGTATCCTTTTAGTTCCATATAATGTGATGTTTAAAATCCATGGATAAGTGATTTAAAGTACAGGCATATGAATATGAGGACAGTTGTCATTGCCAACCAGACCAATAGCTGTGAACCAAAATAAAGTTGTAGAAGATAAAAAAAAACACCTGCATTCCATGTAATCATATTGATTATTGTTAAATGCACCTGAACTGTTCAATTCGATGTTTTGGGCTTCTAAATGAAACTTCTCATTATGTGTCCAAGTTCAGCATCTGAATAGCACATCTGTATTTTCCTGTATTGTCTCTCTGCTCTTTTAAAATATTTGGAATACACTGGCAATTCAGAGGTCTTTGGGTTTTTTTCCTGTTTTCCATGCTGTGTTTCCCTCTAAGCTGCTTGATTTGTATGTCTGTAATTGCAGCTGACTCTGCATCATATTTTCATTCATTCTAGATGCCAGGTTTTCTGGGCCATCTACAGTGTTTTATTGGGCAGATTTATCTTCCTGCTTCCTTCTGAAATCAGAAGAGAAATAGTGATGAACACATCTGTCTTTTCTGAGCTTCTGTTCAAAACTGTAATACCTGTTTCTAGCAATGGACCAATATTTGGTGTAAGAATTTTTTGCTCTGTTTCTTGCATGTTCCTTCTAACTATGTTGCCCATTCATCTTCTCTGATACAGTTGTTTTTAGCAGGGTACATTTTTTTAAGTTTGCAGTTTACTGCTATTACCATTTTTCTTCATTCTCTGTATTTTTATTGCTAATGTTTGACTAGAAATTCTGCATCTTCTATATTTCCCAAATTTTCCCTCCCCAGCATGAATTCTTTTCTACTTGCAAATTTGCGTCTTTTTTTTTTTAATAGCCAGTAGAATGTTCTTGAACAATTTCCAGTTTCTATTAATATTTCCCACATTAAATTAACGTTCCTAGCATGTTAAAGCAACAGGGTTTCTCGAGCTTGGACAAATTGTCCCTTTCTCTTTCTGAGTGCTATCTCATTCAATGTGCATGAAGCAGACGAGAGGGGGTTGTGCTTACAGGTAGCCAAATAGGCAGGTCTTGACCATCTTAAAGTGTTTGTACTGGCTGCAAAATGCCTGTGAAGGCAATGGTCCAGTGGGATGCAGGAAAAATACAGAACTTCACTAGTATAGGTATGTAGTTTATAAATAAATAAATATACATATGTAGTTTATACATAAATATGGGTATATTGGGGGTGCATGCTCAAAAGTTTTTTAGTGATAGGGGCTCACAAAAACAAAAGTCTAAACTTTTGTTTAGACCAGTGCTTGATGAGTAAGTACACTGTTAGGTTTCAGTGATCTTAAAGTCACAATCAGCCTGCACAGCCCATTTCTGGTTTATCCTGGCCACTGTCAGGATGCTGGGCTAGATGGACCTCCCCTTGGAACTATCATGACTCCTTATGTAGTCTTAATCCATAAAATTAAAACCTTCTGCAATTGTGGATCATCTGCAGCTTTCTGACAATATATGGGTTTTGATTTAAACTTTTTTCTCCCTCTTCCCTCCCTACTGAAGTACTATCTTTTAAATGGTCCAGTCATAAATCACCCTTCTAATAGTCAGTATTGGAAACAAATCTGTTATATGATATTTTCTTTTTTTTTTTCTAGTCTGATTGTAATAAATATACAGACAGTTACAGTGACATCCTTTGCTTTATATGTTATGACATGCAGGTTTCTGTGACTGGTTTGGACTCCATTGACTTGATGGTGACAGCTCTTCACAATGTGGGGGGGACTACAATTTTAGACTGAAATCAGTAGTCCACTTCCAAAGAGTTCCTATGGTCTAGAAATTTATAGGTTTAAAACCAATATGGATCGAATGACTGGATTCTTATTTTAGAGCAGACTGTTATCCATTGCAGCTTCATATCTCTCTCTCTCTCTCTAAGTGCAGAAAACACAGTAATTTTGGGAGGATTTACTTTTTAGGCCATCTTAACATGCCTCCTAGCCTTGCAAACCTGATGGGTTTTGCAGTCCTGGCTGAGTCTGATCGAAGTTGACATCTGTGGGCTTCTGTGGGGGATGTGGGAAGAACGTACTAAATATGTCAAGTCAGAGTCTCCCCAAGCAATTTGATGATTGTTAGTCTGAAAGCACCACTTTGGAAAAGTATGCTGACTCATGGCATGAGAGAGAAAGGATTTATTTTTTAAAGCAGTGAGCTAGTGTGGTAGGATCTGGATTAACTTCTTAACTTTCCCAAAGTCGCCACGTGACAGGACCTATCTCTAAATGCCTCTGTCTATAAAAGTTCTCTCCATATAGCAACTGTAATATTTTTTTCCTCTGTCTCTTTTCATTTATTGTAAATGACTTTGGACCTGGAGATGTCTGTGGATGTCTACAACTATGTAAATGATGAGAACTTGGCACAATGGGCCCCTTATTTCAACTGGGAGTTCTGCAGGCTACTTCTGTGCAAATAATATATGGCAGTAAGGGCCCCAAAAGTACCCATGGCTATTTTTGCTTCTTTTTGATGCTATGGGTATGCAGCAGATCTAAAAATTCAGCCAAAGTATCCTGTCAGCAAATGGGTAAATAAGTGTCCATTAATAACGTTGCAGACCTTTAAGAAAAGGAATCACAGAACCACAGAATGTCTTGGAGTTGGATGGGACCTTTAAAGATTATCCAGTCCCACATCCCTGTAATGGGCAGGAACACCTTCCACTTGACCAGGTTGCTCAAAGTCACATCCAGCCTGGCCTTGAACACTTCCAGGCATGAGAAGTGGTCTTTCTTCTAAGCCTTCTTTTTACATTGAAAGTCTGCAGTCAGGTCTCTGTGGAGCCTTCCCTTCTCCAGCCTGAATAACCCCAACTCTCAGCCTCTCTTCATAGGAGAGGTGCTCCATCCCTTTGATCATTTTCATGGCTCTCCTCTACACACACTCTCCTACAGGTCTATGTCCTTCTTACACCAGGGACCCCATAACTGGACAAGAAGAGCACAGACAAGACCCCAACCTGGGAAAACCAGGTTAGTTTTAAGCCAGATGAGTTTCTTGCTGTTTCTCTTCCCATTCACATGATCCCTGCCCCAGCCCAAGGAAAGGAAGGCACTGCAAAGGGAAGAAGTGAGTGTGGTGTGTTGGTGTCCCTGCTGCCGACAGTTGTCCTGCTGTGCGCCGGTCACATCTGCAATGCTGCAGCCTAAATGATGCAGTAGCCCAGACAGAACCAGGCCTTTACTTGAGCTGCGAGAGTAATGCAGTATGGAAAAGTGGAAAATGCCAACACCAAATAGTATTTTCCACCATATTTATTAGATTTGGGGGATTTTTCCTGCTCTTAGAGTCCAGTAGCATGATTCTGAAGCCTTTTAATGTTGCATTAACAACTCCATCTCATGGGAAGAGAGGCTGATTTGGAGGCCTGGAGTAAAACAAGCTTTTTTTAAAAAAATCTCATGTCATAAGAGAATTTCAGTTAAGTTCATTACATCAAAGATTTCAGTTAAGTTCATTACATATATTTTTATTTATATATTATCTGTATTTATATATATTTTTAGTTTCTCAGGTTCAGCTATCCTTGTTAACTTACTTTGAAAAGTCTTTCACTGAAAGCTATAACTTAGGTCCAAAGTGGGTGTAATTCTGCAGCTGAACGTGCAATGGATCCTGATTCTCCTTCCAAAAGACTGAAATGTGCCAGCTTGCCCAGTGGATGGAAATACTTTCCACTGTGCTTCCCTCAAGAGATCAGTTTAAAACAGAGCATCATTGCTTCTATAAAATTTGAACCCAGAGACCTCCAGCTTTGGCATTTTATTTTCATGATTTAAATTTGTTCCCCAACTCCCTAATTTCAAAGGGGCAGCAGTCTACCAGAGTTTCCTTTGCCAATCAGACAAAAAGCAGATGTTCATGCTGAATATTGCACAGCTCTGTACAGCAGGCAGGAAACTTCATGTAATAAAATTACTCAGTGTGGAAATTCTTGACTGTGGCCCAGTTCACAAAGCTTGCAGAAAGTCCTGTCATGAGTTTGACCATGCCCTTTGAAATTAAGGATAGGGGGAACAAAGTTAAGTCATGAAAATAAGGTCCCAAAGGCTGAAGGGCTCTGGGTTCAAATTTCTCAAAAGCATTAGGACTAGGTTTTAAAACTGATCTTTGCAGTGAACTGCAGCAGGAGGCATTGTCAAAAACTGGGCAAGCTGTCACAGTCCAGTCTTTCCTCAAAGAACAGGGAGACAAACATAAACTTCTGAGGCAACAGGCTTTTTTTCAGTTAAAGGCTTTCTTTAGATGTTAATGTCAGCTTTCTCAGTGTCTGTGCAGATACAGAGCTTCTTCCAATGGTTCACTTTTGACTTGAATGTCCAATCTAAATACTTTTTGTTGTTTTTAAACACATCGTACTGTTTATTTCAATAAGATCTCCTTATAAAGTATAGTAATTCTTCCCTGATTTCAACTATAATTGCCTGAAAAGATTCAATGATTTAGTATCAAGACCAAGTCTCAATTCCTTCATACCTTATGAGACATTTTTCCAGAATTTAAAGGTTTTTTACCTCCTCATAGGGAAAGAATATGGTGATCAGACTCAGAATTTATTCTTCAAATACTCATTTTCCATTAATAATGTACAAAATCCTTTCTGTGTTAGAAACAAATTGTATTATTTCATCTGTAACAAAGATGATTCAGGTTGTTCCATTATTTTTCTGTTTCTATCTAGTAATTTGTAGTGTCTTGGAGAATAAATATACTCTAACCAATTTGATTTATCGTATTCCTTTCCAAATTGGATTTTCTCTCCTTGATTTTGTTAGGATATCTTTTTTATTGGGAAGCCAGTTTGACAACCAGCTGGGACTTGTCCTTAAATGAGCTGCAGAATGGGAATCTTTTACTTTGAATGGTAGACACTCCTCTTTCTTAGCCTGAGCATGCACAATGCGCTTCCCCTCTTGCTGGTCATGCCATCACAAATTTACCTTCTTCCTTTGTTAACAAATGAATACATTTTGCTTTTTGAGAGGCTCAAAAGTTTACTACCAACACAAGGCTTGATAAGACTTTTGAGATAAGACTTTTGGGCACTAACTCAATTGGATAATCATAATACATGGTTAGTCATAGAGCCATACAGTGGTTGGGGTTTGAAGGGACCTTAAATATCATCCAGTTCAAAACCCCCTGCAATGGGCAGAGACTCCTTCCACTAGACCAAATTGCTCAAAGCCCCATCCAACCTGGCCTTGAATAGTTCCAGGGATAGGGCATCCACAGCTTCTCTGGGCTACCTGTTCTAGTATCACACAAACTTCAGAATAAGGAATTTCTTCCTAATGTCTAATATAAAGTTATCCTCTATCAGTTTAAAACCATTATCCCTTGTCCTATCACTACACTCCCTGATAAGGAGTCCCTCCACATCTTTTCTCTAGGCCTTCCTAAAGTACTGAAAGGCCACAGCAAGGTCTCCTGAGGCCTTCTCTCTTCCATATGAACAACCCCAATTCTCTCAGCCAGTACTCATGGGGAAGTGTTCCAGCCCCCAGCCTTCTCTCTGGGCCTCTTCTGAATGCACTTGAGCAGGGCTGTGTCCTTCTTGTGTTGGGGGCTCTAACCAGAACACAATATTCCAAATGGGGTCTCACTGGAGGGGAGTGGAAGGATCACCTCTCTTAACCTGCTGGCCATTCTTCTTTTGATGCATCCCAGGGTACAATTGTCTTTCTGGGCTGTGAGCACACGCTGCAGGCTCATATTCAGTTTTTCATCCCCCAGTCCTGCTGGGTCCTTCCCCCCAGGGCTGCTCTCAGTTGGCTGATCACCCAGCCTGTATCCATGTTTGGG
This sequence comes from Illadopsis cleaveri, assembly GCA_013399915.1. Classification (NCBI taxonomy): domain Eukaryota; kingdom Metazoa; phylum Chordata; class Aves; order Passeriformes; family Timaliidae; genus Illadopsis; species Illadopsis cleaveri. Next base: position 303,374 of record VXBB01004314.1, read on the forward strand.
ATTGACCCAGGCACAAGAGTTTGCACTTGGCCTTGTTAAACTTCAGGAGGCTCATGTGGGCGCAGCTCTCTATGTTATTGCATAATAAATGAAGTGTCCATAAATGCTTTTGATAGGCTTGAATTAAAATATTTAATATGATTTTTTGGATGTTCACAGAACTTAGGCTTCTGTGAACAGAAGGCTTGTAGTCCTCCTTGAGCAAGATTTAGCATCTACCTTTAAAAGTAGCTTGGAAGATACAGCTAAGCCTCCATACCTTCCCTTACTGCTTTTGCACATGCTGGTGTAGAAGCCAGCTGGTTGTACTGAAACTTGGACTAATTTGAAGTGGAGGAAATGGAGCTTAACACAAATGCAGGTAGGACTGCAGTTGCTTCTTAGCTGGGTGTGTGAGAGTGAAAAGGAAAGGTGGCTGCAAATCAGAGGAGGTATTAACTGAATCCTGGGGTCATGCAGGAAAAAAACTGTACACAGACTGAAGAAGTCAATCGTTAAAGTAAGGTATAATGAGAAATGGATAAAAGAGGGAAAATTATATGGGACCACACTGAAAACATTCCAAGTTGCCAACCTTAATTAGTGTTTGTAAAATCCCTGACTGTTGCCATGGCAATAAATGTGATACTACAAATGCAGCATTCTGACTTCTTCACAGGATCAAGCAAAGTTGGAAAGGAGCAAATCCCTATGTAAACATCAATATCGTCAATTAATTAGGAAACACAGCAAGACAAATAGTAAGAACCCATGAAAGGTAAATTAATTTCTGTTTCCTGCCTGCTATGTTTGAAAGTTTCCCCAGTATCAAGCATTTCTGCAATTCACTTTCATTCTACAGTAATGTTTTATCACAGACCACTGTGGAAGTTGTCATGAAGAGAATTTTTTTAATACCTTATTAACAAGTTAAAGACTTTGGCTTATTTGAGCTATTTCAGCTACTTAAAACCATTTCTTTCTTTAAATGTCACTTAGCATGTTTATTTATTTATCTGTTTCTTTGAGAAAAAATTCCACCTAAATAAGCCCCGAGTTCTCTGTTCCTTTTAGAAAAACTGATAAACAATCTAAAATGGAGCAGATAATCCTGAGTGCCAGCAAAAGGCATATACAGGACAACTGGGGGATCAAGTCCAGACAATATGGGTTTATGAAAGGCATGTCCTCCTTGACCAACCTGATCTTCTATGACAAGGTGATTCACTTACAGGATTAAAGAAAGGCTGTGGATGTTGTCTACCTAAACTTCAGTTAAGCCTTTGACATCATTTCCCACAACATTTGCCTGGAGAAACTGGCTTCCCATGTCTTGGATGGGTGTATTCTTTGCTGGATAAAAAGCTGTCTGTATGGCCAGGCACAGAGAGTGAGTGACATCCAGCTGATGGCTGGTCACAAGTGGTGTTCCCCAGGGCACACTGTTGGGGCCAATCCTGTTTAAAATTTGTTTCAGTGATCTGGAGGAGGAGATCAAGTGCACCCTCAGTAAGTTTGCAGACTCTCATCAAGTTGGGTGAGAATATCAATCTACTGGGTGGGAATACTGATCTACGGAAAGGCTCTGTAGAGGGATCTGGACAGGCTGGATTGATGGGCTGAGGCCAATTGTATGAGCTTCAACAAGTGCCAGGTCCTGCCCTTGGGTCACAGCAACCCCAGGCAGTACTACAGGCTGGGGCAGAGTGGCTGGAAATCTGCTGGTGGAAAAGGACCTGGGGGTGCTGATTGACAGTGGCTGAACATGAACCAGCATGTGCCCAGGTGGCCAAGGAGGCCAATGGTGACCTGGCCTGGATCAGGAATAGTGAGGCCAGCAGGACCAGAGGAGGGATCATCCCCGTGTACTTGGCACTGGTGAGGCTGCACCTCAAATCCCGAGTTCAGTTTTGGGTTTCTCAGAACAAAAATGACATTGGGGTGTTGGAGTGAGTC
>VXBB01004314.1:320079-342659 GCA_013399915.1 Illadopsis cleaveri
ATGCTGGGAGGAGCAAGCAATAGACATGTCCTCTGTCTGTCCCTTAATGAATAGTGGAAAGAGTACAGTTTTCTTCACTTCCAGAGGCAGAAGTAATGCCTGCACCAGGTGCAGGGGTGCCTTGCCCAGGCCTGTGTATATAAACTCTTTGCTCACCACCTATTTTGGCTTAGATACTCTTTACAAACCAATAAAACAGACGGGATTCAATGAGGGCAGTCAGACATGCAAAGGTCTGGTTTTCCACTGATATTCACCCATTTTACACTTTTTTTTTTTTCAACTATATTTACTTAGGCAGAGTTAGCTTCTGAATAATACTGGTTTGGGATCAGAATCAGAGACGTGCAGACATGGACATCTCTGTCCAGAAGCTACGGTGCTCTATCATTTAAGTACCATCGATCTGCCCTGTTGTTTCAAAGCAACACTTATCCAACCAGGGACATCTGCTTCAGACATCATTTTCACCTTGCAGGAATTAAAAACCCTAGGTATTCTAAGTGCCTTGTTTACATTAAAACATGAGAAGTCAATGAATATTTAAAGCCTTTCCAGTAAATGGTGTATAGTGTAATTATGTAAGCCTTAACTATACAGGTCACTGAGAGTAAATACTTAGGCAGATTCTCCCATTAAAAATCTTGGCAGATAAATATTTTATACAGGGTGGAAAAGCTGTAGGGCTTTTTTTTTTTTTTACAGGGGGGAAAATGTTTGGGGTTTTTTTTTTTTTTTTTTTTTTTTTTTAACCACTAGCCTACTGAGAGAATCTGCAGGACATTAAATTAATCTTGCAATCTTTGAAGAGTTCTCATCTTTTAATCTGTTGTTTTTTCCTACCTGTGTGAGTGAAGATATTTTTATAGATACAGGGAGCTGGAATACTAGAATGGATCCAAAACCTGACTCCAAATTAGCAGAGCACATTTTCAAACCACTGTCTCAGTAGGTATATACCGTGTTGCAGAGTATAGAAAATTATCCCTGGCTCTGGAGCATGCAGCAAGTTTGTTAGCATTTCCAGTCAGAACTAAACAGCTTTTGTCCCACTGACAAGTTCAGAAGGTTTCATGAAACAAATCATGTCTTTCGTGAATAGCCATGAAATGTACCGAGGCAAAACACTGTGCGCAAAGATTATCATATTAGTAGCCTTACTTCACATAACAAGATCGTGGAAATTCAGAATTAAGAGATCCTCTGTCCTTAAACTCTGGTGCTATAATACTAAAGCAGTCCCTGATAAACCAAATTGTCCTCCCTGTGAATTGCCACACAATGGCCTCCTCTACTTACAAATCTCCATAAGGGTTAATTCCTCATGCCTGGAACTGCCTCCAGGGGTTTCAGTCTTAAGTTTCTAAGGCATCCATAGAAAGTCAAAGCCATCTATGTGGAAGCCCTTTTGCTAGGGAAGGACCCCGCATACACTGGCACTGGCACTGCAGTCTCTGGTGTTAGAACACAACCACTTTCTGAAGAACTCACTCATCTAAGAATAGGCTTCTCTGTTTGGTAGACTTAAGGTGTTGTCTAGAGCCTAATTTGCTCAAAGGTTTAGATTTAACAGGGTTCAAATAACAGGAAACACATTTTCTCGCCTTTTTCACACTCCCAGTTCTGTTTGCACGAAGAAAGACCCACAGACTTTCTTATACAACCTAGAGGGAGCAGCACGAGGCCCCTGTAGCAAGGGTGAGCAGTGGCACTGGAGCCGAGGGCCTCTAATCATTTGCTGTCTTCCACAGGATGTTCTTGTCCACGTGGGAATGATAAGGCCAAGATTTATCCCAAGAAATACAGCTGCTCAAAATAGACAGATTGTCTCTAACTGATTGAGAAGATGTGTAAATATTATCGTAGTCAGACTTTCTTATAATTACAAAGCCACATGGAAAGTGAATATAGGATTTCTCAGCCTGTAACAAACCAAGATTGTGTTTTAGGATATCATTGATTTTTGTGAGAAAAACGGTGATTTATGGCAAAGACGCTGTCAAAAATGACTCATCGAAAGTCTTGCCTCTAAAGCTCTGCAAACTTAGCTCATCCTGGTAAACTGAACACAGCAAGTTTTTTTACACCTTTTTCCTTTTCCCGAGAAGCTGAATGTGGTTTTGTGCTATCATTACACTGATCAGCAAAAACTCGACAGGAAGAAAGCAAAGAAATCCATCACCAGCTGTGCTGGTCCCTCTTTCCCTAACCTCTGACCAGAGGTGGATCATGCCTGGGTCAGGCAGACTGAGCACTACCTTCACAGAAAATGCCTCTCAGAGAGTGTGAGTACCTCAAAGACCTTGGGCTCTGCACTCTGTGTCACAGGGTATCACTTTTAGTCTCAGTTAATTCTGAGGTGTCCAGAAATGCAACGGATGAAACACTGCAGACCTAAAATAGGCCTCTTGATTGTTTTGGTTTCAATGTAGTTACGTGATTTTCTCTTCCCCCTTCACATTCCTCTTCCCCTTCTATAACTCAAATAAGCACAAGGCTCAGTTGCCTACAGCTTTCTCATGCACACACTGTTACACGGGAACATTGCAATTTGGCAGACCGAAGAGTCTCCTTTCCTGCTGCAGTCTGGCCTGTATTTGTCCTGCCTAACTCTCAGACATTTCACAAGGGTCTCCAACCTTGGTGCACAGACCTCTCACCTCCTACCATCAATGTAAGGATGGGCATTTTTAGAAGATTATTAAAATTCTAGGTGGATGAATAATCTTCTGGAGATGCCCTGTATTTTCCATCAGCTGTGCAAGGTACCTAAAGTCAGGTGAGATGAGTGGCCACACAGACCACCATAGTTCACTCCCTCTTTTAAGAAAACCACAAGATAACACGGAGATCGCTGGTTGCTGTAGAAGCAAAGAGTTCTTGCCTCAACAAAGAGGTGGGAGTGGAAAAGGAGGAGGGAGTATTTTACTTTGATGCTGACAGTATTTCCCTCAGCAAGTGGCAGGGGGAAGGCAGACAATGCAATCTGGAGGGTAATTTTTTTTTATAACTAGCTCTCCTCACTCCTCCAGTCTGCCACCTGCTTGTATGTAGACCCAGCACATGAAGCACCCACTCCTGAGGAGATCCTGGCAAGAGGACTGAAGGATATCTGCTGCTGAAGAGTAGGTAAGTCTCGATTCTATTGGGAGGTTGGACAAACTCATATTCAGAAGGAACTGCAGCAGTCACACTCCTTTTAGCCAGACTGGTCTCATTACTATTTCTCGGTATGACTGATGGTGCTAAAAATTGTGTTTGTAAACTGGAACGGAAAGCCCAACAGCAGGAAGACAAACACAAACTCCTAATTAATTGAAACCTCACAATATTCTTCAGTGGTCTGGTGCCAGTCTAACAAAGCATTAGGGGTGTAAAGAAGCCCAATATATACAGTGGTTCTGGGCTGATCTGTAATACGCTTAAAATAAAACATATGCTGAAAGAGCTCGGCTGAATGAGGGCTAGTATGCTCTGTACTCAGCAGCATCCCACTGAGAGTGTCAAGTGGGCAAAATAATAATGGTTTGATGTGGATAGAGAAAGGAAGGGGCAGAGAGGAAAACCTAATCAACAAGGAGAATGAGAGAGAGAGAAAATACTAGCAGTTCTAGACCAGGCAGAAATTTGAGGCTAAATTAGAATGTGCCCTTGAGATGATCTGCACTGGACTCCCAGTCTTTCTATTTTCACACTGTTTAAAAAAAACCCTTACAAATGGTCATTTGGGAAGTTTAGGAAGCATTCTCAAGCATAGGCTGAGTTAGTATCTAATCTACTCTCTAAAGCTTCATCTTCAACACTACCCAATTCATCACAGAGTGACTGTGCAGGAACACCTGTGATCCATGAACACACTAAACTCATAGAAATAGTCCGTGAGGAATTAACAACAGAACTTGACCCAAGATGACCAGCATTTCCTTTCCATGTTGGCACTCTTCTTTAGCTCATTAGATGCTACATACTAACAGAATAAGTGATCTAAAGGAGAAGAATATGACAGACCAGTATTTTTTTTACTTTCATAGGCATGTAAGGTGAGTGTCATGTGTTGTTTCCTACCTACTTTCTTCTGGGTGATGCTTAGAGCAACACTCATATGCTGTGGAGGAAGTTGTGTCCAGCCTTTCTAAACCAACTAAAGGAAGTAAAAGAGAGAAGAGAGACAAAGAGAGGAACATCCTGAAGGAGCACCTTACAGTAAAAAGATGTGTTCTGGCACGACAGAGCTCTAAGTCAACTGTTTGCAAGCCTCTACAGTAAACCAGATGCCACTTCTTTCATTCTGGGTGCCTTTTTAATCTGATGTCTTATCTGAGAGGGGACCTGAAAATTCATCAGCAATCTGACATAATGCTTTTCCTTCTAGGCAACATACCACAGATTTCCAGGACACATAAAATAGATAGAAAAAGCAAACATATATGGACTTTCTAATGGAATATATAATGCAAAATACTGTACATAGCTTTAGTTGTACTCAAAGCAAGCAATGTAGTGAACTACATTGAAAAGAACAAATGACCCTACATGCCTATAACCATGCATCCTATGCTGTCATCTGCAGCTGTGGTTGAGATAGGACATGGAGCTTTGCAGCTCCCAACAAGTCAGCGGGGTTAATTGGAGGTCACTAAAACTACTGGAGCTGTTACTGGGGAGACAATTTGACATCCCAAACTGAAGAAACAGCCTTCAGTATATCTTAGGACACTGGGACCAGTGGAATGTCTTTTAGTCTCAAACACTGAATTTTACATTTATTCCCTCTTCCTTCACTGGAGACAGATGTTAGTTCTCCCTGTCACTCTTGAAGAACACAGACAGAATACGTGAAAGAGAGTAGTGACTCCTCTTACTCTTCTCCCTCAGCAAAACTGCCAAAGATTAGTAGTATACAAGAGGGTTTCCTTTCTAAGAGCACATCTTTGTTTGGGCTAAGGACAGCACTCGTGAAATCAAGAATTAACAGGTCATTATTCCCAGAAGAAATTTTCCTTTATCTGGAAAGACAATTCTTGCATTCAATGCTACCTAAGATGCTGTACAGTACTAAAACAGGTTATGATTACTACTGATCACAGGGCTGTTGTCTTTTCCTTTTTTTTGGTTAAGTCATCAAGTCATAAGCAATTTGCGTGATAATCAAGGAAATTTTGCTTAAGGCAACATTCTGGTTTTCCAGTGTAGTTACAAAAGGCAAACAACTAGATTCACAAAAGAAAGCTTTCCCACTTCTTCTTATTTTGAATCCTAATGACATGGATATCCACCTGGAACATGGGAGAACCATGGTCAGATTCTCTTCCTGTTGGAATCAGACCAGAGACAGGGCCTTGGGTTTCCCTCTGACCACCAGCTTGCCCACAAATCATTAGACACAACAGTCATTCTGTGGCCTGTGAAATATATCAAGTTGTCTTATGACAAAAGACAGTGGTACCCTATAGTTGGATATCCCATGTTCCTGGGAAAGGTTGCTCTTTCTTGGTCTGATTCACAGAAAGGGCTTGAAGCAGAGTTTGCCAATTACCCATTGCCTCCAACAGTCCATTACAGGAGGAAAGGGTGCCCTCCCCAGAGATAAAGAATGGCACCTAAACCACCCATCTCAATCTAAGCCAAGCCTCAAAACAATGTTTAAAAATGTTCAACTTTTCAGACTTCTTCAGGTTTCATCTTTCCAAATTTTCTCTTTGTTATTTTTTCTCTTTTGGTGTGACTAGCTGAAAACTAACACATGGCTTGTCATACTCCAACTGCAGGGAGGAGACAAGAGGCCATTTCTTGTGGGATGCCACATCAGAGCCAAATCTCAAGGTTTTCCTGAATAAAAAATTTCAATACACTAGCAAGAATCACCTGATTTCCTCTTACATGTTTTATTTTCAATATTGTTCATCATTATACTATGCTATCTGTTTTCAGGTAACCAGATTTCTGGCTGAGTCCCTGAGTTAGCTAACTGCCCTTGGACATCTGAAACCTGTGATTATAAGTCACTAGAGCTTTGGTCTAATTTAGATCACATGAAAATACATGCTGTCCTTAGACTAAATCAGCAGAGATAAACAAGCATCACAAAATAAAAGAATAAGCAGAAAACAACATTAATTTTAAACACCATCTCACACAGGAGAGAAAAACAAGAGAAGCTTGACAAACAGAGAAAACCTTAAACTTCTATGTACAGAAATTGTCTCCTTTTAAAGGCAACAATTGCTTCCATTTGTTTAGAAACTTTGGGAAGACTAACACAATATAACAAACTCCTGTAAGCGTTGTGATCAAGGAAAAGAAGAAATGTGGGATGTATCCAATTAAAACCTATTTCTAATTATCCTAGGGTGAACTGAGCCAGCCACTGGACAACTTTGACTCCTTATGTAGGGGCAAGCAAGCAGTGCTTAACTGGACAAATTACCATGTTAAAACAGAACATGGGTTTGTAAGGGGAGTAACTTTTCCTCCAATACATTTACTGTTGCTACATTCACTTAGCTTGCTGGGAATCCTGTTCATCAACCTGCATACTCTCGGCCTCCAGGAGGATAATTAAGAACACATTACCTATGGCTACCTAAAAAAGCCATATCTCATATATAGTAAAAAATCTAAATCATTCATATGTGCTATATATATGAGCATATATGCCGGTATGTAAATATATATAGAGAGAGGGACAGCACCTGTCCTTGATTTAGAGATATCTAAAAGCATATGTATACATAAATACATTATGTATGTATATAAGTATGCATACACATACATATATATGTAGGTGTTTATAGTTCATGTATGTAAGTAGGTGTGAACATATGGCAGTGGATGTATATATGCAGGAGAAAAAAAATAAATTGGGAATGTTCTTTCTGACTTTAACACACCACTCATTTCAGGATTTTTTTTTATACAGAGTAAAGCAGCTCCAATGAGTTATTCTGGTCTTAAATGTTTTATCAAAGAAACCAGAATCTGGACCTTAAAGTACCCTTTCCAACTGCAGAAGAAATTAACAGAAATTAATAAAAACCTGACAATACTTAAGAAACAAAGAGCTACATACATACACTGACTCTTCACCAAAATGCAGGAAGGCAGCAATCATACAAACTCTGAACCCAAAATCTTGGCCCCACAAATGTCAGCAAGATGGCCAATTCTATTTTTTATATCTGTCATCGAGTGTTTTATCTCAGGGTTGCCCTGACATCATCTCATACTGGGTAAAATGAAGACTACAGCTGGTATTGTTGAGGCCACTGCCTGCAAAATAGTGGATGCCTGAAATGCAGAAGGAAATCAATATCTATCCCAGTGGAGCTTATAAGCATCCCTGGGAAGATCCAGCTCAGGGCACACTGAAGCCCTGTCTCACACTGATGACACAGCTGCACTGTTAAACTACCAGTTTTTCTAATATGAGTGTGAGGTTCTTTGTGGAGATGACTCCTGCTCCAAATTCTGCTGTTTGGTTGTCAGACATCCTTTGTCCCAACTCCTTCTGCTGCCATGACTCTTCTATTGCATGATGCCCAAGGTATGTAGTGGCTTTATTGTTTCAGGAATGCAAAAATTACACTTTAAAAGGTTATGTTCCCCTATTTTGTACTTACTGGACAGATTTGGCAGATTCTGACACTAATTTCCTGCTGTTCATCCCAGCAGGCAGAAAGGGTCATATGGTCACATGCACACCCAAAAGCTTTTGTACAACTGTGGAATGTGACTTTTTTCTCATTATTCTCTGATTTTCCTCTCGCAGAAAAGCAGTACATGGAATACCTAGGCTAGCCTGGCTACCAAAAGCAGCCTGCCTGCCCTCATGGAGCACTCTTTCTGGTCTAGCTGTCTTGCTGAGAGATGAGATATGTTAGCTGTACGGCTTCTAGGTCTCAAGCTGCCTTGATATTACACTATTCCTACACAGAAAACCTAGCTATGGTAATTTCATTAAGATTTTCTGGGACTTCAGCAAGTATCTTGAATATTTTTGTAGGAGCTACACAATTTGCTTGGAAGCAGTTTGCTTTTTAGAGACTACTCCAAGAAAACAACGAAGCTGCAAATAAATAGTTAGATTACATTTTAAGAAGGGTGTCTGATAGCCTAATGTTAATTCACAATTTCAATGTGGTCATGCTAGTGCTTAAAAATCATAATCTCTTCACCCTGAATATAGCTAAATTAACTTAAATTGCTTGAACCTACAATAAAGCAAAGCACTAGCATCTGAAGCTTTCTGTTAACAAAGGAGCACTTACCTGTAATCATAGTTAGAGCTGATAGACTTGCTAAGGCTGGGATATCAAGGTTAAGGCTCTTTAAGTTTAAGGAAAAGTCTTTAATAGAGTCGAGCCACTCCCCAAATCCACGAAGGCACTGAAGTCTATGAAGCACGAGTCCATTGCAGAATACAAACTTATCCTCAGCAGTATCAGACCTCAAATAAAAACAATTGAAAAAATTATAAATGCATCTTCTACTTTACAGAAAAATGCATAACCAGTATTGAAGTGTCTGTCATTTAAAATCCAAGGCATATTATCCTCAGACATATGTGGGCATTCACGTTTGACAATATGTTTCTCCCTTGGGGCCAAAGTACAACAAACAAGCTTCTGTGATTGCTTAGTTGGTAGAGATATAAGCCTGAGGTTAGCTGTAGCATGTGGTGTAGACTGTCTAATTAGTTAAGATTTTGGTCCTGCCCAAAGGCATAAACAGAGAAGACATTTTGCATTAAATACTGTATGTTCGAACCAAAGGAATACTAAGTGAGTGCATTTTGATATACAAAACTAATAAAAAGAGAGGTTCTGCAACTCTCAGCATTTACTTAGTATCATCTGCATTTCTCAGATTGTAAAAATTGGCAAGGAAAAACAATGGAGAACACACACAGTAATGCAGGACAATATAAACTGCATAAACTCTTTTATATGAAAACTTCTGTGCAAGAGAGAAAATACAGCCAAGCTCTCCTATTCTTCCCTCCCCATTACAAATATTTTTGTAAAAAAAACACATGCAAAGGTCGTTTTCTACCTAAATAAACAAGGGCATAACTGAAATCACCAGTCTGCAATTTTGCCAGTTCCTGAAAGTGGATTTGGTAAAGTGTCTTAACTAATGCTAGACTGACAAACAGCATCTCACTCTATTAAATGACTTGGTATTAAGAAGAAAACCAATCTGTACAAGATTTTAAATCTTCTTCATCCCTTTCAAAAACAGATGACAAAGGGAAAAGAAAACACCTTTCATACTTGAAGTGTGTTTCTATATTTCATACTTATGAGTACGAAGCAGACGTGCTCAAATAGTACCTGAGAATCAATTTTGGTTACTGTGTAGGAAGAAGACGGGACAGATCAAATAAAAGAAGCACGTTAGTGACACCTATGATCTCCTTTTAAATCACCTTCTTGATTTTTCCTGCAGTGTAAAACAAACTAAACACCATATCCTTTGTATGCAGACACTGGTGATTTTTTTGTCCCTTTTTTTGGTACAAATGACAATGTTCAAAGATAGCACCATATTTATTCCTTAAAAATATTCAGATGGATGATTTTTCACATCATCTTAAGAGGAAATTAAATAAATAGTTACCTGATGGAGAGTCTTAGTACAAACAGCTCCAAAAAAGCTGATTCTATGAGTAATGTCTGATCTTCTTTTGGGAGGTCAGTAAATCCTGGGATTTTTTCTGCCCAGCCTCTAGTTATGTCAATGGAGGCAGTCAGAAGATTATAGAACTGTTGTACATGTTCTGCATCTGTGCCTGCAGCAGCCTGATCAGTGGAACAGTACTAAAATGAAAGCCACAGAAATCAAGGTTATATGGATTTAAGGGCATTCTGTGAAACATACAGCATTATTTGCCCAACAACATTTCCTTCTGTGGCAAAGCTGGTATTATTTATAAAGACATAAAAAATAGCTCTACATCTACCTACTTATTTGGTTACCTACAGGCATTTTGCTATTCAGATAGATATTATAAAAATATTTCCATGTGTATAGAAGTAATTTCAAATTTATAACTAAAATATAATATCACGTTTTACAAGTACCTATATGCTATTAGTAAACAGAAATAGAAACCTGGTGGGTAGGATAATTTGCATCACACTAGAAGAGGAACATTATTTGGCTTACTACAATGAAACACTTTTCCCATTGATGAATTTGTCTGAGTATGTCAGAAATGCAGATTTCTTCCAAAACCTCACAAAGTGCATTTTATCTGACAGTGATAGAGACACATAAGATAAATCACGTTTTATCTGACACATGCAGCATTGCTTCATTTGAATACAGAATTCGTTCAAAGTAAACCAGCTGCCCCATATCACCCCTTATCCTTCAAATTGAAGCATTTGAGGTTCAGCAGAACCTATTATCCTGCTTATGTGGCCATAACTCTTCCAGACAACCATTTGACAGTCTCAGCTTGCTCAGCTTCCCTGTGACCCTCTGACAGTTCCCTCCCTACTATCTCCTACTTCATCACCAGTGGATCCCTGTCACTCCTTTGACACTGCTCTCTCTCTCTTGGCAGAAAATAGCTCAGGAGCTTTTGTGGCTTAGCCCAATTCTGTGTTTGAAAAGTGCTGCTGGTTTTCTGAGCAGGTACTGAATAATGTGGCATTTATTGTAGTAACATCCTCATCATTGGACACCTGCTGGGTTATTTCTGGGAGAGACTTCATACCCACTCTCCCTTATTGGTTCAGCCAAAGAAAGGCTGAGATAGTCTCCACGGCTGAAAGAAGCCTGCATACCCTTTGGAAACAACTTCCCACATGCACTTAGGCTTGAGTCCATCATCCCAAAGGCCACTCCGGCAACCCTCCAAGCCAGAGTGGAAGCAGAAAAAAGCTTTTTCCCCATCAGTAACAGTGATCTGGCAGCCTGGGAGGACCATATTACAACTGTGGGCTGCAGGTAACACCCAAGTTGCTAACTGCAGCCCAAAAGTCACCTCTGTGCAGGACAGAGAGGTGGGACAGCAAGCAGAATTTCTCAAGTAGCTGTCCTGTACTCTGCCTCTCCTAGATGGAAATGGTTGCAGTTGGCAGGTAAGGGATGAAGGACACAATGTCAGAGTTGCTGACTGATGGGAGAACCACAGCAATCCTAGAGAACTCTGTCTGTATCTGGGTCCTGGTATTAGCTCTTAGTGACTCTGTTCTGCTTACCCAACACTAACTGCATGAGTTTCTCACGGTAACTTCCAGCTCACATCCCTAATCAGCTGGCGAAACGTGCAATCCTTCTTATAATGTTCATATGGAGACAAATTTTGCCCCAGCTGCTCCAAAGGATCCTGTGACACTGAGGCAGGTAGAGCCCACAATACAGAGAAGATAGGGAGAAGCAGTAGAAAAATCTGTGTGCTGCATCATTTATGTGTTCAGATCCCCACTTAAATGGAGCAGTTGTGGATGTTCAAGCAGCAAGAATCAACTACTCCTGGCACTGGACTGCAGCAAGATACACACAGGTAATTAATGGGTAAAAAAAGACAGTTTGCTCTTTCAGAGACCTTGCACGTTCTGGATCCTCTAGAAGTGCAGCTGCAGAGTAAGCCACAACACAAGTGTGCATTTTGGCTCTGGTAGATGTGCTTTGCTACACAGAGACTGACCTCTGTGACTCTTTCTTACTACACAGGGAAACTAAACAGGCTGATGGAAACTCCTGCCTCATGACAGGCATTGTTAAGCCAAGACATATTCTTGATCCTTTAAGCAGTAAAGAAGAAGGAAAAGGAAAAGAAAAAAGATGCTACCCATTCTGAATGGGTTAATTCTAAATATAACTCATCACAACTCAGCGTAATTATGCCAGGTGTTAATTTGTTCCCAATATTTATAAAACATTCCTTTGGAAAAAGTAAGGCAAAGTTTTAACAGTTTCTAATGAAGCTGAATGCTGCATTATGTCGTGTAACTGTGAATGCTACAGTGTGATATAACCCATGCTGGGCACTGAATCAAATTAAATAAATCTAAAAAAATTATAACCTGTACTTTTTATTATAGTCTATCCCATGACAGCAATTTTAGAAGAAAGGTAAAAGATTATATGGAATTGTATAATTTTCAACTGCTGCAATACATCACTGCTCACTATAAAGTATTAGCACTTACAAAGAGTTGTTAAAATAAAATATTATTTACCTGTAACAGACTTAGGAGGATACAAGTAACCATAAACAATATGTATGTTTCTGTCTCATGCACCACAACTGTGGGTTTTTTCCATGATTATTTCATGGAGAAGAAGTGATATTTGACCTAACTTGTGACCAAGACAGCTGGCAATCCTGCCCTTGGTCAGGAGGCCACAGGACGGAAGGGCTCCCTCTGATCTGCATTTCTAAACCTGCCCTATGCAAACTGGAGGCAAACAGGGAGAAAGACAAAAGACAAAGCTCTGCCTCCCTGCGTTCCTTGAAGCTCCTTTGGGAATTAAATGAAATATGACTGTTACTTAAGGAGGGGGTTGCATGTGCAGCAAGCAGCATTAACTTGTATGTTATGTCTGAAGAGATTTGGAAAGCCTGAGGTTGGGAAGCCCGATAGGATAGCACAATGTAGCTCTGCCCTTTGCCTGCTTTCATCAGTCCTTCATCGACGGCTACAGCTGCAAAAGCCTAACAATAACTTCTCTGCACAGACGAAAGCCTATGCTCATTTTTCCCAAAGCCACGATATGGGCTTAATTTTGTGGCCCAGGAAGAGGGGCATTATTGCCTAAATGCTGAAAAGGCAATATTTTTATTTACACTGGTGCCTATTCTGCATGAATAAGAATGGCAAGATATAGGGTCTGTTTCTCATCTCACTTCCTTAAAAGTGTAAACTTAGGGAATTGTACCAGTAAACAGGTGTGAGACCAGAGTACGGCCCTTGGCAATTGCCTTTTGAAACCAAGTACCTAAATATACCACTGCTGTGGACTGGTAAGTTAAAACCAGTGCTGAGATGAAAAGCAGCCATGTTCTGAACAGAACTGTTTCCAATGTTTTGGTGTAAAGTTTGTAGCTTATATAATTTATTTTTGGTGTTGTTTTTTTTCTGGGTTGCTCTATGTGTGTGTGTGTGTCTGCAGGGTTTTCTGGAGGGAAGGGATACATGCTTTTCTCTGAAACTTTTATCAGTATTTTTAAGACGGTCAAGATATTACAGCTTGTAAACATGAAGACTGTGCTAAACATTAAGGTCGTATCTGCAGAAGTGTCAAGGCTGGCTCCAAAGCCAGGTTTCCAGATCTGGCCATTTGTGGTGCTCAGCAGGGTCACAGCCTAGCTGAACATGCCGTGAGTTAGCCTTTACAGGTACAGGATCGTTCTTCATAGGAATGTTTTAGCACTGCACTGTGTTTATGGCACGTTTCATTAAATTCATTTAATCTTGCTCTTTACACAGCATTTGTTTCTGACATCCCCTAACTTTTCAAAATAAGTATAAGGATCTATGAAAAACGTAAGAATCTACTAATATCTTGTAGAATATTTTTGTCATTTCAGTACCACTGGGCATAACAGACTACTATATATTTTAGTGTAAAGAAAAATTTAGATATTAATATGTTCTAACAGATAATCATACTTAATCTTTTGGCTACCAAGACTAAATTAATTTACTGTCAATCATATGCTCCCTGTAATGTCCAACAGAATAATTTAACAATTAAATCTGTGGGTTGTTTTCATTAAAAGAGAAATAATTACTGTAGGACAAAGAAAAAAGTCACATAAAAGTACATAATTTTTGTTCAGTTTTCTGTAAATTAAAGAAGAACTTTATATCAATAAATAAATACAGACTATGGCCCCTGGACTCCTGTAATTCTGTGGAACCCAGCAGATCTCTATCAAAGAGCTCGTCACACACCTTGGTATTTGCAGAATGATCCCTGGGACATTCTGGGTAAGTTAAGGTACATGCAGATATTGCTAATGCATTCTCCCCATAGTAGGTTGTCAGACACTGAACAGCTAGATTCTTGATAATAACTTGAAAAATTATATGATTTAATACTTACAGATTAGTTTGAAGAAAATATGTTACAGCATGCTTTAAATTGCTAAATTATATATATAAGTACAGTCTAAAATAGCATAATGTAATTTCTATATAATTGCAGTAAATATACTTTAGGATTAAATATTACTTAGCAACAAGTGATAAATGGCCAATGGAGTTATTGTTTGAGTACAGCTGCTATTTTTTGCAATCTCAAATTTAATAATATTTTTTTAACAGAGAAGAATTTGATCTTGTTTTTCCATAGCTATAGTTTTTTTCTTATCCTATATCAACCTGCCTAAAAATTGTATTTAACAAGCCATTTCAATGCTTGTATTTAATGCCATTTCAATGTATTTTAATAACTACAGAACTTTTCTTTTCAGCTTTCAGAATATTCCATTTTTAAATTATTACTATGATACATTAAAGAATAAGGTTACAAAAAATACATAATCTTTGGTAAAGCTTTGCTGATCTTTCAGAATTTTAATTTTAAAAGGCTTGTTTTAAAAATGTGAGTTTTACTGGTGGAATATTTGTGCTGGGCTATCCAAAGCCAACCCTGTTCCCATTTAAATAATGGCAAAATTCCTATTGATTTCAACAGGAATGGTCCTCTCCATCCAGTGTCATACTCTGCAACCCTTCTATCTGAATATTTGAGAAGTGCTATTAAATTTTAGCCTTCAGAAAATCGAGGTTAAGATACGGGACATACAAGTACTGCTCCTGCTTAATCAATGACATCGTAATTGATCATGTTTTGGCACAGCCTTTTTGCAAGAAGAATGCTCTATTTATCCATGCATTTTTCCTTTCACTCAGCCACTGAATATACTGCAGATTATTAGATTATTTTGTGATTGAGATCCTCACAATGAATAGTTACTAACACTAATATCCACTGCACTTCCTTTCCTCTCATTGTCCATCTATCACGAAAAGACAACGGCTGGCTGCACCGATTTCTACCCTCATCCAAATTTCACACTTAATTTCATTTTGGCAAACCAGCTGGTAAGGAGAAATGCAGCTCGCAAATCATTTCTCTGCAGAAAGCAAATAGGGAAAGAAAAAGTGAGACATACTCTTGAATAGTCCAGCTCCCTGGGCGTGGAGTCGGTTAAAGCTCGAACGAGGGCATTCATCATGCTGATGGGAGGAGAGGGCGGGGAGGGCTGAGAGGGTTCTTGCTGTAAGGGGCTCTTTGGTTTGGAAGGCAGCCGACCTCTTCTCCCTTTCAGGCTGTCGGTACGGACAACTAGGTGAAAAAAATCCCAAAGGAATCAGTTGTGAAGGTACCAGCAAATAATGGATCAGAATGAACACCCTGCTTTCCTTACAGTGGCCAGACCAGCAAAAATAAGAGCGTTTTCCAGTTTCAGCACATGTTCTTGATGCCTTTGATTGCAAAGGAACACAAATGGCACCAGAACTGTGTCAGACCTATGATTGTGAGCAGTAATGTAGCTGCTTAGTGAGAGCCCAGCTGTGTTCCTTGTGTCCATGCTTTGTTTGCAGCACGTCAGTGTGCCCGTGTATGCGTGCCCGTGACACTCCTCTGCTGAAAAAAGCTGAATGTTAAACACAGATTTTAGTGTTTCTACTACCAGTGTCCCTTTTAAATGGCAGAGGCATTCATTCAAAGTAATTTTAGCTTTCTTGAAGCATTTGAAAAAATACGGTCACACTATATAGGTTATATTATCCATGTCAGTATTTGCAATGGGACTGCTCACACAATATTACTCACATGCTTAAATATTTGCAGAATTGGGACTAATGAGTTGATCCTGTTTCCATTAAAATTAATTGCAAATTTACAATCAGCTTATGGGAATGAAAGGAGATCCTATGTCAAAATGCACACAATCCAGTTCAGCCCCCAGTGAGATAACAAGGGGAAGCCAACAGCATTATCGAGCAATGTTCAAAGTTAATAAAGGAGACATTTTGGCCACTGTCAAATTATCCTCTTGTGACCTCACTGTTCTTGAACTCTGGGGTCTATAGTCTAAATATGATAATAGGGTTGAAAAGCACAAAATCAATACATTATTAAGAAATGCACATATTTTGGGGTAAGTTATGAATCTCGTCACTGTCAAATTTTTTGTAGAGACATCCATGTTGACACACACACACACACAAAGAGACACAGATTCATTAAACATAATATTTTAGCTCCCTGGGATCATAAATAGCCAGAGTCCTTACCTTCTTTAACCATGCCGACACTGAGACACTTCTGGAATCGGCAGTATTGGCATCTGTTACGACGTCTCTTGTCCACTGGGCAGTTTTTATTTGCCAGACAAACATATTTTGCATTTTTCTGAACTGTTCTCTGCGAAAATCCAACACAAAAATAGTAAACTGATCGTTTCTTCAGCAACTTAGAACCTGACAAAATGTGTTTTAATTACAACATGAAAAGTGACAGTGCAATTCATATAATTAGATAAAATTAATTTCCTAACACACTAGCCTGCAGGAAAAACAATTTTATTAGTGTTAGCTGCTGACAATGAAAATCATCTAGGATTGTTCTGAAGCAAGTCTCTGGAGACAGGCAACTTTGAATGATAAAATCATATCTGAAATTACCAGGTCATCACATCTACCTTTGGGGATTAGATTATCTCCGCTTTTAATATCCCTTTGGGAACAATTTTCTACTTGGTTCATTCCCTTGATTATTGCTGACCTTATTAAAATAAAATCAAAATGATCTGCAATGTACTTCTCTTGCTATCACTATTGTTAGTCAAATACCACAATAACTGGTTTGGTTAGCCATTAAAATCATCAGGGAGAAAAATAAAAAAACCAGAAACCCCTACAAAATATGTTTGGCTAAATACTCTGGGAAAGTTAACCTGACCTGAGGAAAAAAACCAGAATGATGACATAGTTATGTAAATTTAATTAACTCTAAAATCATGTTGAAAAAAATAAAACAAATTTAAATTTGTAGAAACCTCTAAGCTTTGCAAGAATGTAACAAATATTAATGCAAAAAGGTATCATGCTGCCATACTTAAAATCAAAGATACATCAATAAATAACATCCAAAAAGGTATTTCTAGAAAAGACACCAGGAACAAATTTGTTAACTCAACATTCAATATTAAATCTTTAACTGCAATTAAATTAATGGATACATTTTATTCCATAATTTGTGTCTGTTATCAAATAACAGCCTCAATGTACTAAATGCAACAGATACAGCAAATATTGTTCATTGTGATTTGGAGCTGAAACTAGTTTAATTTTGCAGAATAAGTTACTGTTACAACTCAAGGATATGCTATTGATTTCCACAGGGGCAGGTTTGGGATAATAAGAGCTGCTATTTCCATGATATTTGTATTCCTTTTTCTAGTTATATTTAAATAACAAATTAGTTTTATAGGAGATATGTATGTTACCATGTGGTGAAAGGATTATTATTAAGTAACACTGACAGCTCCACCTACAATAAAAAAATGTTGTAAGCCCTCCCCTCAAATATTTTGGGACTATTTTTGTTCCCATTGTATCTTTTACCAGAACAGGGGCATAGCTGCTATCTTAGCAAGAAGAAATATACAAAATCCAAACGTTTCAAATCTTAAACTGGCTGCCCAGAACCATCCTACCAAAAGTCAATCACAAGCTCTACACTTAAACAAGCTATTTCTGAAATGAATACTAGAATCTGGACTCAGTCTGCTGAAAGGAAATTACAAAGCACCAAAACCTAAGATAAAAAAGAGTATATTCAACTCTTGAAAATATAAGCACAAAGTTTCCACTGACAAACTGCTTTGTGTAAGTTATTTGTGCTGCTATTCAGCTGCAAAGCTGCCTTCATTGCAGAGCAGGCACCAGGACCCTGTGCAGTGCTTAGTCACTGCTCGGCAGGCAGCTTTCCCCTGGTGAGGACTCCCCGGGCTCCTGAGCTGAAGGGTAATGACAAGGCAGCAGCCAAAAGCAACTGGAAGTACTTGGGCTTGTCCCATGAGTGAAACCAGTTTCTCCCTGGTGCTGACCACCCTGCATTCCTCCTTATGCCAAACTGCCCCTGGACAACAAATGGCACTGCTGCCACCACCTAAAATATTTAGTGGACTTTACAATTTCAGGGTTTCTTTCCTCATCTAAAAGCAAAGTATAATTAAAAGTGGTGACTGAGTAAAACCCGGGCTGAATGTGCTCCAGATGAGTTTCACTACAGAATAAATGCAGTTATAGCTTAAACTGGGGTGACCTATGTTTCATTGAGGAATGCTGGCAGATCAGTGATGTGGTTCCCCCAAATCACTGCCATGGCCTCTTCTCAGCAGAGACTGGCTGATCCTTTTATCCTACAGAAGGCTTTCCTTGACCTTCTTCAAAAGGGTGTAAAACTTTGGGTGTAAAAAGTGTGGTGTCCCTCCCACCCTGCTGGAGGGGCTTGAGTTTTAACACACAACGTCCCTGAAGCCCCAGGTCAGGACCAGGAGCATATGGGGACAGAGGGGGTGGGAAGTGAGGTGGGAGCAAGCAGGGAAGGGAGCGAAGCGCAGAGTTCTCACCTTGAAAAAGCCCTTGCAGCCCTCGCATGTCCGCACCCCGTAGTGCTGGCAGGCGGCATTATCTCCACAGACAGCGCAGGTGCCTTCCCCGGACGAAGAGCTCCTGCTGGGCGGAGAAGGGAGGCCACTGCTGCCGCTCCCGCTGCTCTCCCCCATCAGGCTGGAGGTGGCTGCGTTGAGGCCGAGTGGTGAGAAGGCTAAGGTGGCTGGTCTTTTGGCCAGGTGAAGCCCGTAGGAATGGCCCTCCATGGGAGCCTGGCTGGCGGCTGGCCTGTCGGAGGCCAGGGGCAGGCTCAGGGGGGCAGGGTCGTAGCACATGTGGGCGGCCGCGGGCGGCGTGTGCGGAGGTGAGTGCTTGAAGTGGAAGAGAGGGAAGCGCGGAGGCACGGTCTTCATGGGGGTGGCCTCCATCAGGTGGCCCGGAGGCAGGCAGGTCTGCGTGGGCTGCAGCGGGGGCTCATCCCACAGGCCCTGGTGAGCAGGGAAGCCGGGTGTGGTGGGCGTGGAGGGTGGAGATTGTTTGAAGTACATGGAAGTGCTAGGCATGCCCTCATCCGTAGATGGGGGCAGTGAGGGCTGGTATGGGGACAGCCGGGTGTCTTCCATCTTTATGAGGGGCCTCTGGCCAGAGGAGGCAGTTTGCATTTGGTAGAGGCAGGAAGGCTTGAGCTCATAGCTGCCGGAGTAACCCTCCATAAAGGTGCTGAAGCTGGGAAGGGAGGTGGTAGCAGTGGCAGTGATTTCGGTACTGCTCAGGTCCATGGTCAGCTTGGCATAGTCAGGGTTCATTATGTCTGAGCTGTACTCCGAGCCATACGCGTAGGTCTGGGATGCATAATTCGAACCGGGCGGTGAAGGACTATACTGCGCTTGCACACAGGGCATATCTGCAAGGGAAAAGGGGCACGTTAACAACAAGCCCAGTGCACCAGGCTGCAGCCCAAGCCCCCACAAACTTCTCTCCTAGAACCTTTCCCAGAGCTCAGTTAGGAACCCAACTCCCATTTGGACATTTATATTAGCCTCGGGCCTTTTCCTTTCAACAAGAAATATGTGTCAGGGACCGACTAAGCATTTGTACTATGGAGCCTGCTCTCATCTAGTCAGGGGAGAAACTCACATTTATGCCAGTGTCAGTGAGAGAAGGATCCATCTTGAGCTGTCCTACATCTGCTGCTTAATATACATAGGTGTCAATGAGAATTAGACAAGCAGAATGAGAACAGTTTATGACTCTAAATCTATCTCAGCATG
Organism: Illadopsis cleaveri; assembly: GCA_013399915.1. Lineage (NCBI taxonomy): Eukaryota > Metazoa > Chordata > Aves > Passeriformes > Timaliidae > Illadopsis > Illadopsis cleaveri. The sequence continues at coordinate 339,944 of VXBB01004314.1, forward strand.
CATGTAATCATGCCGTAAAATTTTCATGAAGGGTAAAGAGATTATCAACTGCATAATATTAAAAATTATACTTATTTTAAAAGAAGCAGCATCTGCAGTGCATGTCAGAAGAATTACTCAAATCACAAGGTTTGCTACTCAGGACTTGCAAACATCAATTTTGCTTACTCAGCTCTGGACCTTTGAAGAATATTTCTGGTCACCTAATAATTTAAGGTTGCTGTCTCATTATTAGTTTTAAGGCTTATCTCTGGTAGAATGTTCTTCTTTAAAAAGTGGTGGGTACAACATCCCCTTCAATTTGCAAAAATGTAGGATAAAAGGTATGTGGTATTTCTGTTTTCATGGGAAAGCAAGGTTGAGGCCAGTAATACAATTGGTTTTATTCATTAGTCATGAAACTTAATGAAGTTCACTGATAGCTGGGATGGCTGAAGCAACACAGTGCCTGGCTAAAAAGATCTGACTGTTATTTTCTTTTACATTTCCTACTAGTCTGCCATGTAATTTGCCGGTCACAGGAAATAATAGACCCAATTCTGCAATTCACTGAGGTTTGCCTGACTAAACACTGTGAGATTCTAGACCAATATTTGCAACTCAAACTAAAAGTGTGTGGTGTATTTTGGTTCCACAGCAGAAGAATAAAATGCATCAATTAGTATAAATTTTCTCATAAAGAGAAAAGTAAATATGGATAAAATGTATATCAAAATTAAGTGCAGTTCATCTCTTCTTAATCATGGTAATTTATATTCCAGAAGCACTTGAGAAATAATTCATGTTAAAAAAAAACAAACCCTGCCTTGAAAATAATGAGGTTTTCCCTCATCATTTTAAGAACTCTTTTCACTTACAATTTTAAAATATTCACTCCTGGCATGCAGGAATCCAAATAATTTGTGTTAAATCAACTTTTATTCTTTCCTGGCTGCTTTGCAGATAAACATATTTAAACTAAGCACCAAATTTGAATTATCATGCTGTCACAAACCATTCACATTTTTCTTCTTCTAGAGAAAACACTAAAATCTGAGAAAAAAAAAATAGTGCTGTTTCCTGAAATTAAGACCTTCCTTGCCTTAAATCCAAAAGCTTGAAGAAGAAGGCAGGACAACCCTCCCCCAAGCCTTGCCTCCCAATGTTATTTATGTATTATTCTACTGTTCTCTTTTTTTTTCCCCTGTCAATTTTTGTCCATGCCATTCCACGCACACACATTTCCTGGCAAGTCATATCACTATCATTTGTTAGTTTAAGGACTGGCTGTTAAAACACAGTGATCAGTGCTTAATCAAATAAAAAGGGAAAGAAATTCTTTTCACACACCTCCACTGAGAACTGACGGTGGAACACAACAGAGTGAGTTCACAGCTAATGTCTAGGCTTTTTTGCTAGCTCAGAAAATGAGCATGAGTTTAAGGGAACAGATCATTATGCCTTTTTTCCCTGCATTTTTCTGAGCAAAATAGAGTTATGCCACTGAATTATGTGCAAAGTGAAGTAGAAAAACAGAAGTCTAAAATAACTTTGACCGGAGGAGTGAAAAAATATCCCTAACCTAAAGGTCTGGTCTCTCCTGGCTCTGTGGGACTCCTCCTACCTCGTCTTTTGCCAGTGCACTTGTCTAAGTCTAACCCTTACTTTTCCACTTAGGGCACCAGCATTAATCCCCCTGCAAAGTAAATAACCTGGGATTTTTTTCTTGATCCAACAATATTAAAACAAGAAAAGAAAAGCCCCACAGGAGGTGCATTGAAGAGCAACCTGTCATCAAAACCCAAATGACTGGGTAAAAGCATCAGGGCAGGGACATTAGGAACTATTGCCATGGTGTTCTGCTTTCTTCGCGAGAACTTGAGGTAAAGGATGCCCAGTTTAACGCCAGGCAAGCTGGGCTCCTCATAGGGACACTAGCACCCCCAACCAGCTTCCCCTTAAATCTGGCACGTCTTTGGCGAGGGGCTCGCAGCCCGGCGTTCCCAGGCGTGGCATCGCCAAAAGCGCAGCGAAAGGCATGCACTGCTCTGATCCTTTTGGGATTTAAACTCCCCGGGACGTCGGGGGCCGATGATGCCAAAGGGATTTGGGAAGAGTAGGGGCCGCGCCAGGCGCTCCCGCACCCCTCTGCTCCCTTTTCCTGCCCTTCTCCCGGAGCGGCAGCTTACCTGGTGGGTATCTTGCGCGCTGAATGGTGNCGCATTCCTGCCGGCTCCCTCATCACAACAAAAGGCAGAGAGCACCGGGCTGGGACAACGGAGCTCCCGGNCACGTCTTTGGCGAGGGGCTCGCAGCCCGGCGTTCCCAGGCGTGGCATCGCCAAAAGCGCAGCGAAAGGCATGCACTGCTCTGATCCTTTTGGGATTTAAACTCCCCGGGACGTCGGGGGCCGATGATGCCAAAGGGATTTGGGAAGAGTAGGGGCCGCGCCAGGCGCTCCCGCACCCCTCTGCTCCCTTTTCCTGCCCTTCTCCCGGAGCGGCAGCTTACCTGGTGGGTATCTTGCGCGCTGAATGGTGGGGCTGGAGGTGCGGACGGAGGCGGCGGCGGGCGGCGGCGGCGGCGGGGTTGGTGCCGGCTGGGACCTCTCAGCGGAGGCGGGCCCGGGGCCTGGCCTGGGCGGGGGGCGCTCTTCCGACCCGGGCTCTGTCCGCCGGCGGCGGGAGACAAGGCATAGTCAGGGGCGGTGGTGCCCAGAGGGGCAGAGGGGAGCCCC
>VXBB01004314.1:365512-380545 GCA_013399915.1 Illadopsis cleaveri
TTTTTTTAATAACACCGTGTATGAAGCAAATGAGATAATGCTGAAATATGTGTTTTCTAGTGCCTAACTGCTCAGCACCTGTTAGAAAATATCAAGAAATTGTCCGCATGGAAAGTGTCTCCTGAATCAGACCGAAGGCAATAAGAAGGAGTCTGTAGTTAAAACTTCTGCCTACAACCAGGTTCTGAAAATTGGTGTTGCAACTCCCATCTTCAAAAAAAGCACAATAATTAGATAACGAGGAGAACAGCCCATATACAAGGAACAAAGATGCTCCATGCAAGTATACCACTTTTTACAATTAATAGACAATGCTAAGTGGTTTTTAACTCTTAAAATAATAATAAAAAATATCTGGTATATGTATGCTGGTTTGAGTAATTTCTATCTTCAAGTTACTGGACTGAATTTATTTTTTCTTTAAACATAATGTCACACTTACCTCGTGTAGTTAGGTCTTTGCTGAGGCCTTTACATGTCCTTTTTTGTCAGACAACTGATTTTCAACTTTTCTGTTGGAAGGCCCAGAAAAATGTGCAGTGGTAGAAGGAAGAGCAAATTTAAACCTGTGAGAATTCTCTTGGTGATTTTGTGGTACTTGAGTCCACCAATGGTTTGAGGGTATCTGGAATTTGAAACTTACTTAGATTCTTAATGCGTATAAAATAAATAAATGAAGCTTCCAAGACTCTTCTCTGCATGGACACTAACAATTTATCCTGAGTGGATTGCTCTCTTTGCCAATAGCTTGCTTGGCACATTTATTCATGCAGTAACTAGAGATTTTCTTTCAAGTAACTTGCTGGCATATATGTGACTGGCAATGAAAGATGGTCTGGCCATGTGTGAGTCTTCAACCCACAGATGTACCTCTTCTCTCTTGTGATTGTCTCTGATGGGCAATATGGTTTGTCCTAAGACAGGGTACCAGGAGGAACTCTCTGAATGCTCTCATAAGGAATACATTCACTTTTAGACAGGTGAGTAAAACTGCTAAGGAATGGTTGCATGTGGAGATAAAATCACGTAAAGTAGTTCCTTAGATGCTTTGTGATTGTGTGTTCTGCAAAGCCAAAAACTGTAAACCTGTAAATTTCTAGCTCAACCTGCTTATATTGTCACCCTTTAGACCTGCTTATATTCTATACTTCATTGTCAATATTTAGATATTTTATTAGCAATAAATCTAATCACAATCATCCACGTAATCAGTGGCATATTTCTGGTGCCTGACTGAGATAGTTCTCTTTTACTACTCTGTTACACTATGTTTAATCAAATTTAATTGTTCTGGACCAATAGAATCTGTTTAAGTTTTTCTTTCTGCAATACTAAGGAAGTTATGAGCTGGTAAGTAAGCTGCTGTTCTGTTCAAACATTACTCCATGAATTCTTTATTGTTAAAACAAATGACCTATTCCTGTGTGCTGTTTCTCCCTTTCGCTTTCTCTTTTTCAGAATTTAGTCAATCACTAGAGGCCTTTACTGGTTTGGTCAGTAGATCAGACATCCTGGTCTTTGGTTTCTAGAATCTTTCTTCAATTCATTAAAAATCTTTCATGTTCAGTATCTGTCATTTCCAGAGGCTGAAACAGACTGAAGTAAAAAGTTGTGTGATGGACATGATAGTTTATGTTTTGGGGAAAAGTACCTTTACATCTTTGGTTTTGTCCTAACCCGTCACAATACAGGATTCAGGTTGACTCCAGGTTTTTGGCCTAGTGTTCAAACTCCACTGGCCTTATAAAGAGCTTCATTCATCCCTGATAGCAGTGACTTCTGACAATATAACTGCATTACATTGTAATTAAAGTAGTGTAGAACCCCCACAACTTCAACCAACCAACAAATCCAAAAGGTAGGGAGGTCATGAGAAAAGACCCAGATTCCTTTTCCCAGAATTCATTCTGGTAGTCAGCCTGTCAAAGAAAGGGAATATTTATTAACCTCACAGCATTTTAAACTTCTCTGTAAAAGGTTTTTTTTAGTAAAAGTTGTTGTTGCTTGTCTATTTTATGCAACTCATCCACTGGTTTTTGGGTTTGTTTTTTTTTTTTAATCTGAATCACAAAGGACTATGAAGTTGCTGTGTCCTTGCTACAGGGGCAGAGGATCAAAGCTGTGACGTGCGCTTGGATGTAGACACTTAACATCCATGTTTCTAACACTTTCTCTCTCTTTGGTCTGCTTGTTCCTTCGCTTTTTCTCTCCATTCTGAGTGGGAGCCAAGAGAACAGGAAGGTAGAGGAGGAGTGTTTTCAGCAGAATTGTTTTCCCCTGATAGTCTTCTAAACAGGATCTCCGGAAAAGGGGCTTTCTGCTTCAGGACTCTCACACATTATTAGTGTGATGTTCTGACTCTGCATTTGGAGGGTGCCCATCTGGCTTTGTGGTTTCTGCAGGGAGCTTTTGTGTGGTAACAACTTGCGTGGTGGAGTAGGCTCACCATGTGTGAAACTAAACTGGGCCAAATGGAGAAATTTTGCCAGCTAGGTGGAGCTCCCCCACTAAGATTCTTCCTGTCTTAGTTTGTACTACCTTAATCACTATTGCTGAATCTGTGAGTTCATTTAAAAGATGGCCAGTTTACACAGACTAAAATCAAAATGTGAGACAAGCTCTCTCCTCTTTGCCACAGGTGGAGGTGAGCACGCAGTAATCCGGGGATGTATGGAGCTGCATTGTTGTTGAGCCTCTGTCTCTCTCTGATGTTTTCATTCAGTGCAGTCCTGGAAGTGCTGGTGACACTTTGAGTAGTTTCCTTTGTGGATAATAGAATTTTAAAAATACTTTTCAGTTACTAAAGCATAGTCTGTAGGTTACTGTAAGATAAACTTACCACTTAGCTGTAACAAAAACCTGCTCATGGCAAAACTTACTCTTCCCCCTACAATCAAAAAGGGATTCTCTAAGCTACGTGTCTTTTGTTTCCATACATGCTGGGTCTTTAGAGAGCAGCAAATCAGGGGATTTCTGTCTATATGTGATGAGGATGAGACTTCCTACTGCAGCCTGAGACCTGAGGATCAGATGAAATTTACCACACATTTCTGTTCTGTCTCCACGGTAAAAAAAATGCAGTAAAAAATTAGGCATCGATCTGCATTGAACCACATAATTTTTCTATAGGCCATTTGTAGTGCTGAAGACGCTTAGTCTTCAGTAATTTTCAGTAAATGCATGAAGTGAAGCTCAGTACATGGTTTTGCTGATAGTTCAGGAAAAAATGCAGAATCTAGACAGCTGTCTCAAGCAAATTTTTATTTTGGAAAAAGATAACTACATTGTTGGGGCTGTGAGAAGAGCGTAGTGTATGTCCTCACCAGTGTTCAAAATAATGGATCTGATTCTGTTAAAAGCACGCATGGGGTCAGTTACTGCTGCTCAGCTGCTGAGCAGTAATTGTTATATTCCAGTAATATGTTTGTTGTTTGCTGTGATATCCATATGGTGGAGTAAAAAGTTACGGTTCTGGATTTGAAATGTTATAAAATAGAGCTAGTAAGAAGCTAATTTCTTTTTCCACAGAGCTACTTTTTATAGTACGTTTGAAGTTTAAAGGACCATGTTGAAGTATAATTAAATAAAGCTTTTTGGAGAAAGAATGAAATAGTGAACAAATAACTCTCTGTGCCAATAATCAAAGACATTTGTTTGAAACCAAATTTCTCCAACAGAAATTGATGTATGTATGTTTCCACTGTAATATGACGGTAGACTGTAGCTTTATGTGTGATGTGTATGAAATATATTGAACCGTTAGCAGTCATTGTTTCAACTCATCAAATAACCAAATTAAAAGGAGAAAAACAGTATCATGTTGTAGCATTAAAACTGTCAAGTCCTTTTTTCTTTTTCCTGAGGATGCACATACATTAGTGTAATGTTGAAATTACTGTAATTCCACTCGTATTGTGTGGGAAAAGTTTAAAGAGTTTGAAGAATCCCTTTAGTTCAGGAGAAGGCAGTCTGAGATACCTGCTGGCTGATTTCTGAAAAACAGTGCTCTGGCAGGTAGCAACCTTCTATTAGTTAATGTCTCATGTTTTAATCAGTAATGGTAGGACATTAACACATTTTGTCACAATTTGAGTATAATATGGAAAATGAAACACCAGAAGGAGAAGGCAGGAATTTGAAGAAAACTTCAACAAGTCATTTTGACATACCTGATTTGGGGTGGTAACTACATTTATGAAGCTGTGGAAAGAAGGATATTTTAATGCAATGCTAATTTAATTTTATAAATACAGAATTGTTGTATAATGAAACCAAAATCTATTTTTATTTATTTGTCATTCCATAACATTGGAAAAATTGTTGACCCTAAAGCATATGCAGTTGTTGAAACTTAGCAGCCTGTGGATTTATTTGCAATTGCAATTCCAATTACTTATTAACTGAAGATTTTTTTAACATAGTGTGTAGAATGATCTCATGTACTCTGTGCATTATGCATTATGTGCCTTCTCATCACAATGTAGACCTAAGGCGTACAGTGATGACTTTTTCTTCTCTCTGTAAGCACATTTGGTGGAAGATGAGGACCTGGGGCCTTGGTTTCAAGGAACAGATTCAGTCTTCTCTGCAGCCTAAGTGCAGTCTTTCATCTGATGATTTTGAGCTGAGGAGTGACCTGATGTTCATTGGGTACCATTGGCTGTTGGTTCAAGGCAAATGTTCAAAGCATTATCTACATCAGTGTCTAAGGATTTATGTCAGTACCATAAGTTTTTGTTGGAACAGTTCATTCAACGTTAGGATTATCACTTAAAAAAATACTTGACTTCTTTAGCAGAGCTGTGCACAAAGATCTTCATGCTCTGGACAAAGTCACCAGAATATGTCAGTGCAAGTGTTCTACTTTTCATAGAATCACAGAACTATAGAACAATATGGGTTGGAAGGGACTTCTAAAGACCGTCTAGTCCAACCCCCTCTCCCATGGGCAGATATATCTCTCACTAGATCAGGTTGCTTAGAGCCCTGTCCCACCTGACTTTGAACACTTCCAGTCATGGGGCATCCACAGCTACTCTGGGCCATCTGTCCCAGTGCCTCATCACCCTCATCATCAAAATATTTCTTCCTTACTTCCAGTCGAAAAATACCTTGTTTCAGTCACTTGCTTTGTTACTACCGGATTTGGTAAAAAGTATCTCTTTTAACTCGAAGTATTAGGGCTTGGAGTGTAGTATTTCACTATACTCCAAAACACTCTCTAAAGCTCTCTGTAAGATTGGCCATCAATAGTAATGAGTGCCATGATATTACATGCCTAGGGGGAAAGTCATTAGTTTAAAAACACAATGGCAAAGATGTAAAAACAGTGTATCAGAGCAACTTACACAAAAAAAGTTTCACTTAATGAACTTCTCCACTGCTGGAGCTGGCACTTCAGTGTTAGTGATTTTCTATTTCTCTAGACACACAGCAGAGAATTTAAATGACATGATATAAGCTACTAAGGTTTCAAACTAAACAACAGGGCTGTACATTTGACTGGAGAAGAAGTTTGACTAAATATTTTTTGGAAGCCTTGAAAACCGAAGGTGATGGAAGTTTTGTCTTAGGTAAAAGCATCACTGATGTAACTGAATTATTTCTTACCTGTTGGCATATGACATCAGTTTTCTCCTGGGTTGCCATAATCAAATTGCACAATAATGGAATAGTCAAGCTTTCACTAGCACCCTCTTATATTTCAGACCATTACCTGAGGATGTGAGGGTGTGTTTCGGTCCTTCTAAGATGGAGCCACTGTTGGAATCAGAAGCCAGATTTCCATAAGTAATGCAAACAATGGTTTATATGTATCTGTATATTTATGGCAGGGGACATTACCTGTCCTTGAGAAAATGTGTAGGTATGAGGTTATCAGTCATTATCTTCAGACCTTAAAGGTTCACCGTGGAGGGGAAGCCTTGAAGACTGAACAGGGCTAAATGCTGGATTGGCAGCTGCTGACTTTACAAATGGCTGGACTGACTGGGGATGTTGAAATTCGTCTCTTCATTCCTTACCCATCTTGCTACTGAAGAGTATCACCGTGGTAAATCTTGTATTGGAAATAAGTGTGCTTATCCACTACAGGCCCATCTAGAATGTTTGATTAAAACAGCTGATAACCTGCAGACTGGACTGATGTAAGGGACTCTCCCTCTGAAGGTCTCTTTTGATAGTGAGGCTTTGCAAATGGTAACCTGCACCTGATGGGCCATGAACAGCAACCAGGAGTGGTAGCGACTTCGTTCTACACAGCTAGATCTGAAGAAGGATGCATGCATGCAGAAGAGCTCGTTCTTACTCAGAATGCTACAGATTCAATTTACGTTGGTATGGGAGAATGAATATAATTTCCCCTTCTCCAAACACAATTACTAGTACAATGTTGTGTTTTAGCTATAAGCTGTGCCAGTGTAATGCCAGATTGGTGTCTCTGTGCCTTCTAACAGTTTTGCTTAAAACATCACATCCTTTACTGAAATCTTCAGGTGTCTACAATAGCAAACAGAAAATTATATAGTTGAGTATTTTTGTAGTTTCTCAGTAATGTTGCTGTGGACAGGTAAGTAATTTAAAATGTTAAGTCAGAAGGATTTTTGAATAGTACAGACTGCTCATAATAAATTTATTAGAATAAATACTACAGGTATTTGTTTTTACTTGTTGAGTACAAGTATTTAAAAGGTGTCTTAATCCTTGGTTGACTGTGTATTTGTTTTGTTTTGCAATTTGTAAAGAGAGACTCAGAGAAGGAAGTAAGAAGTATTTTACAACTTGAATTAGTTGCAACCTCCAACAGACTTGTTGCAACATCTGTGGCTGGAGCTTGTGAAGGAGAACATGAATATTCTGAAAAGGAAAGCTTCATACCTACTTAAAGACAATTGTATATTTATTTGTTTAGCATCAGCAAATGGAGTAGCCTTGGCACTTCAAGGCTCTTGACTAGGAGAATGGTATACTTCAGAATGACTAGTTTAGAGACTATTTTTCTTACTTCTGCATACTGTTGGATTAAGTAATGCTGACATATTTTTTCTTTTCAAAATACATTGCAAAACCATAATGAGATATACATGAATATATATATATTGCATAACACATGCTGAAAAGATTATACCTCGTTGGGTATATGCGGGAATTTCAGAATAATTTTACTATAAAGAGACTATTTTGAATCACAACATCTTGTTTCAAAGGCAGATGTATTGGTACAATGAAAACCATCCGATGTTTGATGTCTTTGTGTCACATATTTTAATTAACTCCGAAGCCATAAATGAAAGGCTATTAAGGTAGCAAACAATAAAACAAAGAAGAAACTGTACTTTAATATTTATCAGATAGGGAAAAAGGACAGTACTATGATGATGAGATTAGTGTGGCTCCATGTGGATAGGATTTATAGTATCATGTGCTGTGCAAGCTGAAGGGGATTTTGAAGCAATGAGGAGCTACCTGCAGGTGTAGTTTTGATTTGTGATGATGGGTCTGGTAAGTGAAGAAAAATACACATGTGGCATGGCGTCTCTGATGCTGACCATGCTCTGTTTGCTTGCAGCTAAAGATTGTCCTGCACTTTTGGTTACAGCTATCATGTCATCCACATTAAAAAAAAAAAAAAAGTACATGTTTCTCCCTGGTTTATACAACACAGATGCAACTGCTTCTGATTCTCTGCTCTGTACTGTTATCTACACTGATGAACACTTCTAATGTGACTAATATCTCCAAAACAGTAGTGATGGGACTCCCTGTGCTGTGCTAGGGAAAGTGCTGTTTCAAGGGTGTTCGGGACCTCCAATGGAGTAGTTTTTAACAGTGACATTCTTTGAAATTATTGACAATTCACAGAATATAGGGCAAGTACTTCACATTGTTCTTGCTTCTTGATGACAGTTTCCCTGCCTGTGTCTGCAAAGAAATGTCCTGGCAAGCACAGGAAAAGGCAGAAAGGTGAATATTGTAGTGCCAAACACAGGAAAAGCATATGAAACTCTTAACTGTTAAGAAAAGCTGAAACTTTTTGATGTTTCAAACCCCGTTCAATGATTTATCTTCTCAATACATGACCTGTCCTTAGTTTTCCTAGTTTGTTAAGTTTCTAATGTATCCCTGATCATATTTTAAGGGTACTAGGGCAAAATTTCTAATGAGTGAGGAGGTATTATAGACGGCAAGTCTAATCTTGGGTATGATGGTCATTCTCAGAGAAGTAGCAAAAAAATTCTAATACTGACTTGAGCAGCTTTGCTTTGTTTTGCTTCTAAACAGGATATACTTGGAGATATAGTCAAGGTCAGATTTAAGTGTTGTATTGACCAAGTAGACATTTGAAGGTGGTATGTTCTCCATCTGCACATCCAGGAGGGAGTTTTAGAAAGTTACTTCTTTTAGAGATGTTAATGGCATTTATTATGGGATTTGTCAAACTATGAGACAGGCATCAAACTTACATCTAAATTTGATGGTAGCTGTTGCACAAAAAATATAAGCTATAATATCTCCATCTCAAAAAATACCCCAAATGAACATCAAAGATCCTATATATCCTGTCAGACAACTCACTCTCCATTTGCAATTCCATAATCACATTTTTTCTTTTGATGAGTAAAGCAACTATGTAAAGATTCCCCATATTGGTTGCAGTACAGAAACGGGTAGAAAATACAGCAGCACGTGGTAGGCAGAAATATAACCTTTATGGGAGTAGTTTTTGGGCTTGTTCATTAGTGAAGACTGGGTTGAGAATAGAGGTCAGAGTAATACCTACTGTGAGATGTACCCTCAAGCCTGAGCACCATCTGCTGAATGACACTGCATTTCTGTGACCTACCTGTCCCACAATTACTGGCTGATCCAAATTTGTAGAAACACTTCTTCTATCCTAAAACCACAATAACAGTGTTTTGGAAAGGTATCTTTTCTCTTTTGGTACTTGGAAGGGATAGTCGTGATTAAGAGCAGGTTCTTAGGTAATGATCCAGGCATTACGGAAACCACAGTGTGGTCTCAAGCACAGAACATCCTGGTCACTCCTTCCAGGAGGAGCAGACTGGTAAGAGAGGGCAGGAGAGACATCTGTGGCAACATGCTTTGGTGTGGCCTCCTCTTGGTTAAAGGACAGTCACATAGTCCAGCATGCTGCATAGTCAGCAGCAGGGAACACCACCACTTAATTTCAAGTGCCCCCTTGTAAATGACAGGAGATTTGTGGGTGTCAAAAATCCATCATTCTCTTTCTTAACCACAGAAATCTTACGCAAGATGGAATCAGGCAATCTAGTGGCAATAACACTAGGGAAAATGTTGGGCAATACCTGTTGACATCACTATCTCTAGACAGCCTGTATGTGACTGCCTTCAACAGAACTATGTAAACTTCACTGAGCTGTGGTGTGCTGCCAAGGCTAGGGTTAGTCATGCTGGAACCCTAGCAAAAAGTCTCTTGAAGGAAGCTCACTTTGGTGACTTTTGATACCCAAAAGAACTGAAAAGGCAGAGTTTTTTCTCTAGGCAGGGATCCCCATATCAGCGGGGTGGTCATCAAGCTGAGCATTGGTGTGGCTCTGGAACCTGCTGCTCCTCAGAAGAGCCAGAGCCTTGATGGAGAAGGGGAATTCTGGTAGGTGTGTGCACATGCTGGAGCTTTAAATCTGTAGAGGTGTAGCAGGCAGAAGGAGTCTGAAAAAACTGCCTCAGTAGGAAGACAGAGGGAAGAGTGGTTTAGGTTGGTAGTTGCCAAGGTTTCTGATGGATGGATGCCTTTTAGCCTCATTCTTTCTCTAGTACCACCACCACTGGGCTGTCTCATCAAACCTTTAAAGGAGACACTGTTGAAAACAGTGTTTTCATATACTTTTGCCGCCCAGCCTTAGAGCATTTAGCCTGGTCTGCTGCACCATACTTTGGGAATGCCTTCTTAAGGGGAGATTCTAGTTTACTTACTGTAATAAAGTTCTTAATTCATTGTCAGAAGACTGAAACTCTTTTGGGGATTCTGCACTATTGTCATTTGACATGGTGGCTGTCGGGGATTGTGGATGGTTTAGAGGCTTATGGGGGGTATTGGCCTATCACAGATTCCCTGGAAGCTGCTGTGTGCCATGGGGGGCCTTGGAGTCTATTCTGTCTTGCAGAAGGAGCATGCTCTACCACCCCCAAGGAACAATAACTTTCAGACAAAGAACATTTTTTCCAGATCTCTTTTGCAAACATGGAGCTGAGTGTAGAACCCTTTCTGAGCTGAGAGGTAGCTGAAGAATTTTGTACATCTGCTCAACCATGAAACTAGGATGAATATTGGGCAGAAGCTTCTTTAGAGGATGATGTTTTGAAACTGTCTAAGTGCAGATGGTTCTTGTTACTCTAAAATCAGAAAAAGAGCTTATGAACCCTAGACAGAAGGTTTTCTATCCTTATGATTGAAAACAGATCCACTGAATTATGGAGTAAATGCCAAAACACCTAGAAAACCAAAATGGAGTGCTCTGGTGCCATAGGAGGAAGTCTGATTCCTGAGTAAATAAGCTACTTTTGATGGAATTCCAGGATAGCAAGTGCATCACTGAGATAAATTGTGGATCTAGACCAGGTGTGGAATGTGTGGGACAAAGATGCAGATACATTTGCTCAAGCAGTATCTTTTTAGGTTGGTGAGACAGAATGGACAGGCACACCAGCTCACCACTACCAAAACGATGAGATCCTCTACCCTTCCATTCCTTTCTTTTTCCATCATATACTATGCTTTCTCTGACACTTGTATTTTTCCAGGAGCTTATTTAATTTACTGAAATGGAAGACCCATTTGTGGGTGCCCATCTATGTTGTGGGCAGTTTTCTGAAATTTCAGCTTAAAATGTGGCAGTGGACTATGGTGGCTTTCAGAAGGGGAGGAGAGAAAGAGGAGCTGGGGCACAGAAAGAGAGAAGGAGAAAAAGAAGAAAAAGGCAGACAGACTTCATATTTTCAGCTGCAAGGAGATATTTATTGGCTTTATCTACCCATTGAACTTATGCTGTGGCTTTATGCCACTTAAAACAATTTTTCCAATTAAAATTGAAGTTCTCCTTACTAATTTTAGCAAATGCCGTTTTTCCTTTTTTTTCCACTTGCATGAGGAGCTGATGGATAAACTGCAGTTTTAGCTCTTCACATGCCTGAATTTTTCTGAACTTGCTGAATTCCATGACCTAGATGTTGGTCCTCTTATTTTGTGAGGTATGTTCCATGTCTTCTGTAGTTTTTTTTTCACATGAATCACTTAACATCTAATAAAATCTCCAGCTAAGGGAAAAATAGATAAGTAGAAGTCAAACAGCAACAAATACTGAATGTCAAGCATATGGAACTCTGATTTAAAATGTGGAGTAAGCTTCACTGCTTTACCCAGTGCTTTGTTCCTGTGGGCATTCAGATTAGAGCAAGAAGAGATGGGCCATAAATATAATGGTCTTTAGAAGCTATGACTAATAGAAAGACAGGTCAAATATCAAGCAACAATTTTAGCCTGAGACTCATGAGGATTATACACTAACAGCTAAATATAGGATCATTCTCCTAAATTCAGACAAAATAATTAAGGACAGAGAGAATTTTATGTGGTTCAGGGCCCACTAGAAAGAGCAAAGTCAAGTAATATATTTTCATAAGTCTGAATTCTTGTTTTCAGTGAACGAACTGACTTGAATGACTGACAACTTCAACGCTCAGTTGGCCAGAACAAACCTGTCCCTTTCACTGATGACTCTAGAATTTTCTTTACCAATGAAGGTCTTTCTCTCTGTAATATTAACTTGGGAAAAACTAGATTTTACGTTTGGGAGTATTAGACTACCTAGGTACTTTGTTCTTTTAAAAATTGTATTAGTTGAATAAAAATAAAAAGCTGAAACAAAAGCAGAGCAGACTTCTTTTTAGCAGTAGGAGCAGCCCCTTCTTTAGTGATATAAGCATTAGTGAGTCAAGGATCCTACATTTAGACTTTGGAATATCTGTCAGGGAGTGGTTCTGTCTATCATGACATGAAGTAAAAAAAGAGATATTAAAAAAAAAAAAGTGTTCAGAGTAACATATCTTTGCAGCCAGCTCAGACTTTTGGGCATGCACCTTCACCTTGGCCCTAGGTAGTGTTTTGCATAAATCTTTGATGCAGGTATTTCAGGGTTCCTTTTCCCCTTACATGCCAACTCAAAACTGTGCTTGCTCTTTGGATGGGACTAGACTCTGGAGTTTTTGTCTTTAAATTGTTACTGGTAACTACCAGTGGACACTGCAGCAGCTGTCAGCAGGAAGAGATGAGGGGCAGGCAGCCCCGCTGGCAGGGAAGGGGCTAGGACGCTTGGACTTGGGGGCAGTGAATGTGTGCCCTGCAGAGTGAAAGACCCTTGTATCAGGAACAGGGGAACAAGGATGGGGTCACACAGAACACTAACTGAAGATGAAGAATGGGCAAAGTGGGTTTAAGCGGATGCACATGGAAAATGAGGAGCATGAGAAAGGGGGGAATGGGAATGTGATGTGTTACAGCAGTTCTACTGCTTTCGTCTGTTGGTGTGGTGTGACAGAGAATGAATGGGATTCACATTTCTGCAGTTCCTTACACATTCTTGTCATATTGGCTGGTTTGCAGGCATATATCAGAGAATTCATTTAAAATTTTTATTTATATCTGAAATCTGCTGTAGAGGAATTTGTAGGTCCTTTGCCATGGATGTTTTTTTCCCTTGTCTTCGTAAAAGCAAAGATCAACCCACAAACTTTCATATTTTTTTACTAATTTAGTATTGATATGTTTATTACATCTCTCTTGCCCGGGGGAAATCCCATTTGTCTCGAGCACACAGTAGTTTCTTCTGTTTCCTGTGAAAAGCTGTTCTTCTCAGTCGGCTATGCCTCAAAGATACTTGCTCCAAAAGGCAGGCTGAACAAAAGCCACGAAGTTTGCTCGATCCTATCTGCTTTAAGCAATTGAGCAGCAAGAGCTTCTCCTAATACAAGCAAACAGTGCATTCTGAAACCTGAGTGTCTTTGAAAAGGCGTTGATGGAGAAGTGTAAATGAAAAAAAAATCAAATTGACAGTATTTTTTAACCTACTTTAAAAGCTTACTTTAAACTTAAACTTGGAGTAAGAAGCTTACTTTAAACTTAAACTTGAAGTAGGACAGTTGAAAAGGGATGGGGGAGGAAAAGGATCTCTCTTTCTTTCTTTCTTTCTTTCTTTCTTTCTTTCTTTCTTTCTTTCTTTCTTTCTTTCTTTCTTTCTTTCTTTCTTTCTTTCTTTCTCCCTTTCCAGTTTGTTTACTCTGTCCATGTGCCAGCACAGTGTGGGTATTCAATTTCACTCTTTTCGTAAGAGTTTTATACAGACATACACTGAGTTCTTTTAATTTCTATCATTATGGAATATGTTAGTGGGGGATGTGAAACCTGTTAAAAAAGTAGAGGTTCCATGCTACAAAGCCACAGAAAAAATCCCATGAGGTTTGAGGACAGATGTGGGATTTGCCCTGTTTCAAACCACCTTTAGATTGGTTAGATTTCACCGTGGTGTAATTGCTTTGAAGAGATGGTTGCCATAGACTATATGTCTGTGAGTTGCTCTAAGGGTTGACCCCAGGGCACGATAAACTACTTTTGGCTGCTACTAGGAGCAAGTTTACAACTTTTAGCTGCAGCAGCATCTGCCCCCTTCTTGTCGTGTATGCTGGATAATATATGACAAGGGAACAGTGAAATGGTTCTCTAGATATCCGATCAATCACAGGAAATAGGTGGCACACAGTCTTGCTAATCTTTAATCTGAGATTGGCTGCATGGGAGAATTTTCTTGCTGCTTCTCTCCATGGTTATAATCTGACCTTGAGTTTTTTACTCTAGATAATATCTGATAAGAGATTAAGGACGCGATAAGTAGCTGCTTTATGTGAAATTTAAGAGGCCATTAACATTCCACTGAATTGTAAAATTGTCAAGCTAAAAACAGCTCTCCTGGCGTTCTGCACAGATGCAATAGCAAATCACTGAGTCACAGGAAATGATTCAGTCAACATTTCTAAACTTTCAATGTGTGTTTTATGGAAGAAACTTGATGTAAATGTTTAGACAGTTATGGTTTTGGGGATAAATATTGCAGTTTTATGTAGTTTGGGGTTTGACGTACCAGAATTGTGGTGCACAGTTGTCAATTTACTGAACATCTAAAGCTGTTCCATCATTGTATTCGATTCCAGTGTGGGATGTGTTTTCTGTGGCTAATGAAACATGGTGTTATATTTGGGCATAACAGATTACACATCAGAATATCAAAGAGAAATTATCTTCTAATGACCTGGGATTCCCTCTGCACTGCTGGAAGAGAACTTGCATGAGCCTCCACAGTTTTCCTTAATTGCTTGTGTCCTCATCCTGTAAATACAGTGCTTCAGTGATATGACCTCTCATGGCAGGTTACCCTCTGACCTAAATGATCTCACTGGGTTAAACTGCTTTAGAATATTAAGTTAAAATATTTCCTTATTTCTCATTTTAATTTCATTAATTAAAACAGACAGAGCGCTGACAATGCAAAACTCACCTTTTCTTATGTTAGTTGCTTGTAGTTAAAGTGTTTCTTGTGTTTTTCAAATATTTTCTCCTTAAGATTTAAAAAATGTTTTACTTGATAAGTAAATAGACCTGTAGTGTGCTGTGCTTCAGGGACATTAAATCAGTGTTAGGGTTCCTGTACGAAACTCTTATCCTTAAGTGTACTTCTGTGAAGAAGGCTTGCTACCAGCAGCATGATAGACAAATGCTGCCTTCAACCATATAATTTCCATGTGCCTAACTTGTCTGTACAGGAAAATAATCCCAGGAGGCAGCTTCTGCAGGTGAGCCAGTGTGTTCCCACACTCTGCTGGTGTATGGGAGTCAGTATTTGAACCTCAGACAGTGGAAGAACAGGGATTCAGTGTTCAGTGGAAGAAACATGAATGTTTCTGGCTGTAACAGGTGACGATAGATTTGTTGTCCTGGTTTAGGAC
>VXBB01004315.1:0-21058 GCA_013399915.1 Illadopsis cleaveri
CAAAGAAAGCAAAATAAGGTCCATTTTTTTTCAGTTTCCTCTCCATTACAAAAAATTACCTACATCCTCTACAACTGCTGTTGCATGAAACTTTTATAAGCAATGTTTAAGCATTTGCAAGGCGAGATTAATAAGAAATTAATTAAGTTTAAACTGTCTTGTGTTGGTCAAAACTAAGTGTCAGCATATGTTATAGTGTATATGATTCATCACAAAGCTATCTGATCTTAACAAGTAACATAAAACCAGCATATGTGAGCAGAAAAAAGAAGTAATGTTTTTCATAGCTCAGACCTGTCTCTTTACAGTTTGTTTATAGTTGGTCCATAATTTGTCTGCATTGTCAAATTTAAGAAAGGATGCTTTTACAATAGTTCAAGAACTTAGACAGTCTTATGAAATTGAATATTCTTTGAAAAAACACTACATTTTCCATTCAAAAAAGGAAAAAATCACCTTATTTCTGGAAAACTGGGGTACAACTCTCCTAGATTCACAGCATAAATCTGTTTACATAGAGCATTATGGCACCACAAATTCAGTGATTAAATACAATGAAACTGAACAATCTGAAAGTACCTAGAGATGAAATGGTTTGAGATTCATATATTTGTCAGGAAAACTTTTAAAGGTGCATAGCTATAACATATCATCAGATGCAGGTTTAAGAACTTAGGTAAATGTGGATTCTGATGGGGAAAAGGAAAGACTTTTACTATAAATTTTGGAAAAGGACTTGGAAATCACTTCAGAAAGCATTTAGCAACAGCATCCAACATATCTGTATAATAGAAACATTAAAGAGCCATAAATGCTTTCTCTCAGTCTTGCTTTACAGATGGAGATTTAAATAACTTCCTTGGCCAAACCAAAATCTCTGATAATCCCTTTGCTGGCACTTCAGCAGCTCAGCTTTGAGTCAGTTCTCTGTTTCAGGTGAATGCTCCTTACCTCTGAGGAGCCTTCTGTTTTTCATTTTTACTGCTAGCTCTGTGCTCGATGTTTTTCTCATTCCATTCCTGTTTCCAGTTGTTACACCACTCTTTTTGTCCCCAGGTGGCCATTTTCAGCGGTGTTTGCAAAAGGCACCAGTTTTCCCTTCTCCAGAAAGTCCCAGCAGACTGCAGCAGCTGGGGCAAGGCAGGTATTCCCTGCTCTACTCTGCTGCCTTATCACGGTCCTGTTCAAGAAAAGTGGTAGTGAACATATCAAGTCCTTGTACAATACACTGAAATTAGTCTGTCTCATATCTGCACTTTAATTCCCTTCAGATAGTGAATAAAAGTAGCAGAAGGTCTCCTATATTCTAGCTGAGTGCTCTGATCACTGAGTCTAAATGCTAAAGGGAGGAGACTATGGTTTCATTAAAAATGACTGCTTTCAGTCCCTCCTGTTGTAAAGTTCAGAACTTCAAAAGGAGGAATTCCTTGCAACAAGAATGCCTCATTTTCGTAGTGAATATGGTTTCAAACTTCTGTCGTCTCCCTTTTGACTAGCTGCTGAAGCAGTATATTTAATAAAAAAAGGAAAATGTTAGAAACTGGGAAGTTGTTACACTCAACCAGTTTTAACTCCATCATAGTATCTGCTAAGTAATTTAGTCTCAATCAGTAGATTAGAATAAGCCACATGCACTCAATTGAAATAAATTGTTACTGTACAGACATAGAAGAGTTCGGAAGATGAACCATACAGTGGAAAATCAGGCACGCTAAGGCTTTGCATAGACAAGATGGACTAAGCTTATACAGCAAATATAATATCTAGGATTTTTAGCTTTTTGGATGCTATACTAGAGATAAGAGCTCATATCTTTAGTCTATTTGCCTTCAGGGGCCTAGTGTGATGTGCACAGTCACAGCCTGCACGACTTTGTGAGAGGAAAGTCTTGCTTATCAAACTTGATTTCCTTTTATGAGAAGGTAACCCACCTACTTGATTCAATCTTTTTGGGTTTCAGTAAAGCTTTCAGTACTGTCTTTCACAGTATCCTTCTGGAAAAAATGTCCAGCATTAGCTGGACAAACACATTATGAGATGGGTGAGCAACTGGCTCACGGGCAGGGCACAAACTGTTGTATTGAATGGGGTGACAGCAGAGTGGTGACCTGTCACCTGTGGGGTCTGCAGAGCTCCAGTTTAGGGATACTAAGCAAGTTCACAGACAATACAAAACAGAGAGGAGCTCTTGGTTCCCTCCAGGGCACTGAGGTCTTGCAGAGAAACCTCAACAAATTACAGGGCTGGGCAATCCCCAACCGTATGAAGTCCAACAAAAGAAAGTGCTGAATCCTGAACCTGGGATGGGGCAACTTTGGTTGTATGGACAGACGGGAGAATCAGATACTGGAAAGCAGCACTGCAGAAAGGGACCTGGGGGTCAGAATTCTGATTCCTAAAATAATATTTTCTAAACTAAATGCTCTATTAGCTCTCATCCTAAAACATATCAGTGTTCATTCCAAACATCACCTGCAAGAAAACAATTTAATATCCATTCTAATAACTTAATACAAGGACAGCTATATACATTCCCGCTGACTCTCTGGTATTGATAGATAAATAAACACAGAGGGCACACACATGGGGATGTACTCTCTTACTGTAATCTTAATTTATTGGTGATGGAGGTTCAGGGATGAACAATTGGCTTCTCCCCACCCCTTGAGAGTAGAATATCTGAACTCTCCAAATATAAAAATATCTCTTCACTTGTACAGAAAATGAAACATCTACTGTTTCTCATTCTTTTAGCACTGAGTTGTTTTCTCAATATCAGTTATACAAAGAGGTATCATACATGCAAATTCCTGAGACACCTATATTTTGTTGTTTTCCTGGTAGACCCAAAAGCAATGGAAAATTGATTTAATATTGATAAGCATTCCTTCATGTTAGTTAGCTGACTTTTAATATCACTTGGAGGCCACAACATGGTCCGTCATCACTTTAATCATACTCCAAATGCATAATAAGAAAAAGAATATAGAGAGAAAGAAAAAAAAATCCTAAATCAACAAAGGCCAACACAGTAATGAAGTGTCAAACTTAATTTATTCTTTTGAGTTTCGGGCAGACTAGTTCAAATATCACTCTCATATTCTTTCATACAAGCTATACTTGGACATAGCTGAGAAAAAAAAAGGGGGGAATAGTACACTGGAATTTTAAATTATTCTTAGAAACCTACAAATTTACCAAAGTTCTGAGAAACATTTAATCCTGTTTATAACCTAGTAGGTCCTATTCATTCTATAGTTTCTTTTTTGTTGTTTGTTTTCTTGCTCCTGTCTTTTTCTGTTTGTTTGTTTTCCTTACTTTATTTTTAAATAATTATAAATCATATAATTATTCCATTCTTCAGGAAGAGATCAGCAAGTAAGAGACAACTCTGCTTCTTAAAAAATTGACATTGACAAACTACTTTCAGTACTTATTCTCTTGGATATGTCTTTGCCTCTTGGCTGTTTTCCCAAAGTGCTTGGAACAGATGTTCCTGTTTGAAGACCTTGCTGTATGTATTTATTTGAGGGAGTTTGCCCCTTCAGTTGATTCTCATCTGTGCTATGAGAGTCGAGGCCATTTACTGCTCCTGAGTCTATGGGCAAGGTTCAGAAGAGTTTACCGTGGGGAATACGTAGCATTCACTGAGCTCAGGACAAGGCACCTTTATCTGCTCCTTGAACTTCTTTGCAAAAGATGCTTGGAGCCTGAGTTTCACAACTTGACAGGGAAGAAAAAAAGGAGCTGTGATAGGCTATTACTAAATATTTTAAAAGGATGTTTCATCTATAATGAATTGGGTAACATTCTAGTTGCCTTGGTTACTCATTAGGTGATCTGCCATGCTCTGTTCTGTGATATCCTTCCTAGTAATCTTATTAAGGCATTTACGCTGTACTGCTTTTAATCTCAGCAATCTGCTAGAAGTAGATTGGGTCCTATTTAGTGGATGAGACTTTGAGTCTAAAAATACATTATTTTCTTAAATGAAAGGAAAATGAGGACTTATTTTCTTCTGTAATCATATATCTTTTAAATGCACAGTTTCAACACTTAAATTTTAACATCTCTGCTGATAATTCTAATTTTAAACAGATGACTAATGCATCTAGTTTTATGAAGCTCTGATAATTACATATGAAGACTTACTGAAAAATTAAGCTCATTTTTTATAATTATAACTCTGAGGATTGGTTGTGGGGCCTCCCTCTTGGATACTTCACAATAGCTTAATTCCACGGTTTCCACGTGGAAATATATACATGAATGGCTTTCCCCCCCTCCAAAGTCTGTAACTCAAAATTGCACTTGCTTGAATTATGTAAAAAAAAAATACCTCTTTTTCATGCAATAGGATGGTAATATAAATGACTTTTAATCCATGTTATCTACTTGTTAAATCTATCTTTTGTGGCTTTTTTTTTTTTTTTGGGGGGGGGAAAGGGGGTTTGTTAGAGCATTTTCTCTAATTATTTCAATATTGTATGTAGGTTTGCCTTAGCTCATCTGTTACCATTTCCCAGATGTAATGCTAATTAACCTTCCCCTAATAATCCCTTTAGAAAATTCCCATTGTGGGCACTCATGGGTGGTAAAGTCTGGTTTATCATTCAACTCAATATAACTTTTTAATTTCATCCTTAATTTCAGCTACCACCAAGGGAGACTTCAAATTAAAATTATTAAACCGTCTGTCAATTAACAGGGATGTTTGAATAATTTGTCTTTCACCCAAACTGATAGGTATAGCCTCTGATTAAATGATTGCTCTTCATGCTAGACCAATGCATTATGTTGGGGCAGCTCATTTATAAGTCAATACACTTTGAAATCTTGTCCATGGTGGGCACATGCTCCAATAAGCACAGTGGCATCCAGTTTCTAGTTTAGTTTCAGGGACACTTATTTCCATGCCACTTGCATTGAACTATCATATCCATAATGGAAATCAGAATGGGCAAGGGTACAGAGTACACTTTCTGAGAATTTTTTCTCTCGTCTCATAAATGCAACTTGTCTCAGGTCTACCCTGCATTCATTGTGTCTTGAAAACATTTGGGTGACACTTTTACCTTTAGTGTTCACTGTTACTGCAGTATTTGGAATAGACTATCGAAGGATCTTTACTTTTTTATATCAAACATAAACAAATGGCAATAGACTTTGTAATGCTCTTAAAAAACAAAGAAAATAGATGGTCAGACACAGATGTTCCACACAGAAGAACATTATTCCTTTTCTACTTAAAATGTGGAATTGTGACAGGTTTCAAAATCATAATCTGATTTTGATGTCATTGTGTTTTCACTGTAGTTTCAGTGTGTTTAAGTTGCTGTGTGAGGAAAAGGATTTTAGCTGACTAAAACTGCAGCAATTGCAGTACATCCACTGCATAACAGGCTTTTTTTGAAATTAATTTTTGTCTGATGATTACTACATTCTACCTGGAAGTAGATGCTTGGCAAATAACACATGGTTTCAATGAAGTTAGAATCACTGTGCATAAACAACTACTGCAACAAGACTTTAAGTCAAACTTTTTCTTCATTTTTCTTTCCTGATGTCATATTCAAAACTATAGCTGTACTCTATATTTTAGAAGTTGATTTGTTCAACATATCCACAGACTTTGACAGTAAAATCAAATCAGCATTGCAATCCCCCAGTGTCTGACTAGAAAAATATCCAAAAAGCAATCAAACTGCTATCTTTGTGTATGCCAGTACTCAGATTCAAATATTAAAGAGGGAGAAGAGAATACTTAATCTGCATTGGTCTTGTCACAGAGGAAGACAAAGTGAAATACAAGCTTCCTCTGATATATGTGAAAAAAGGCTGGGAATTTGTTGATAGAAGTTGCTTAAAATATTTTTAGCAGCATAGTCAGCCTTAGTAACAACATTTGAGCAGAGAAATATTTCTTTGTTCATATGATGAAATAATTTCCTCTGTGTTTTACACACATTTCTCAGTCATGATAGGTGTAAAAGGGGTAAACAATTTCTATTCTTAAAGTTCTATTTTAGGTCATACTTGCACATTCTGAACATGATACTCTCACAGCAGTGGAGGCCTCATCCAAGGTCCTGTCTAACTGTTCTCCCGCCAGAGATACCAATTCCAGCCCACCCACTGTGCCCTGATACTGGCACACAGCATAGACCCACAGGTAATGGTTCCACTCCAGGCCTGATTTCTGCACAGTGCCAGGCCTCTGTGTAGCACTATTTCTCCCAAGGAGGTTTCTGGTTTTGCTATTTATTGTTTTATTTAGATGGTTCTCCTAAACCAGCAATGGCCTTGTTGCTCACATTGGACAGGCTGGTTGCTTTAACTTCCATGCACACAGCAGCAAGTCTTGTCCCTTGAAACTCCCAGACCTCTAATCACTCCAGCAAGTGCCCAAGACTCCCTGGTCCCTCTGATAACCAACTCTTTCCATGGCCTCACCTTCAGAGACCCATTTACCCCTCCCTGTCTCCCAGGTCAGTTTATCTACTTTCTAGCTACGCTAGGTTGCCCTTCACTAACACTCACCCTCACTTGCTCAACCCCACCTGCTCCAGTCACTGACACCACTAACACATGGGTCTGCCCCCAGGTCTGGACTCCAGTTGCTGGCACTGAAACCCCCACACATGCTCATGACTCACCAAACAGAGACCCCTCCACCCAGGAAAATAATCAGAAATTCATTTTAATAAAAGGATACAGCAGCTTGTGCTGATCAGGTGCAGGCATATCCAGTTTCATCCACCACCCAATTATTTACAGATAGCTGTCCTCCTTCATTACATTATCCCTACATTTCCTCATCCCTCCATTTCGTCATGCTTGTTTCTCCCCAAATGCCCTAGATATGTTCCCTTGCCTTCCTTTGATTCCTCTCCTCTCAAAATAAACCTCGTGCAAAAATAATTTAGATTGACAACATAAGCACTTAGTATGTGCTTAAATTGCATGTATTGAGAGAGACAAAACTCCCAATGCAATTTATTTAATTTATTCTGGGAGGACAACAGGAATGGATAACTGAAGGAAAGTGGAAGGAGGCAGATCCCATCTACCAAAATCATTAACATGAAAACATCCACAAATAAAAGTGCTTACATGCAACCATACACATGGATCTTTTTGTTTTGCTCCACCGATAGACTAATATTTTTGTGTGACTAGGTAGGTCCTATTTTTCCATTCTATTTTGAAACAGAGATGGTTTGTTTCCTAAGGACTCTTCTCCTTCACATACTCAAAGCCAAACCTACCATTGATTCCTTATGTTCTTTTTTTTTTTTTTTTAATGAAACAGGAAGCAATATTAAAAAAGAATATTACAGAATCAAATAACAAAACCTGCTAGGTTGAAAAAGACCTTTGAGATAATTGAGTCCAACCTAACACCACCATAGCACTGAGTGCCACATCCAGTCTTTTCTTGGACACCTCCAGGGATGGTGATTGCTCCCATTCCAAAGTCAAATCCCCCTGTCTGTGAAGAACTTCTTCCTAATGTCCAACTTCAACCTCGACTGGCACAGCTTGAGACTGTCTCCTCTTACCTGTCACTGGTTGCCTGGGAGAAGAGACTGATCCCCATGTGGCTACATTCTCCTTTCAGGCAGTTGTAGAGAGAGATCCTGAGCCTCCTTCTCTCCAGGGCAAACAGTCCCAACTCCCTCAGCAACTTTTCACAGAGCTTGTGTTTCACACCCTTCACCAACCTTGTTGCCCTTCTTTGGACATGCTCCATCATCTCAACTTCTTTCCTAAACTGAGGGGGGCCAGAACTGGACATGGTACTCAAGGTGCCTCACTGCCAAGTACAGGAGAAGAATTACTTCCCTTGTCCTGCTGGCCACATTATTCTTAATACAGGCCCAGTTGCCAATGGTCTTCTTGACCATGTAGGCACATGCTGCCTCATGCTCAGTCTTCAGTCAATTAGTAACTCCAGGTCCTTTTCTTCCTTGCCACTGTCCAGTCACACTGTCCCCAGCCCATAGTTCTGCATGGGGTTGTCATGGCCAAAGTGCAGGACTCAGAGTTTGGTCTCTTCAAACCCCATATCATACCCCTGCTTCTGAAGAAGAAAGAGAATGAAGATGTTGTACTGCTGTTGAGTTTTTCTGTATCTTACCTTCTTGGCTGACAGGAAGATCTGCCTTAGGCATCCTTCACAAGAAATGAAAGATACATGTCTGATATGCTCTGCCAGTTCAGATATCAGGAATGATAAAAGCCACCAAGAATTAAAGAAGCAGCTCACACATTCACTTCCTCACTTTAAACACCATCAGCTGCAAGAGTATGTTGCTGACCATCTTTTGGAAAATATTCCTTGCCTTGCCTTGAAGCAAGCAAGCCTCTTTGCTTTGGAGTTCATACGTTTTACAGGGAGAACTAAAGGAGGGAACGAAGGATTATGACAAAAAGGCAGTTTCCCAAGGCTCTCACTGAGACTGATACAGTTGTCGTAGTAGGAGTTTCTTCTCCTCAGTCTTCAATATATTTAGAGGCCTTTTGCTATGTTTTACATCAGACTGGTTTTTTTCTTGCCGGCTCCCAGACAAAGTTTGAAAATTGTAAAGTTTGAAAGCCTCAGCTGGAAAAAAAAGGGGCATGGTTTGAGGGCAGCCAAATGGTGTTAAAACTTCACTCCGTACGATATTCTCAGGATTTCAACTACAACAGATTGTCAATAGCTGCTTGATCTCTAGGGGACTGTCACAGGCTGAAAGCACTGAGGCCAAAGCAAAAACAGACAAGTGCCAGTGACTGTACTCTAAAAGCTCATCTAACACTGCAATCCTTCACTAGTAATGTCAAAAAACAAATACACTTGGCTATACCTGTATTCTAACCTTGAATCAGCAGACTGATCTGTAACAATCTGAAAGGTGTTCCAGAAGATGCCCTGCATTGATGTGTGTTTGGATTTTTTTCTCCTCAAGCCTAACCTATGTGGTTTTCTGATACCAGAGTGCCCCCTCCAGCCATTAGGTATCAGTCTCTTGTCAGATATTTTGACACAAAGATTCAAAGCATCTTTTCATTATTAAATTGGCTAAATACTGCATTTGTGCACATGGGGAGATTTTACTGAGAAACCCTTGAAAAAACCAGCTGAGTGTACTTTTGGCAGGACTGTCTCTGTTGTTCTACTGCTCACTTCCAAAATATTTTTCCCAATTGGAGAAACAGTATATGTGTGCCAAGTTCAGCCAGAAATCAAACCAGTAGATGGGCAATATGGATAATTGAGGGTCAAACTTGAACATATACCTAAAAAAGAATAAAAAGTATAGTTTAGCTCTGGCCTGGTAGACTCTAAGACATAGTTTCTCTTTTATTTCATCACATGACATTAGTCACTGGGCTATCAGATATTTTGGTACGTAAGCGGCTTTAAGTGCAAAATTTCTTTTTCTTTAATGGAGATTTGGAATATTTTATGGTTCTGGATTTCTTGCAAATTTTCCAGATAATGTGTGACCACATTATTAGCGAGACCATAAATTTTTAAACCTTTCTTACTGATTTTTCCTGTTCAGGTACTTTAGACTGGCTTTCAGCAGCAGAGTGAACTTCAGGCAGTATGCCCAACATGCAACACGCTAATTATATGAACTGAAAAAGACCAATTTTTTTCAGACCAAAAATATATTCAGAAAGAGTTATAGCTGTGAGTAAACATATCAATAAATCATGGTCTGTAAATATTCTAGAACTGCAGCAGTAGTTTGCAAAGCAGGATTTCTAAAAAAAACCCCACAAAATTTAGAATAAATGCAACAGAGAAAGCAATAGCAATCAGGAAGGCTAACACAAATGGAGAATTAATACTGTGTAACACAAAGTACTTTTCAGCAGTAACAGCTGGTGACCAAATTAAGATGGCTGGGACTGGGAATTACCTAACACTGCCAAAAATAATTATTCCTGATTTTCCCTTTCCTTCTACCCAGTACAGGCAGAAAATCACATCTCCCAGAAGAAATCAGTCAACCAGCTAAACAAGCCTGATCTCTTTCTCAATACAAATCCCCCAAATGAGCAGCCAGCCTCTAACCTTCTGCTCTCCAGTTACTGCCCTCTTCCCCAATTTCCCTTTTCACCCCTTTTAACAATATCCCAAGCCTCACATATAGCTCAATTCTTGCTGTTGCTTTTGAAAACTGCTAGAAAAGTTCTTTGTCTTTTTTCCTTTGGGGCTTCTGGAGTTAGTCCTGAAGTGCAAATAGAACACTGTTAAAGTGCATTCAGCAAGCCAAGAGGTAAATCTGCTTTTAGCTGCAAAGGGCACCAAAAAGGCTGCTTGTTAACCTGCTGAGAATTTTTTTCTTTTTTTAAAGCAAAAGAGACAGAGGTTATAGTTTACCATCCTTTCTGTTCCTTTTTTGACTGAATTCTGACAGTGAAGGAATAGATATTTTTATTTCTTTTTTTCTTAGGTGTTTTTTATTTAAGAGTTTTCTAATAACAAAATTATGCTAATAACATAGCTATGGTGATAACCCTACTTACTTACTGACTTTTATTTATAGATTTTATTGACAGATTAATCTGAAAAGCCTCTCAAAGCTCGGCATCTGCAACAGAGAGGTTAATTGTAACTCAGATAAAACACACTACAGCTTAACCTAATTTAGCAGTTCTAGAGTCAGTAGAAGTTGCTGTCACATGGCAGAATTACAGCCATTTTCTTCCTCTTGATGTTTTCATGGAGATAACTAGATTAGGTCCATATACATTGCTGTTTTCTTTCTGTTGTGAGATTGGCATTACGAAAAACCAGCAACTCTGCATCTCTACCTATTGCCCTGAAGTGCAAAATTGCAGAGGAAGTTCCAGAGGAACTTTAAGGAAGGAGCCTTCTGCAAGCATCTGGTGTAGAAAAGAATACTTACATTAGATTAATCAGTAAGCATGTTTATTTTATATGATTTTGTTTTGTGTGTTTGAAAAAAGGTGCCAAATGTGAAATGTAAAAGTCCTAATTGCAATAAAACACAAATATCTGAACTAATAAATTGCACTTAAACATGAATGTGTGATTAACCTTAGTTAAGACAATAGGGTCCAGACATGGAAAAAGTCAGAAGCTACTATTTAAAAGAAAGAGGAAAGATGAAAAAGAAGACAAATCTGTATTGCTTATAAGCAGTGAGATGAAAGAAGATGCTTGGAACTGTGTGATGTGAGCTGATAGACTGCTCCAGGTGTCCACTGTGCAGGGTGCAATGCTAAGACATTAGCGAGGACCTAAGTTAGTAGAAACTTTTGGCTAAGTAGCAGTGGTTCTTAGAATTTTTTTTTTTTTTCTTTTTAAAATTTTACCTTTTCTAAAATATAATACAGCTGAAAAAATAAAAGTAACATTTCCCTCTGACTAGTCACCATTATCAGGATTTCTATTTCTCTTGAAGTCTGTAACTGAGCTTTTAATTTTGTTCAATATTTAAACCACATCCTGCCTAACACACTGAGTAAACAAGCAATGTTTCAGTCTCCAAAGTTTGTTTGTAAAGTGTGTTCATGTCAATGGGAGCTTGCTCAAATTAAGTCAGTCGTCTGTAAATTAAATTCTGCACCTTACCTTAAAAGAAGATATCCTTAAAGCAGTTTCCCTTTTCTCAGAGGTAGCTTTATGTTAAATGAGCAGCCTTACAACCGTGATCTTCAGTACATGAACTCAAGAATCCAAATTTTATTTTAATTTCCCGTTGCAGAAAGAGATATGCATTAGATATTTACTTTTGCACTCTCATCTACTTCTCATCTTTGATCTACAAAGCTAAGAAGTCATTATGGCTGCGTTTCTTGCACAGCTTATCTCTGTTCTAAGTATGTGCACAACATAAATATTAAGCAGAAGTTCCAAAAGTTCTCTATGAAGTCTCTGCAAATGCCACAACCAACAATCAGACTAGTGTGCAATATTTCTAGGCTGTAAATGTCATATAATTCTAAAGGTGATAATTTATTAATCACCATGGTACTCTGTGAAATAATGAAATAAATTATTAGACTTTAAATATTGAAAATGAGATGGAAGGCAGATGAAATGAATCAATTAATTAATAAATTAATTAATAGAAATGTTAGTGCCAAACAGGCAGAATCAAAACTCATTTCAGTAGTCTGCCTTCTTTGCATTCTCTGATTTATATAGGCTGTATTTAACTTTGACTCCCTTGTCCTCTATTTTCAGACATATTCACTGACACTTACTATTCACTAATTGTTTTGATTTCATCCTCAAAAAAATTTTCATTTCTGTGTTTCACAAATTCACTGTCTCCTGAGTGTCACCAAAACATGCAACTACCCCTTTTAAAATTAATCCATTTGTCTTACGCTTTTTCATGTATGATTTTTCTCAAGGGATACATTTCTCCACAAATAAAATGCATGCTTCATTGCTTTCCTCAGTTTTAGTAATTATAAATTCTGCTGAGTAAAGACTGTTGCTAAGATATGTTCACATAGCAAAAGCAAGTATAAGCATAGAAAGGTGTTGGATATCATTCAGATCCTCACACTAGCTTCTCTGAAGATAATGACATTTTTCTCTCATTGCTTAACAACCTTACTGTCAGTTGTGGCTTGGTAAATATTGCAGTGTCTACATTTCAGGGAATTTATTCAGAAGAGAAAGTCTAAATGAAGATATTGATATATGTAAAATATGCATCTTGCTTCATTGCTTAAAAATGTTCAGCTTAAATTATTATCACTTCAGGGGAAAGTTATGCCTAGCTTTAAACATCTAGTTAGTTTTTGTCAGATGCTGCACATGTGGCAGCTTCATGGTTCATAGATTTTGTATTTTTCTTTGGTCTTTTGTATTAGGCAGACCTTTCCACAAGGCTGACTGGTCCACCACACATCTTGCATCTATGAATTTGCTGGGTTTAAATGTCAGAAGAACACCATGTTATTTCAATAGGATTGAATCTTTATGATTGCATTAAATTAAGCAGAGAAGATCATGTCATTGTTACTGAAATAACTTGTTTTTTAATTGTATATAATCCAGAGTGTAAATATGATATTTACAGCATAAGGTTTAGGACTAATTTGTGGCTTTATTGGAGCTATTCATAATGTTCCTCTGCTAGGGTGAATAACAGGAGTGTGTGTACAGAGTGTTGCAGAATAGGGTTTGAAAATAACAATGAATTTAGATAAAATGATTTTGGTTTTGTTTTTGTTCCATTTGCTTTTTGTTTCAGCTAGATGATGCAATTAAGCAGATTTTATTTTCTGAGGAAAACATTATGTCTATAATCAGACAATGTTCTAACATTCTGCTGTATGACATACAAGGGTTATATTAATAAATTACCATATTAAATGTATAAACTAATTTTATGCTTCCAGAAAGTTAAATATGGTTTGTATAACAGGGAGTCTGTTCAAAGGGCTCATTGCCAGAATTACAATGGGATTTAAAAGACTAATCATGCACTGAAAACTGCACAGCTTCTTTTGAAACGTGTGGCTGTTCATCTCAAGGCAGCCGCCCACAGAAGATTTCTTAAAGTTCAAGAGGAACCTGCTACTACAGGTTCACTGATGAGCACCAAATGAAAGAGTAGCTGAGATAATAAGAGAGGTGTTACGAGTAGGAAAGAAGAAAGGCAAATGTGTTAATTATTTAGTATATCAGCTGACACCAAGACAAATGGGCATGGATGCATTATATATCTGCATGGCACTGAAAAAAAAAAATGTGTTTTAAAGATAAAACTAAGGAAACTCTTAGAAAGCAAGAAGTAAGTTTGTGTAATCTGCTCATGGTGATACACAAGGAAATTTTGCAATTTTGCCTATTAAACTAGATTTTTGGTTTTTTACCTTAGTTTAATCATGAAATAGTGAGATTTTCTATAATACTAATTCTTATTAGGTGATTTACAGATTTGTTAAAAAAACAAAAAAAATTAAGTCAGTGCAACAATTTGAATAGAAATTATTTTTGGATGGAGTAAGACAGACTAAGAGGATAAAACTGGTTTCTGCTGATTGTGTTTTAAAAGAAGATTCTTTCAAGGTTCAAATTTGTTCATTTTCACATGTAAATTGTGTCATTACTATCAATGCTTGGGATATTTTCTGTTTACACAACGGTAATCTGAGCAATTTAGAGTTCTATTCAGATTTAAAAATAAATATTGTGGTTTTATATTCTCTGTTCCTATCACTGCACAAAATTTCCACTATGACAGAGCAATATCATGCTCATTTTACATGAGTAAAGTCAATAATATGCAAGGCTAAACTGATCTTTTCAATATTTATCTGTTTTAATGGCTAAAGCACACATCCTATACAAGGAAATATGAGACTATAACAACAAGGAGGGGATTAGGAGACCGAAAATAGCAATATGTATTTTGCTGAATGCTGTGTTATTAAGCCTTAAATATTTCCCAAAGGTAACATATTGTTTTAAAAGAGTTTTTAAAGGCATTTATAAAATTCCAAGGGATAGGAATTAAACTATGCATGCATGAACTCATTTGAGCAGAAAATTGCAGCAATTTCAAAATTATGTGTTACTTTTTAAATTTGTGTACACATCAGTCATAGATAAACTATCTTATTTACATGCATAAATTAAATTTATTATGTATATTTGAATGATGTGCACAGTCTATTTAGTTAATCACATTCACCTTTTCAGCTATATGTAATAAAATACACATTCACTGGAAATATATGATAGAATGATGCTTGTCTTCTGTGCTAATGATGATTTCCTGTTTCCAATTCCAAGCTCATACTGAATTGTGCATTAGTGAAATGGAGCATTCTTGACTTAAAAACACAGTTTGTAGAGTATGAAGTGACTTTGGGCAAAGCTGTTGTGTTTGAAAATAGTATTACCTTTGCCCACCTTGTAGTCTCACTTTGCTGTTTCTGTACCTCAGACTGTAGCTGTTGAATGCCTGCAGATGCCATATTTGCAACCCATGTGCCACTAGAAGCCAAAACAAATTTCATTACCTTTTTGATCTTGATAACAGCTGAGCTCTCCTGAGACAATTGAATGTGTTGGAAACACTTCTGTCTAATACAAATCCCAGATTTTTTCTTCCTGTCCTTAGAGTATTTTATGTATGTTTATATAATTTTTAACTCCTTGAAAAAAAAATTATCAAATAGAAAGAGCTCCTATAATTTTTTTGTGTGTGTGCCCAAGATTTTCTGAAACAAATTACATATCTTTAAACTGATATCCTTAAAATATTATGATTGCAACACCAACAGTAACTTCTGTTTGGGCATTCAGTTTCCACTTTAGTGTTCAAATAATTCTGTAGATCTGAATTCCTGCTTCTACTCAAGTTTATTAGCCTTAGAAATAAATTCATGCGATGCTAATAGAAATTGAAAAAAACAAAGGAATGAATGGGGAAACTACTGGATCAGACATGTGGAAAGTGATAATTATATCTTTGGGGAAAGAAAACCTTATTTGGATTGCAGTACAACAATCTGGAAAAGGAAAAATCTCAAGAAAATGTTACATGCAACCAATTTTTAGACTGTTAAAGAAAATTATTTGACTTTAACAATGTGTCATTTCACATACCTATGTAAAGTTATTTGCAAACTGTGTAATTACTGCACTTGGGACCAGGATTTAAATTATGCAGGAGCACAGCTCGAATTGATCTCACTACTGCCCTCAATTCCTTCCATAATTTCAGAAGAAAATCAGAGAAATATGGATTAGTTTGGGAAATATATTTTACGCAAAAAATTACGCATGTTGAATATCTATAATTGTATCTCTGTTTACCCATGTATGGAAATATCATTTCTGCCTGACCAGAACTCATCCTCTGTAAGTATGAGCAGAGGGATACATAAAGACCTGTAAAACATCTTTACTTCAAAAGACTTTGTAGATGAATGTTGAAAAAGATTACTACCTTTCCAATAGTTACTTAGGTCTGAGTTCACTTACTGTGATGGGTTTGTTGGGGTTGATTTCTTCCCTCAGGGAGGGGAGTAGGGAAGGGGAGTGTGTGTAGACTTTTACCTATCTCATAGTCTTCTTTAAGCCCAGGAAGACTGGTAACTCTTTATCACTTGCACAGTGAGTTTCCATTATGTCTCATTTGCAATTGTTCAGGTATATGCTCTGCTGCCTTCCTAAAATTCTGTTTGACTTTTCACAGCAAGGACAAAGTTACAATTCTGTTGCAGGAAACCCTTTGGGGAAAACAAACCTGACAAATCCGATGTAATCTTTTAAGTGTTCTGCAGTGCAACAAACTACAAAGTAACCATGATTTCTCATTCATATTTGCACCACTTGTTATTTTACAAAAATAAAATTACACTATTTACTACCTAGAGCCATTTTTACAGCCAGGGAGGGCAAAAAAGGGATGCAATGATCTCAGTGTATTCCATTACTAAAGCTCACATTTCCTGCTTGGTAGTGAACATTAAGAGCTTAATTGAAGATGTTCAAATAGATATAAATTACTCTGAAGCTGGTGACTGTTGTCTCAAGAAAAAACAAATCACTTATATGATGTAGGAATTTAGAAATCCAAGCAATTTATGTGATTCCAGAAATATTACCCTATCCTTCCTTGAAGACAAAAGCAAGCCAAGTCATTTAAGTCTCTGAAAAAAAAGCCTGAAAAAATCTGAGCTGACCTTACCTTTTGTGAGGTAGACAAATTCTGATGGTGTTTTTTGGAAGAAAAGGAAGAAAAGGGCATATACCTGCCCTCAGAAGTTAATTTATGATTATTAAAATTTTCTCACTCTATTACAAAGTGACCTATATCTATGATTTGTTAAATTTGAACAAAAAAAATCAAAATTTTGATCGCTTTTCTATGAGAAACAAACAACTAAACCCCAAACAATTGAAAATAATTCAAAATGTTTGCAATGAAATCTTTACCTTAGTCATCCACTTGGTTTTAATTTATTTATTTCTGTGACCTAAACATAAGATAATGATTATTTCTGAAAACTCCAAAGTCACAGGAAGTTCCTAGCCATAGGAAATTCTCATTCAATTCCTGAATATTCCAGGAAGCTAAGAAATGCTGACTTGAAAGAAATATATGAATATAGCAGTGACTGAAGAAAGTAAAATCCTAAAATAAAGTTTCAGGACATTGAATTAAAGCTTGCTAATCTCACATAAAGAAGTTAGATGTGCATAAAAGTAGGCCAAAATTTGCAGGTTCTTCTACTCCTCTTCCTCTGGTGACATGAAATCTAGTGTTACTGCTTTTCATGCTATGGATAAAGGTCATAGGTCTACGATAATATTACTAAAGTTCGAAAAAATTGAAAAATGTAATAATATTGGAAAATATATGCTTTATAAGAAAAAAATTATTTCATTTAGATTTTTTGTGGGTTTTGTTTTTGGAGGGTGAATGGATGCACATTAAACATGTTAGTGTAATCTTGTGCATTACTTTAGGTTAATGGAATCAGCATATGTTTTAGTTTTGGTGGCAGATGAGTCCTCACATAATCACAGTTTTCAAATGTAGTTATAAATTATGATTTTCCCCATTCTTTAAGCCTAAACTGTTATATGAATATGTAACTGTTTCAGGAGTAATTTTGTCTCACATTTATAGTCTTGTCACAGGCAAGAATCAAATTACTATACAAACATTTGTGTTAATTGTGATTATGAATAAAACCATTTGTAATTAGAAAGAGCAGCAAAAAGCACGATCACAAAATATTATGACAGTTCTTAAAATTGACTTTTCAACTTAGGTTTGATGTTGAATTAGTACAAGGAGAAGAAGGAAAAAAGATTATCCTATAAACCTAAACTGATCATAAAGCAAATGACTATTTTTTTTCTGTAAGAAAGAATTCCCTGAGAGCAGAAAATACTAAGATCAGTGTATTGAAATAAGATGGTCTCCTACTGAGCCAAACTGATCTTTACAGATACTACACAGGCACATGGCGTTAATTTATCTAAATTCTCTCTCCATGACATTTCCTAATTAATAATGATCATTTCACTAATCTCATTAATTACACTAAAGATTTTTTTGTTGTCTTGTTTGCATGTTTGAAATCCACTAGCAGCATAAACTAGCCCAAGAGAAACTGTGTGTTTTTGTATAAATAACTTTATATTTGGAGATCATTTTTCTGCATATATATATATACATACATACATATATATATATATATGTATGTATGTGTGTACGTGTGTGTACATATATATATAGATCACAGAATCACAGAATGGGTCAGGTTGGAAGGAATAGCAGTGGATCATCTGGTCCAGCCTCCTGCTCAGGCAGGGTCATCCCAGAGCTCATGGCACAGGACTGTTTCCAGACAGTTCTTCAACATCTCCAGTGAGGGAGAGTCCACACCTTCTCTGGACAATCTGTTCCAGTGCATGGGCACCTGCACAGTAAAGAAGTTCTTCCTCATATTCAGGTGGAACTCTCTGTGCTGTAGTTTCTGTCCTCTTGTTGACCACAAAGAAGAGCTAAGCTCCATCCTTTTGACATCCTCTCTTCATATATATGTGTAATGCATAATATCTATATAAATATAGTATTCATATGTATGTCTGCAAACATTTTTTTCTGTTTGTGCTCATTTATCTGTCTATCTATATATCTATAATTCTACCTGTCTGGGGATCCTTGCACAGCAACGACATCAATGGATTTCCTTCTGTAATGTGAACCTTTGACAAAGGGAAAATTTTTTTCAAGGACTAAATGAGAACTTTCAGAAAATTTAAACTGCTTTAAATGACCTTTCCCATAACAAAATTGGTTGGGTTTTTTTTTTCCCACAAATCAGATATTTTTCTCACTTCAATTACAAACATTGATGGAGAGGTAGGGAAGCAGAACAAACATAAAAGATCACTCCACCCAAATTTTATATTATTACACTATACTTTTAAAGTATTTAATATTTCTAAGCAGATTTACTAAAATAGAAGACCAATGCTAATAATAGTTTTAATATTATAGCTGTATCTAATTTTATAATTTTTTCAGTTCTTCAAGATACTGTTTCCTAGGTAAGTTCCACATAGAAAGAAGTATTAAGAGAATTTAGAAAACATTCCTTGGTCTGATATTGCACTGCACATCCATCTAATGAAACTAATGTTTTCAGAAAAAAATACAAAAATCTTGATATTTTTTACGTAAAGACATGTCTTTTTTTGATAGGGCATTTAACATGTTACTGAAAAAAGTGGGAAGAAAAGAAGAAAACATAACACCCTTATCTCTAGGTATAACTATCTCTACTACGACTATTCTATATAACGATGATCAGATTTTATCACTGACTGCTGAAGTTACACTCTACTTTTGGTGTCAGTCTGCAACTGAATACTCCAGACAAGAGCTTCAATATGTGAAAAAAAGATTTCAGAAGATTTCAGCATTCCATCCATTCCTAGAATTGTTTAAAGATGACCTGCATTTTCTTAAAAAAAAAAATTAAAAAAATTAAAAAGGCAACAATAATAATAATAATTAGTATTCCATTCATCAACTCCTCTAAGAAAACACTGTTTTTAGAAAGAAATAAAAAAGGTTATTCCTTTCCCACATCACTCCATCCCAAAAAGAAAAGGTATTTACTATTTGCTTTGTTTCAGTTTATTGATTTTGACCTGATGCAACAATGGATATGCTGACAATCTAATTTTGGTACTCATCACATGATTTAGTAATCTAGATTTTGTTTACCCAACTTTTTTGTATTTCAGGGAAGCTGTGGAAATTTGTGAAAATTTGCTTTTAAAGCAAATTTGAGATATCATTGAACAACTCCTTATTTTCAAAGGGAAGGATTCTAAAGATTCATGCAGTATGGTCATTAATTGGGATTATTGACATTACAGAGGAGAGCTCGACAAACTTTGGTTGTAGTCTGCAAATGAAACATTTAATGCCAAATGATTTTTTTATTATTCTTATTCTAGGAGACAGTGATAAGCTGAAAATTGTATGTAATCTTATTTGAGTCTGCACACGAATCTTGAAATTTATCTTCCCTAGCACTTCACTAGGTGCTCTAATAACAGCAACAATGAATAAATTAAGCTTAAGTTTTCTCCTCAGCCTTTGTTATTTCTCCATACTATTTCTTCAGTGATCCCAGCCTGCAAATCTTTCTGCTTCAGAGAATCCATCTGACTCATCAGTTCCTGGAAATAACGAGATGTACTTGGTTACCCCAACACCGCTTTTCTGGGTTTCTCCTCTGATACCATCATGTATACAAAAAGTGAAATGCTGTTAGGTTGAGACTCATTCATTTTTACCATTTAAGTGCAAAGATTTCTCTGTAGTGGTCTGTGAGGTTCTGTAATGCTTTGGCATTTTTTGTTCTTCTCAATTGTTTTTATTTTGGAAGACATATTTTAATTTTCTCTAGACCTTTGATCCTAAATATACTAGAATTTACTCCAAATTACTCTGGAAAGGGAAAAGGGAGGAAGGAAGAAAGGGAGGAAGGAAGGNCCGTGACTACGGTGCGGGGGGTTTGGCACTTTTTGGCACTGTGGTAGACTCCTGCTGACCTGTCTTTTGGATGGCAATATGGTTAATGAAATACAGGTGTTCATTGTTATTTGAGATTACTTAGGATAGAATGTGATATCTGTGTGTGACTAGCACATATGACCTAGGATCTATGGGTGACTGTATCTCTGGAGGAGCAGGTAGAGGTCAGCTAAAATTCTGTAGAACTCCTTAGGTAACACTAGATACACATGTCTAATGTCAATGACACATGTCAATGACACATGTCAATTGACACATGTCAATGCCAAAACAGAGGCCTGTAAGGTATCTGGTTACATCAGAAACCATCCATTCTTCTTCTATAAGCAATAAAAAATGGAACACTGGGATGTTTGCATCTCAGATATCTAAACCTATTTCAAAATGTAATCCAAAAGAGGCATCTAAAAGTTACTAGTTGACTTTCTCCTTAAACTAGAAGTCTCCTGTACAATGTAGTCAGAGAACTTTCCTCATGAGAGGCCAAA
>VXBB01004315.1:21173-31423 GCA_013399915.1 Illadopsis cleaveri
TAAATATACTAGAATTTACTCCAAATTACTCTGGAAAGGGAAAAGGGAGGAAGGAAGAAAGGGAGGAAGGAAGGAAGGGAAAGAGAAAAGAAGTGAGAAAGACAAAGACAAAGAAAGAGAAAAAGAGAGAAACAGAGAAGAAAAGAGAGAAAGAGGGAAAAAAAAGAAAGATGGAAAAAGGGAGAGAAGGAGAGAGAGGAGGAGAGAGAGAGAAACAGAGAGAGAGGGAAAGAGAGAGAGAGAAAGAGAGTGAGTGAGAGTGGGAGAAAGAGTGAGAGAGAGAGTGAGAGGANTAGAACTCCTTAGGTAACACTAGATACACATGTCTAATGTCAATGACACATGTCAATGACACATGTCAATTGACACATGTCAATGCCAAAACAGAGGCCTGTAAGGTATCTGGTTACATCAGAAACCATCCATTCTTCTTCTATAAGCAATAAAAAATGGAACACTGGGATGTTTGCATCTCAGATATCTAAACCTATTTCAAAATGTAATCCAAAAGAGGCATCTAAAAGTTACTAGTTGACTTTCTCCTTAAACTAGAAGTCTCCTGTACAATGTAGTCAGAGAACTTTCCTCATGAGAGGCCAAAGCCCAGTTCAATTGACCACAAGTAGTTATTTAGAACCAGGATGACCCCCAAGGGGTCATACAAAACTGAGGATCTGCGGAAGCCGTGTGTGGTTCTGGAGCATCATCTGGAGGCCAGCTAGAGTATCTTTATGGCACCCCAAATTGCATTAGACATCTGTATGTGGGGATCTGAACTGTCCTGAGATGTGCAGGCTAGTCCTCTCCAGCCAGCTTTATGCTAGAGGAAGAAATACCCAGCTTCACATCAAAGTCCATGGGATCTATTTTAAATGTCTTCTTTAAAGACAAGTTCCACTCCAGGCTAAGAGCTGTGTGGTGGCACCAAAATCTTGTTGATCCTTTGAAGGGCTAAGTATTAGACCAAGAAAATATGTATACAAGCATCTAATTTTTAAGCTCATAATGATTTAAATTAAATTAAACAATTGCTCGAGGACACTTACTGAATCATGAATAGACTGAATGGCTTACAGGATTAAGGCTTCAACAGAAACTAAAACCAGGATTTCATCAAAGGCAGTAGGAGAAAACAGAAACCAGGAAAAGACAGAAGGACAGTGTTTAATTTTTTTGTCAAGTTAAAAAAAAAAAAAAAGAAAAAAAAAAGAAAAGAAAGATGGGATACACTTAATGTTTTGCTAGGACTGACATTTGTTTTCATCTGACTTGAAATTCAGCCCAACACTTTTAAGACACTAATACTTACAGTATCTGACCTAAACATAGGATAAAGTGACTCTACAGCCATTAGCCAGGAGAATTTTAGAGTAGATACACTTTTCTTTTCATGCTGAAAAATTTTGAAAGGCAGAAGGTCAAGACAATACAATATGTTCTCATTTTGTCTGTCTGAAAATTTTATACTCATGCAAGATTCAATTTTTTATTCAGCTAGAAATTTATAGAACTTAATTAATGAAAACTATGTGTTTGGATAGAACAATGTAAAAATAACATGAGCAATATTTTGCCTCTTTGGTTACACAGCTGAATTTACTGGGAGGTATTTTCAGTAGGTTAATTGGTAGAACTAACAGACATGTTCCCTAATACATAGCACAGAAGCTATTAAAGAGTAATTTATCCAGTAATTATATCTCCAGCTGTGACATAATCCTGCTCTCTCCTACTTACGATATTTACTGGTATGATTGGCTAACCAAAATACTGTCATATACGTTCCTATTAAAGCTTCCTAATTCAGAGCTTCCATGTTGGCATCAGCCCATTAAAAGGAGAAATGGAAACAACAACAGAAGAAACCTTCAACCATCAAATTCCCTCTCACGTCTGGTGAGAAGTATTTCTGTCATTCTTTATCATCACATATGAGAAAAATAATGTTGCCATGCACTAAAACTTTATAAGCTTCTTTAGGGATTCTATCAAAAGGAAGTTACTTATCTTTACTTGTAATTGTCCTTCACTGAAAGAATTCAAAAGACTTATACATATATTTATTTATTAATTTATGCCTCGTAAAAGATTCTGAAAAACTTCCTCTAGAATTTAAATAATTTTCTGTAACAATTTCAGTTAAAAGTCACTTGGTAATGGAAGTTGTTTATTCCATAATGAATTTTCCAGAATTCATTATGGAATTCATTTCTCATGCTATGCTGTCAGAGAATATAGGTGGAATGATTTCCCACATTTTTTAGTATTGAAAACACAAACAAAACCAGAAATTGTTTAAAAAAGCTTGAAATAAACAGACCTGTTCACAAATTGTGTTCCCATAAATCTGTATCCTTTTAAAGGGGAAAAAGGGATTATTTCATTAAAAAGTGCTTATATATGTTCTTAGATTGTACAGATTTCTTCAATAAGACATAAATTTAAAAAAAAAAAATCCTGTCCTCCGTTCTTTCTCCTATTCTCTCATCTTTCAATAATCTAAATGGATCCCTAATGGTCTAAACAAAGAAAAATCCGTGCATTAAATTTAAAGAACATGACACGGAGATTTCCTTAGAAAAATCATGAAAATAATCAAACAATCATAAGGCTTGAGATCCAAAAAGTGATGGGCTAGTAAGTGCTTCAAGGATATTGTTTTCTGTGACTCCAGGATTTATCTCTAGGAATATGTACAAGTTAAAAGGCTCAGAAGTTACAACACCAGCACTAAATATTTGTTCTTGTCGTCAGCAATATTTTTTGATCAAATCCATCTACCTTTTTAGTTGTTTTGGTTTTTTGTTGTTTTGTTTTTTTCCTTTCATAGATAAGTTTGGGTTTTGGTTAGAAAAAACTATGTAAAGAAAATAACATGCATTTGCTTTCATATTTAAGGTGATTCTCCCTTTTAATTCAAGTAAGTTTCAGAAGGGAGGACTAACACAGCAGGGCCTTACAAATGGGCAGTGGACTTAATTATGTCTTTGATACATTTCTTCCAGTGAAAAAACACTTGCTTTTCAAATCTGCTTGGTGAGTTTTAGCACTGAGATTTACAGTCCTTTCCTCAATGTCT
Source organism: Illadopsis cleaveri (assembly GCA_013399915.1). Taxonomy (NCBI): domain Eukaryota; kingdom Metazoa; phylum Chordata; class Aves; order Passeriformes; family Timaliidae; genus Illadopsis; species Illadopsis cleaveri. Next base: position 24,253 of record VXBB01004315.1, read on the forward strand.
TCAGCAGATCTGCTTATTTAGATAACATAGGATATAGGAAATCAAATCTGCTCTGTCTAGTTACACTTGACCTTTCTATGTATATGTGAGGAGACAGCAATTACCACTAAAGCATTCTGTTTGGACTTTATCATTACATTTCCTAGTCCAATCCCTCTGTGAAGACATAAGTAGTCTGATTACAGCCTTGTCTTGATTAGGCACTTCTTTACAGTCCTTACTTTAGAACCATCTTGTAAAAAGTAATGAAAAGCCTTTTTTTTTACCCCTTTGTTTTTAATATAGTGGAAATGTATTTGCACTAATAGCTTTCTTTTATTCTGTAACTGCTTGATGTATTTGTGATTATATTGCTTATCATGTTTTAATATTCCACTGGCATAGTAGTGAGAGATTATGTAAAGAATTTTACGCTGCTCCTATGATTCATTAGTCCCTTTAACGCTTGTGAAGAAAGGTGAACTTGGTAACTGGAAATAAGCTCCTCAGCTTTGGTGGCATTACCAGTCTGAATTAGGAGAAAGTTTACTGTAGGGTTTTCTCAAAGTGAAGTTGTGAAGTTTGAGTATTCTCCATAGGTGATCTATTTTTGTGCTTTAGTATTAAAAAAAATAAAAAAAAAAAATCTGGAACAAACTGGAAAATTGCTTCCAGGGTTTTACAAGCGGGTGAGTTGTATGTGCTTTGTGCAGTCGAAGGAGGCTGAATTCCAGGGATATTTTGAGTTCCAGGGACACTTTGAATTCCAGGGACACTCGAAAAGGGCTGTGGAGGAGCCGGTGCGGTCTCACGCTGACCCCTGCCGGCTGTGCACCCAGCAACCTGCGCGGCACCCAATACAGATATTGGGAAATGTCTGGTACCAGTTTCTGGAGTTTACACAGAAATAAACCATAGGTATTAGATCCCATATCGACACATTGCTAACAAACAATTGAAAGAAGCCAATGTGACAAGGTAGTTTGATCACAAAGGAGAATCATATGATTGTTTTTTTTTTTAAAAAAAATAATTAACCTATTAGAAAATGTTATGAATTAGACTTAGTTCAGTGAATATCCAAAAGGCTTTGGGGCTGCAATTTGCAGTGGTCTAAAATGACTGGTGCATAACTATATGTCCACATCTAAACACAGAAACAAAGTATGTTCTTATGCCATTCTCCTTCTTACTCCTGTTTTCCAGACCATCAAACATGTTAAAAACATTACTTCAATTCTAACAAATATATTATAAATCAAAAAGTTTCTATATTTACTTTATTTATTTACAGCTGTAAACATTCCTCTGAATCTGCTTCTGCTTACTAGTCCAGCTTTAATGCTTAGTGAAACTACAGGAGATAGGTGGATTCTAACAACCTGATCATAGAGATCTTATTTAATACTATGAGGAATCTCAAGTAACTTTTTTCAGTAGGAAGAAAATCTGACCAAAGCCAGTACTGACCTTGAAAAAAACAGATGAAGGAGAAAATTATATCTCTACTAGCTTTTGTTAACTTTCCGGAAACTTTTAAAATTCACCCTGTTTGAAGAGTTACATACCCTTCAGAAATAAATGTCACACAGAAGAAAAATGATTGAGATGGATCACTGAATCTTAAGCTATTACTGAAAGGGCAATAAGATGTTTGGGATGGGAAAAAAGATATAATTAAGGAAATTGGGAAACATTAGAATAAATCTTATGAAACCAGTGTTCTCAGTGTTCTTAGGGAAATTTTACTTTAGTTTTGTGTTGGATTGGGTGGTGGTTTTTTTTTTGTTTGTTTGGGTTTTTTTTGTTTTGTTTTGGTTTGGGTTTTTTTTTGTTTGTTTGTTTGTTTGTTTTGTTTTGTTTTGTTTTGTTTCTTTTTTTTTTTTTTTTAAATTTTGCAATCTTNTCACCTGGCCTTCCCTTCCTATTTTAATCCTCATGGACCTTCTATGTGCTGAAATCTAAAACTATTGGCTGTCAAATTTAAAATAGAAGGTCAAATGGAAATTTATTCAGTTTTCTTCTATTTCAAGTCAGGAAATAAACTCTGTATGTGTGTGTTTAAGTGAAATCATGTCCTTCTTGAGAAACTTGATATTTCCCTTATATCTAAGGAATACCTAGAACTTATCTGCTAGTGCAATGCTTATCATTTGTTGGTAAACAAAACACAGCTGACCATGGAGAGATAAGATAGCACCTGAATAAAGATACTTTACTGAAATTCAGACATATCAGCTGAGCACAACTTGAGGCCTTTTGAAAAAAGATGGGAAACAATGCTTCAGGATGAATTTCTAAAAGCAGTAAAAGGTTGATGAGTGGCTTGCAAAAAAGATGAGATTCAAGATTTTGGTCCCTCCTTTTGCAACCTGCTTTTCAGAAACAAGAGTGACTACAAAGCATTTAATTTGTTTTAATACATATGACAGTCATTTCAAAGCTAAGAACATTTAGTACATGATTATGATTTTGTTGACATTCTACTAAAAGATCCAGGTATTTTAACTATTTGTCTTATTTTGTTTCTTAATAACAAAAAAAAAAAAAAAAAAAAAAAAGTTGTACAGAATTTGAAGTCTTCTCTGTATGAGAGCTTTAAGAGCATTTGTTTATGTTTGAGATCCAGGCTCTGTGTCTTCGTGTAACAATATTAAATTATGTCCTTTAATAATTTCTATGAAGAAAACAAGCCCAGCTCTAGAGATGAAGCAACTTCAACCCCAATATAAACACCATGTGAATAGGTAGCATTGCTGGGAAAAAAACACCCTAACTATGTTTTCTTGGTTAGAATCTGCTACCTGTATTTCTCACCAAAGTTACAAGGACTTACATTCAAAATGGCACAATCAAGAGCCATTATTTAGAAAAAGGACTTATACCACAAGAAGTTTTATGAAACTTTTCAAAACCTAATCCCATTTCTTTAATATACAGGAGTCTATAGCGATAAATAGCTTTTCAGCTTTTCTTCTGAAAAAAAGAATACAAATCCAAGTCTTTAGACAACAGTTATTAATCACTTTAATTTTCAAAAATTACGATAACTTTATTTTTAGTCCTTTTCAGTAGAGAATTATGCTATAATTCCATGCTTACAAAGCAATAAACATATGCAGACTCACAACTTAAGCACACTTGACCTGCAATTAAAGGAAGGCTTTGCTTCTTATTGTTTTGTGAAGGCTCAAGCATGGTTTCTGCTTGCTGGCTATCTTTCAAAAAATCACAAAGAGCCAATTCTAAAACTTGCTCTTTACATGAGTACACACCATGAGACTTTTCTCAGAGAAGTGATAGGGACCCTATGCAAGGGATACACTTATTGCATTTGGAGTATTACAGCTCTGCTGAGAGGTTTTTTGGCACAAGAGATAGTCAAGAGGAAAGAAGGACGATTTCTGACTGTCAGAGGCAAAGTCAGTGGCCCCAAAACAAGTTTATTATCATCATGCAGAGTATAAAAGTTTCAGAGCAGGATCCCACCAGGAGTCCACTGACTCTTCAGTAAAGAGATCACATAATCAGTCTGTGTCTGAGGAATAACTGATGTTCTTCAATGAGCACATGCAGACAAAAGAGAGGTAAGGCAAGAACATCTCTTTTGGGTGTTTGAAATATGTGTCTGACTTTTTGACACAATCCTTTAGTGAGCAGCAGAGGAGAAAGAAGACTAAAAGTTATTGGCTCTTAGCTGAGCTTTGCAAGCAGCTGCTTTGTTCTATTCAACTGTAGCTGACTGTTTGCCAATACATGTGAAAGCATTTGTCAGCAAGAATTAAGCACAATGGTTTTCACGTTCACCTTGCAACAGGGTAAACACAGAAAGGTTTTTTGAGATTTTATTGACATTGCATACAAGTCACCTCAGACTTGCAGCCACAAAACCGGTACTGACCATCTATTCTCAACATCCAGATAAGGTGGTATGATCATAACATTTAAAACATTTTAATTGGCCTACAGTGCTTCAAGGTTAATAACAGCATTAGCCTGTTATGATGCTTTGCTTTGTACTAGCACATTATGCACAAAATTCCTACTGAGAAAAGTAGTTTGAGAAGAGGAAAATATTTAGTTGAAATAAAGCTGAAAGCACATGAAAAAAATTCATTTATCAATGATGTGTGAATCAATATGGAAGAAGTGGATCTATGCAGTTCTATTAAATCACACAAAGAATGGGGAAGAACAGTTTTCCGGGAGTAGGGAAGACAGGAGTAGGACTACTAACACATAATCTTACTTAAATTATTTAATTTTCTCTCTGTTATGCGGTTGCAACAGCTTGTGGGTTATAACTTGTTGCCAAACTTTAGAAAAGATGGAGAGGTTGTCTGATACCCAGATATCGTTCCAACTCCTTTTCAAGTTAGAATTTACTATTATTCTGGGTCTTTGTTTGCCCAGAGAACTTTGATCTCCACACCATAGAACCTCAACTCCTCTCTCCAGCACAATGAAAATGATCTTCTGTGTCCCCTTCAACTTGGATTGGATAGTCATGAGAATTTTCAATGGCACAAGCTCTGACAGTAATACTGTACTGACATGTTACTCAAACCCATTGTCTGGAAAACCATAACAAAAGTCACAAAGAATGGAAATTATATTTGTCTTTAAATTTTTAGGCAACTACATTAGTATCAGAAACACAGTAATCTGCATAGGCATAATTTATCTAACCTTAGAGCAAAAGAAACTGCACTAGTGCAGTCATATCAGTATCAGTAAATAATTAAGTGAAATTAAGATAATTGTGGTGAAACAGGTGAGGACCTGATGTGGACAGTGTATGTTTTTCAAGGGAGTTTATTCTAGCTGGCTCCAGAATAGTTTCCTGAGATGACTGCTTGTTAGTAGCTGGCACTACTCTTACTCTAGGAAGCAGCCCAGTTCCGCCACCCAAGGCCACTCCACAAACATGTGGATAGTGGGAATGACTGCAAGATTTGCCTCAGAAATGCACTCCTGAGCCAAACCAAAGTACTAGAATGTTAGCACAGAACCAAAGTACTCATGCTCTATTTGTCATTTCTTACACTGGAAAGGTGGGTGATTATGAATTGGTGGAACTGGGTGGAAACTTTCAGACGATCAGTTTAGCTGATAACCCATGGCTTATATGATAACCTTTACTCAGTGTGACTACAAAAAATGTCTAAATTAGGCACCTGGTCATTAGGATAAATATGTGTATTCTTTATGTAAGCAAGGAAAATTAACATCCTTCAGAAGGTCTTTATGAAGTTATCCTGTCAACCTAGCCAGGTTCTTGAGAGTAAAGTATCTCTCCTCTCTAACTTGAGATGGTATTTTGTGACAATTGTAGTGTGCTAAATAGCAGGTACATATTTTACATAATTTAACCTTTTGATTTAGTCTGATACTTGCATGATTTAATTGACAAAGTTTTAAATGTGAACTGTAAATATCTGAATTTTGATTGGTTATATAAATACCATATACAAAAGTGCACAGCAATATAGAGCATATGTCAATAGGTTATAGGAAACAGGAATTCATGAGCAAGAGGTTTTGGCCTTCTGTATTCCACAATTTGTATAATTTACTTTGACTCATTTTTACATAAAAAATCAAGTTAAGACACAATAGACAAGGAAGTTTTAACTGTTTAGTTTTTTAATGAAAATTCCTTTGTATTGTTCCACTGAAGCATACTTTAGGAAAAAAAAAGCCAAAAAATTGTAAGCATCAAAATTAATTAATCACTGCTGGTTTTAAATTATAATTCTTTTCATTTTCAGTAACCAGTTAGCATAGCAAACACTTCCATGTGAAAACCTTTGTTACAAATTTTAAGGTTGCTGCAGAACTTCAAATGGGTCAGGAAATTAGTTCAGTGTGTATATAACAAACACAGTGCTAAGTTGACAAGAATCTAAAATATATTATTTAATTATGCTAAAATCTAATAATACATAATTAACTTATTTTTACTTAATTAATTCACATTTATTTATTACTGGATTGACATAGAGACATTTTGAATAATGAAATTAAATACTAAGAAATTAATTCTCTCATAAACTTTTGCAATTTCCCTAGAGAATGTTTGGTTGAGCTTTCTCTTGACTACAGAAAACTTAAGTACTTTTAAAATGAAAGGAATTTTAAAAAATCCTATTTTATGAATGTAATCATAGTGTATATCTTTATGAATACATGGGTACTGATCAAGCATCTGACCTCTCGAAAAGAGAAAAATGTAATAGCATAGCTAAAGAAAGGAAAATATATTTTCAAATATTTTTGTTAGATCACTCATCCTTAAAATCACTGATGAACAGTTTCCCCTCACTTTACCACAGAAATTCATGCAACCAATTTTGCTTCCTGAAACAGGTGATAGAGTGTTTTGTGATTTGTTTGTTTGCTTTTTTGTTGGTTTGTATTTTCCTCTATACATGGCTAAAACTTGCATATGTATTTGGCAATGCAGAAAAATGCCTGCCTTGAACTGAGCCTTTTTTAATGGCTGAGCACAGATCGGGCCCAGAACAACAGCAATAGCAGCAACAACAGCAGCACATAATTGAATTAATTTTATTCAGAATAGAAGTCTGTTTTCCTGTTTCACTAATTTTGCTTCAAGCAAATTTTCTGCTATTTCATCTGTTTTCTTTCCGTCCCTTTTTTTTTTACATTCTTCCATTTCAAAAAAAAGAAAAAAGTNCTTTTCCAATTAAAAAAAAAAAAAAAAAAAAAAAAAAAAATCTTCTGCTTGGAGGAGGCACATACTTCCAGTCCACTGTGTTTTATGCTTTGGCTTTCTGATCTTTACACATCCAACATTGATTCGAATATTTGATACTTATGAAATAAACCCATATGTTTCTTCTTTGCAGCGTCCTGTCAGATGACCTTATCTGTAGTGTCTGCAGGCTGTCATTGCCTTATGGATCTTTGAAAGAATTTTTTATAAGGCCACACTGACACTGATCAATAGAGGAAAATTAAATAGTTTCCAAGTTACTGCAAAACTACACTCAAAATCTTTTTTTGTGGACAGAGGAAAAGCACACCTTATATATAAAGCTAATAGTATAGTGTTAGAATATTTGGAACCATAGGAGCTGGCTTCACAAAGCCTAAATTGTACTTGACTAGTTTTGTGGCCCTCTTCAATATACTGACTGCATCACTGGGCAAGGGAAGGGCTACAGAT
>VXBB01004320.1:0-20034 GCA_013399915.1 Illadopsis cleaveri
ATAATAATTTGGAGGGAAGGGTGCCACATTTTCAATTTGAAGGGAGGTTCCTGCCTTCCTTGGCAGACACTTGTCTTTCAAACTAAGACATGCTTCCTCTTCATCCTTTGCTAGGTGAACTGATTTGGTCTTGGATTTCCTCTTCTGTATAGATGTGCATGCTGGTTTGAAAGTAAACCAGTGTGAGAAATGAACCCCACGCAATTACCTTAAGAGAAATCTCAGGTCAGAGTTACCATTTAATAGAAAGATTAACATACATGCAATGATACAGCAAAACAGGCTTAAACCCACAAAGTCAGAGTACAACCTGGCACTGTGTGGGTCAGGGTGGTGGTCACACTCCTATCAAGAGGTGTTTGCAGTCCTGTTGAAGTGATGTGTGCTGTTGAAAGTTTGATGTTTGCTGTTGAATGTTTGATGTTTGCTGTTGTCCTGTGGACATTCTGGTCCTCCTCTGGATACATCAAGTGATGCTGCTGGTGTCCCAAGTCCACCATCATATACACTCAGGTTCAGGTGGGAGTGCTGAGTACCTCCCCCATTGTGGGAGTTTCATAATGTAAAATATGTCATACTGTGAGTCATTGCAGCTGCCTATTCTGCTGATGTCATTGAGTCCATTATGGCTCATTAGCACACGACCCACTCAGCATGCAAGCGATTATGCTGGTGCTTCACTAGAGGAAGTCATCTCAGCTAAGTCATTGGTGAAGAAAAAGAAACACTGCTTTGCCTTGCAGGGTTTGCCCCTTTTCTCTGATCTCATTTAACACCCAGCTTGGAGCCTGAAGTGTCGGGTGTGCATTGGGCAGCTAGTGCAAATGACCCATCATTAACAGTTTGTCAGAAATGAAGTACAGCGAAGTAGAAAACACAGTTTGGTTACACCCACATAGTGCTAAACTTCTGCAACTATGACAGTGTGACTGCTACCAGCATGCACTGTTGCTCTGGTTCAGCTGCAGTTTGAGTGGCCACAGTGCTTGTTGCTCTGCTCTGAGGTGTCTAGTATTAGGCAGTGTCTGATAAATAGTAGCCAGGGCACAGCAGGTTGCAAAACTCCCCATCTCTCTGCAGCTGCCGCAGAATTTTTCCTTTATATATTTTATCACTTTAACAGGATCCTGTAGTTGTTCCAGGGTGAACTTCCAAACCATTGGAGTTCTCCAAAAGCTGGCCCATTTTCTCCCACATTTCATGCCTCTCAGGCATGAATAACATCCCTAGTGTTGCTGCGCGTGTCCCGCTGGTCAGCCCGCGTTCAGCTGGGCAGCCCNCCTAGAAATCTAAACATGGTGTGCATCCCATGGACATATGGCAGACCTAGGAACAAGAATTTGCTTTCCTTAAAATCCAAAGGGAATTTAAGTCTCAAAAGCCGTTGTAACAGGCCTAAAGGAGGAAAAGAGGGTAAAAGCATGGGGAAAATCATCCTCCCCTGCTCCCTCCACAGGCTAGATGTGATTATTAATGGATTCCCAAAGGTAGTGCCTAAGGGTAGGAGAGTAGCACTGCATCCACATCCCAAAATACCGTCATGTCATGTCATGTCTTGATATTCCATAGTAGAGCAAAGCAATCCTGATCCCTCTCCCTGCTTTGAAAAAGACCACCATGGTGGGCACATAGTGCACATATGGAAAGATATACAGGGTTAGGTGTCACAGCCACATGAACAGACCAAGTAACGTTGTGACCAGTGACACCAGACCTATTACAGCAAATACTTAGATCAAACTTGTTTCCAACCTGCTCTGGGCAGATCTGTTGTTATCTCAACCCTTCATGACCCACACTGGACACCAATTAAGGCTGTCATGGTTTAGGAATGGTATTCTCCAATTAAGTACTCCTGCTAAAACCAGGCATTGCTTCCCCTCTCCCCTCCAAGTGGAGGCACAGAAGGCAGAGATCATGGGTTGAGGTAAGAACAATTTGCTGGAAAGAACAAAGATAAGAATATTAACAATAACAGCAACAAGATCAATGACAAAATTTATAGGAAAAAATTATTTACACAGAAAACCCCCAACAATAAACAAATACCAGATCTCTCTCTCCACCACATTTTCTTTACCAGAAGGAACCCATTCCTCCCAGAATAAAGTCCCTTTTCCCCACACCTGGCGATGACATGAGGTGATGTCAAATAACCTCCCTCTCAGCTACTGCAAAAATAAACACTCTGTCCTGGGTGGAACCAAGATATTTTTATTTATAACTATGTGCTTCACATGTTTTTATTAATTGTCATTATTTGCATCATTATTCATTTTAAAAACATAATTTGTTTTTTGCATAATGAGTATCTACCATAGAATGGTTTGCATTGGAAGGGACCTTGAAGATTATCTAGTTCCAACCACCTTTCACTAAACCAGGTTGCTTCAAACTCCGTCCAATCCAGCCTTGAACACTTCCAGGGATGGCAATTCCACAGCTTCTCAAAGCAAAAAGGATCATCAATGAAAGAGAGCAAAACATTGTCTCCCCTAGTGCACAGCCCTCATCTCCAAATTTGCTTTGGACTTTTGTCTTCAGTCAGATTAATTCTTTTTGAATAAGATGATAAAACGGGTAACCCCATGTATCTCACACTTTAGGCTACACGCACTGTGTGAAGAATCCCTTTCCTATTATTTGAGATTTAGCCTGTGTTAACCTCTTGGCTGTTTGAATGTCTTTCTCTGGACTCAGCCTTTCCAACCTCATAGCTGCAGTGATACAAACATCAGCTGAAGCACAAAGCCATCCCCTTACAGGAGCTAAGCCAAGAGCAAATGTGCAGAACCATGCCTGCAATCAGGGCAGAATGGGCCCTCAGGTATCAGGTGTTCAGTTGCTTTTATGGGAATTCAGAGGAAATTTCTGGAAACATAATGAGATCAACATCTCGTAAGAGATCCACTAAGGTCTGCTGAGAATAAATATGACTGGTAGGATTATAGCCTTTAGCAGTAAAGTGATCTTCCTGGTTTCATAGTGATTTGGACTGTACACCTGACATACTCAAAATACTGTTGGCAGTATCTTAGTTGCGACAAGAGAAACTGAGACCTATTGTTTAAAGTTTCACAAAAGAGGAAAGGGAGCTCTGTCCTTCTCACACTCTGCAGAGGTAAAAACGGTAGGGATGGGTGGGTGTTCTGTCCCACTGAAGGCTTGTTCAAACCCACACGTAAATTTAACCCAGGGAGAACTAGCATCTGAACCGCAGCCAAATTTAAGAGGAGGCATGTCTTCCCTGCAGAAGCAGCCAAATATGCGAGATTTAATTATAAGGTGATGGCAGGCTCTCAAGACTAGGTGGCCTCATTGGACTTGTAGTGAAGCCAGCATAATTTTTAGCAGATTTAGCGGATTTCCACACTTCTAACTGCAAGATCTGATAGCAGCAGCTCAAATCTGAATCTGGGAAGCTCCCTAACACTAGAAATTTTCTCTCCACTGTTTACACACAGAAACACTCTATCAATGAGCAGTATGATGATGCAGTGTGATTCTAATACCCAGTATGCAAGGCACTCAACACTATGAGCCAGTTGAAAGGGATCTTAAAGATTCTGCCATGGTCAGGGATACCTTCAGATAGACCAGGTTGCTCAAAGCCCCATCCAGCTTGGCCTTGAAGACTTGTAAATATCTTGCTATATTCTGGTATATATATATACACCTTCTTCTGTTAATGATGAAATACATACCTATCACTAAGACACACACTACTGTCTTCAACATTGTTCTAGTTTTCTTGCAGTTGCCAAGTGGAAGGTGGAGCCTAGAGCCATGTGGGCATTGCTGGAGGTGTGGCTTCAGGAAGTAGAAAAGGTGAATGCAGAGCAGAAGAAGTGCCATTTTGTTCCTTTTTTAGGGGAGCAAGGTGGTGAATGAAGCTGAGCTGAGGCAAGCCTGGCTGAACCCAGCCCAGCCAAACACTGCTGAGCATAGCTAAGCCCAACCAGGTATATACACTGGTCCCAGAGGGAACTCTGTGGAGTGGAGTGCTTGGTGTGGACAGGCCCAAAGTAGCGTGGCATAGACAATCCAATTTGGACGATTTGTCTGTCACTGGTTTTCATTGTCTCAGGTTCAGGGAAGGGGAGCGCTGGTTTTGGTAGCATCCTTCATTTTCTCATTTGTCTCAGGGGGCCACGTGGGGCTGGCTCCAGTAGTGTCAGCCATTTTGTCTTTGTCTCAGTGGCCCTGCAGTTGTGTTGGCATGTTGAGCACCTTTTTGTATGTAAATCTCCCTCTCTTTTGCAAATGTTTGTTTTTAATATTGTTGCTCTTCATTTTTTTTTGTGTCATTGCTGTTTTCAAGTAAATTTTTCTTAACTCAGAAACTCTGGGTTTTTTCATTCTCTCAACAGAGGGGGTTGGGGAAGGGAAGTGATTGAGTGGAGTTTAATTTCCAGCTGAATTGAAACCACAACAAACATACAACTGCAGACACATGTAGGGGGGTTACTGATTTCCAATGGATCAACTACTAACATGTATTTTAAGTTTTGATGGTTTTAGAGCAAAGTGTTCTTCAATTCAATTGTATTCTTCCAAGAAAACGACTTCGATGCTTTTATAAATGTCAATGATATTAGGAAATTGGGCAGGCAATGAGTATGTGGTAGAAGTTAAAAAACACATTAGAGAGGTCAGAAATTTATATTTACTTCTACAGAGAACATGTCAGGATTAGCTTGCACTGAAAGAACTGTGGGGTTTTGGGTTGATGGTGGTTTGGGGTGGGTTTTTTTATTTCTAAACTTCTCTTTTGCTTTTTTAGTTACTATTTGTGTATGAACAATCACACAATGAAAAGCCAGTGTCCATAAAGGAGACAGAAGACTCCTGCAACTTTATTCGAATGAAGAGAGAGAGACCACCGGGGCATACCCCCATGGGGTTTCTCTAGAGGTTTTGGAGGTCACAGCCTCCTTTTATCCTAAACTCCTGGGTGCATGTTGCCCTCTTCCTTTCCCCATTGGCTGAGATAATAGGAAGGTACACCTTCCTGAACCACCTACTACATATTCCCTGCTTCAACATGTCATTTTCCCACAAAGTTCAGAAGTTCAGTCTATCTGGGTTCTGCAATAGGCTTTTGTGTGGACCCATTTGGCCTGTTACCCTAAATTAGTTCAGGAGTTCAAACTGTCTGGTCAAACTGGCTGGATTCTGTAAAGGCATTAAGACCCATTCCTCCTAAAGACCTTCACCCATTGAGTTCTTTCACAGAATCACAGAATGAACTAAGTTGGAAAAGACCTTTGAGATCATCAAGTCCAATCTATGACCTAACACATCTCCTCATCAATTAAACCATGGCACAGAGTCCCACATCCAGTCTTTTTTTAAACACATTCAGGGGCGGTGACTTCACCACCTCCCTGGACAGAAAATTCTACTGCCCGATCACTCTTCCAGTGAAGAATTTTTTTCTGACATCTAATCTAAACTTCCCCTGGTGCAGCTTAAGACTATGTCCTCTCATTCTGTCAGGGGTTGCCTGGCAGAAGGAGAGTGACTCCCATCTGACTAGAACCACCTTTCAGGTAGTTGTAAAGAGTGATAAGCTTCNAACTTGGACTGGTTTGTAAAGACATTAGCACCCATCTTTCCTGTCAACTGGAAAGTCAGGTGCATGTGTTCTCTACAGTTTAAGAACTGGCCAAGCAAGGCAATAATACAAATTTCTTTCTTCATCTCCCTCAAAAATATCAAACTGAAAAATCCAGGGAAGTTTCTCACTCTAAACATGCAGAAGTCTTGACTTGGATTAAAATCACACTATTGAACTTGATTTCAACAGCAAGTCGGAAGTCTGCCAGTCTCTATGTACCTACCAGCCTAGTCTCTGCAAGACACAATATAGTCAGTCTTGTACTCAGCAGTCTGGTCTTGGTTTTTGCTCCTGGCACATAATGCACACCAAAATGTCAAATGAAGGTACAGATCCAGAGAAAATTCAGAAAAGACTAAGGAGAAAATGAGCTTATTTTATGTAAATAAGTATACCTCCAGTATTTTCGAATAGCTCTGTATTAACCTTCCAATACATCTCAAAACTGTCAGCCACTTTTAAGTCTCATGTGCTCTTGTCCTCTTCTGCTAATGTAAGAGTAACCTGCTGACACACCTAGTGACTTGTTTTGCATAAAGTAAAAAATACTGAGATGTCAGAGGATGGGAGAAGTAGGTTTACACAGCTGCCTTTTAGAGAAGGCCACAGGAGGACCTAATGTTGGGAGAGGAAAAACAGCCAGAAGTATTGATAAAGCAGAAGTGGGAGGAGAAGTGAACATGAGTTGAAAGATGTTTATATTATGGGTTTTTTATATTCAGGTTTTTGATGTTTCATACTTTACTATTCAGAAAGCGAAAGAAGAAAGGAAATTAAGACTAAGAGATTAGGGGAGAAGAGAAGAAAATAAAACAAACTTCACCCAGGTCCTCTGGACTATGGAAGATGTTAACACCATGGAGGAAGCAAGAAAGAGAAAAGAGGCATTGAGGAACACCAAGCATGCATTGTGACCAGTCTGGAAGCATGGAAGCACAGGGAATGCCAAGGGGTTACATGCATCACATATGTCACTTGCCAAAGCAAAACTAGAAAACTGAAAACTGACCAAGAGCTTAATTCCCTCCTCATTAACAGGCTAAAGAACTGGCACAAGAGGACACCTCTCATTTTCTTCTCGGTTATTTTATCAAAAGGAGGGCAATATATTTGGTATTTTTAAGCTTGGCTATCAAATACATTATAAATTCAGGTTTCATTAAGAAAAATAATGTTTTTCCTATTCTAGAGGATGTAAAGAAGTCCCTATCAAGTAGTATCTGATGCCATAATGAGTACAGTAGTAGCCTTAGAAATTTTTAAAAAATGCTTGTCCACTAAGCCAATAATGAACGGTTGACACACTGCTTTAAATCTTTATTCTCTTCAGTTCTATTTAATACACTAAAATTCAGAAGGCTAATCACAATTAAATAGCAGTTTTAGATAATACTAAGATGAAAGAACAGGTTAGATGTGTTGAGTCTGGCTGAGATGGAGTTAATTTCCCCATTGCAGCCCTCACAGTGCTGTGCTTTGCATTGGTAGCTAGAAATTGGGCTGGGACAGCATCAGCACTGTCGCAACACTTCCCCCTTCCATCAAGGGGCTGGGGATGGGTAAGATCTTGGGAGGGGTCACAGCTGGGGCAGCTGACCCAAACTGAAAAAAGAATGTTCCATGCCATATGACATCAGTTCAGATATAAAAGCTATGAAAAGGGAGGAGAAAGGGGTGGGCATTCATTGTTCACAGTGTTTGCTTTCCAGAGCGACAGCTACATATGTTGAAACCCTGCTTCCTGGGAAGTGTCTGAACATCACTGACTCATGGAAAGTATGGAATAAAATTCTGGTTTTTTCCTCTTTGCTTGTGTGCATACAACCTTTTGCTTTTGCTTTAGGAAACTGTCTTATCTCAGCCTATGAGTTGTTATCTATCTTCTCTCCCCGTCCAGCTGAGAAGCAGGAGTAATAGAGCAGCTTGGTGGGCAGGTGGCATCCAGCCAAGGCCAACCCATCACATTAGGTAAGTTAAATATTTTTAATTCGGGCTAAGATACACAAAAACCTTGGGAAGTCTCAGAGCCCCTTGGGAATTGTTAATCTATGGAAGAATAATAACATACTAGAAAACTGCAGAAGAGTGAAAATGGTGACTACTCTTACAGAAGAGTAAAAAACACAGGGCCTGGAAATTTACAGGGCTGACAACAAAAAAAATAGTGGCACATATAATTAAATAATCTATTTGTATGCACTGGAAAGAAAAGAGCTTCATGAGTAGCAGTCAGTGTGGACACATGCTATAGGCAAATAATGTCAAACTATTCAGTTTCCATCTATGATACAGTATCAGGACTTGGGGGTATGCAAAAGAGAATCAGATAGTTTTCCTTTAGTAAAGTTTTTCACGTTTTTCTTACAATCACGCCAATTACCCACATCCTACATTAGAATATAATAGGCCAGCTAAAAAACTGATAGGAAAAGACACTATTTATCAACATTTAATGCAAATGGAAGCAAAGATTCTGCCATGGATTACCATGGGATTTTTACTGTGACTATATGACCAGAAGTAGGTAGTCAGGAGTTACAAAAGTGGAAGCATGAGGTTATTAATTGATGAAAAACATGAAGATACAGAGGGACAACTGAGAAGTTGGAAGATCATCTGTAAAGAAGAGGATGCTCTTCCATAAGGACAAGTGCAAGGTGCTACAAGTACATCAGAATAATCAGCTTTACAAGGACTAGCCACGGAACTAAAGACAAGATGGGGTAGATAAGGAGATGCAGCAATGTTGTCAGCCTGAGTCAGCAGGTCATCACCTAGACTAAGTGCACGTGTATACTGTTGAGCTGGAGTGAGAAGTGTCACTTCCACAAGATTCAGATGAAGCTTAATACCTAATTTCAGGGTGCTGCACTTCAGGAGACAGGAGGAGCTGTTGGAATCAGATAATAGTTGGATGAAAACCAGGATGCAATTTGGAGTGCTTAGCTTGTAGATGAGAGTGCAGGGGGTAGGTAGACCACAAAGTATAAGGATGTTGCAGAAGGAAAAGAAAATCTGTTCTCAAGATGTATAATGAATAAAAGTATTGGGGGTTATATTTCATCACAGAAGACAAGGATTCATCACAGGAGACTTAAGCATTCAGAAAATTAAGAAAAAAATTAATTTCTGTGATAGAACAAATCAACAATGCAGCAGACTACAGTGTGTTCTTCCTTACAGATGTCTAATAATAGGTGGGAAAATATCTGTGAGGACTCATAAATATGGACTGTCTGGCTTGCTTTGGGGAAGAAATTACAGGATTTGTCAAGGTCCAATTTAGCCCTATGATTCTTCAGTATTCAACACTTTAAAAAAAAAACAACAACAACACCACCAAAAAAACCCCCCCAAAACCACCCAAAAATTTATAAGAAAAGAACTCAGAACTTCCAGTTCTACAAATCTCAAGTTAAGGGTGATGTAATTCACTTGTAGTCAGTCACTTTGTATAGTGAAGGCCTGGATACTACAAGAAAAGATATAGGGAAAAACAAAACTGTGCTAGTTTTGCCTGGGGTAGAGTTTAATTTCTTTGCAGTGGCTGGTATGGGGCTGTGGTTTGGATTTGTGCTGAACACAGCGTTGATAATATAGAGATATTTTTGTCATTACTGAGCAGAGCTTATGCAGAGCCTTCTCTAATTTTCATATGGCCATGCTGGTAAAGGAGTTGGGGGTTCATGGGCAGGTGGGAGGAGACACAGCCAGGACAGGTGACACAAACTGACTGAAGAGCCATGTGACATCATGCTCAGTACAAGAAGTGGAGGGAAGAGGGTGGAAGGGGGATATTTGGAGCAATGGCGTTTGTCTTCCCAAGTAACCATTACCTGTGATGGGACCCTGCTCTCCTTGGAGATGGCTGAACTCCTGCCTGCCCTTGGATGGCAGTGAATTAATTCCTTGCTTTGTTCACATGTGCAGCTTTTGCTTTCCCAATTAGACTGTCTTTATTTCAACCCACAAGTTTTCTACCTTTCACCCTTCCCCTTTTCTCCCTGATCCTGCTATTGAGGTAGTGAGTGAGCAACTGCATAGGGCTGCATTTCTGGCTGGGGTTAAACCACAACAAAAATCCAATAGGCTATTTTTCTGTGGGGCAGAAACATTTTTCTGTTACAGGGGCAAGGCACCACAAAAAGCCTCCAGAAGAATAAAAAGCCCAGACATGAGCCTCTTGGATTCCTGGTGACAGCCCAAGCTGCACTGCCCTTCAAATAAGCCCTACCTCAATCCTCCTCCAGAACTACCTTCTAAAGACACAGGGCTGGCTTGCCTTGACTCTACTGGCACATTTTGATGGCTGACTGTAAACCAGAGTGATGCTTGCTATAAGAAGCAAACAAAACAATTTCTGTGACTGGTGAGCTAAACCAGTTAGCACTGGGAAGCAAGCAGAAGGCATTAGCAAACTCCTTTGGTCATCTTTTAGAACAAACAGAGCTGAAAAAGGTGTTTTAAGGTGCCTTTCCTCCAGCTATGGACTATTCACCAATAGGGCCGTTACTGGATTCCTGAGGTCTTAACACTGAGAACAGTGTCCTGGCTGGGAAGTAGGAAGTGAGCCTCCACCCAGACCACAAGCAGCAGAAGGAATGATATCTGACTTCTTCAGCAAACTAGCTCTGGGAAAAGGAAAGAAAAACGAAAAAAAAGAGAAAGAAACCCAGCAATACAAAGAAGGCAGGAAAGGAACCCTGGAAGTCAGGAGACACAAGGAGAGAGCAGGGCAGCCAATAACACTGACCAGAGGGAGATATGACAGCAAGGTAATGCAAAATGAAAATGCATTGGTAAGACAAACAATGTGTTTTTGTTAAAGCTGTTAATTCACTCTTCACGCCTCCTACTCAAGTCATCCATCACAACATAATCTAAATAGAACTCAGAGTACCGCTGCTCACCACTGTAAATGAGACCTCTGTACATGGAGCAGCTCTGCTGTGGCAAGCTGGCATCCTCAGAGGGAAAAACCTCAGCTGCAAAAATAAACATCTCAGGTACCACAACCCCCCTTCCTACACTTTTTCCCAGAAGTGTCCTACTAAGTTTTAACTCCTTCTTGTTTGTTAAGTAAGCTTAGTCTCTTTTCTTTGCTTAAAGCACAGACAACCAGTATGGTCTTGAAGCACTGAAATTGTTAGTGTATTTTACTGAATGGCATAAAGCTTTTCTGAGGGCCAAATCTGGGCTCAAATTTTACTAGTTTTTCGTCCATATCAGAGAGGGCACAAGGCAAGCTGCAACTCCCACTGTCAAATTTATCAAGCAAATATCTATAGAACTAAAATGCTCTCAGTGTCATAAAACCCCATATTTTTCAGTCCCTCCTGCAGTCTTCTTAAAACACTGCAGTTACAGCTTCATGTCCTTTGCTGCAACCCTTGCCTTAGAGGAAAAGTGATCAGCATATTTTCTGTAGTGTGTGGGGCACTGTGAGACATGGGAAAAAAATTTGATGGATTACACAGATGTAACACTGTTTAGTGGTTCACAGGTTCAGGTGATCAGATACTGGGATCTAACAGGTGTCTCAATTGGATGCTTGTGGCAGGTACTACTGTCCATTGCTTGAGCAGGCAACTAGAATTCAGAATGTGGTGAAGGAACTTTGGTTTATGACTCAAAATAATTTTCAAACTAGGTTTTTTTTTAATTAGAAAGGGTGAAACATATCTACTTCCTATTTTGTACAAATGGGGGATATCTATAAAATTCTTCCTTTTATAAAGTTAAATTTATTTAAACTATAGGGTAGTTTTTAGAGATGCTTAGACAATAGTCTGCATAAAATTTAACAATTGCTGTATCAAAATTAGTTGCAGGCCTTTTGTCAGAATTGACTAAATCAGTGCACAAGCACCTATTCTAAACTTTGACAGCATTACAATAAAAAGATACAGAAAGTGCAACATATGACTTAAAGAAGAAAAAATATCACTAAGAAAAAGTAAAAAAGGCTTCTGTTAGCTATGAGTATGACTGCCCTAGCAATACTATTTCATGGCACATGTTCAACACACAGTCCCGAATGTTAAATGCCATCATTAGCAATATGGTGGGTACAACTGTAGATATGCATTCCAAGATGCAAATGTAAATTCTGAAAACACATAAATTGGCAAAAACAATACAGACTACCTTCCCAGACAGAATATTGGTAGTGTTCTTCCTTAAGACCAGGAAATCTTCCAGAACAGTTAAATGGCAAAGTTTCCCAATTTGTATGAGGCCATACA
This sequence comes from Illadopsis cleaveri, assembly GCA_013399915.1. Lineage (NCBI taxonomy): Eukaryota > Metazoa > Chordata > Aves > Passeriformes > Timaliidae > Illadopsis > Illadopsis cleaveri. The sequence goes on from VXBB01004320.1 coordinate 11,866, forward strand.
GTTACCTACTTCAGAGGGTGCTACATAAGCCATTACTTTAGGGATCTACACAAGAAGTTTCAAAATTTCAATACTGTGGAAAGAAAAGGGGAAGACAGAGAAAACCCAATGGAGTTCAAAATTACTAAATTTCTGGGAGTGGGATATAATTAAAAAGAATGAAATTCTATCTCCACTTAAGTTGGGGGTAATATACCAGGTAGCATGGCACCTAAAAGTAATTAATTAGCAGGTTACTTTTCTTACCTCTGAGAATCCTGGAGCAGATTGTTAACAAAGAACATGCTGGATCCAAATTAATTTGCAAACTTCAGTAACTTTCTTGAGACTTACCTAGCATCGGGCCTTTCCATTCCTGTCTTGTCACAGAGCTTGCTTTAGCTAGTTTCAGTTCCATGAGCTTAATCAGAAACAGGCTTTTTCTGCTGTGTTTTTCTTTGTTTTGTTTTTCCTGCAAGTGATTAGGGTATCTTTGTAACTGCCTGCCTCAGGGATTAAAAGCATCACCTACAGGTGGCCTTAAGTAATCACATTCTGCTCAATGTTTATTAAAATACAAATTGCTTTAATTTCCCAAAATGCACAATGCACATACCATCTACTGTATAAAACTCTTTTAAAATCAGAAATAAATACAATCATAAACCTTCTTGACAGGAAAAGCTCTTCTTAGTCCTTGGTTCTCCATATGGTAGTTATAGAAGCCAACAACTTGCTACTGCAGGGACTTACTTTCACTGAATAATCTCACTGAATAATTGCAAGTACTTTAAATGTCCTTTGCCAATACTTTACAAATAAATGTAGCATTTGGGATGCTCGAGAAGCTGCATTTATAAAAATGCTCAATTCATTCAATTAAATATTGACCTTAGGCAGGAACAAGTATCAAGTTACAAACTTGCCACATTTGGGGATAGCACTCAGTTAAACCTTACTATGTTGTTCTTTCTAAAACACATATTGAAGAACATCAGGAGCCAATACCTCCTTCTGCACATTGGTTTAAATTCTATTGAATGTGTAAACCTGCTCTGAGTTTTGTAGTGCCTGCACACCCTCTCCCTCTAAGTGACCCTGCATCCCAGCAGCAGCCTGAGGGCCTCCTGTCAAAGATGTTATCTGGCTTACAGAAGAATGCCAAATACCTTGGGCGCATGTAGACCTATACTTCCATAAAATCCTGTGCTGATTAGAATAAACATGTCATGTTGAACAGTCTGTGCAAACAGAAGCCAGATGCCTTACAATGGCCAAGACTAAGCAGAGTTCCCCTTGCCTGGCTCATTCTCAAAACTGAATGATGCTGGTTTGTATATCTAGCTCTTTGTTCAATCAGTGGCACTATAACTGACAATGCCTATTATTGTTTGGGTTTGACACTATAACAGCATCCTTGTGATACCATACTGTACCATGGCTGACCAAGCTTGCTCGCATGAGGGTTGTCACGTCGTAAGTGAAGAAAAGTTCTTATGGACTGCGTGACTGGGCAGGAGTTAGCAGAAAAACCATGTCTGTGTGAATATATGTCTTCCAATTGGAAAATTAGTCACATTTGGCAAATGCAGCAACATTGTCTTGAGCCAACAGTAGCATACTACAATTACCATCAAGTGAAAAAATGATATGTGTGTTCTTATGTCCTGAAAATCTGGGATAGAGTGTGTCTTCCTCCTCCCATTATCCCAAGAGGGAAACAAGTGTTCATGACTAGGTTCACTGTACAGTCCTGAAAACATGGTTATGGTCAGTAAATACCTGCAATTTACACTACAGAACAGCCTGTCTTAACTCAGGGCAATCTGTGCAAGGAAAGGAGAGCACTGGTGTCAACAGTTGAAAAACCAAGCAGCTGTCTTCCCTTTTTTCAGCTGTTACTGTACTATTTGGTGAGCCCTTGTATCCAGATATCATAGAGGAATTGCCATAGGTTTTTTGCTGCTGAGGAGTCTCTGTAGAGAAAGCCTTATCCACCAACTGTTGAAGAGGACTGGAGGTCACCCTCTGGACTTCACTTATTCTTCCACTCCACTGGGGAGAAACTATACCTTAACCTCTTGCAGCCAGCTCTCCAGCTTGCCTGTAGTTGGCATTTAAAACCTTGATTGGAGCTGGCTTCCCAAGTGTTTAAAAATTACCCAAAATTAAATGAAACCATAAAGTTTGGATAAAACATTATTATTTGACTTCCCAAATTAGTTAATTGAACCACAGAATCTGCTGATTTGGAAGGGACCTATCAGGATCATCAAGTCCAACCACTGTTTTTTTGCCAGTGGGCAGGGTCAGCACAAAAGACACAGTCACCAACCTAAGGAAAAAGTGTAGTTCCTATAATGCAAAACTGCAAAGAATTGCAAAAGGATAAGCTAAGCAATGCACCTAATCTTTACTACAAAAGATTGTCTATAGTTGTCATGAGGGCGGGTGATCCCCGCAACCCCAGTCCCGGTTCAGCTGGCTTGTACGTATTAAAATATGGGCCATAATACCATTAAATGTTTAAATATTTTCCTTAGAAAATATCCAGTTTTCACCTCATAAAGTCTGCCTGAATCCCATTTCTGCATTTTTGTGCCAAGCATCTTCATGGACTATACTGTCCACTGGGATATGTTTCCTGTGATACAAACTGGATTGAGTGGCCATAGTGGCATGAAAGGTGTGGCTCTTCCAGTGAACCCAGGCCCTACAGCAGGAGTGAGTCAAAGGCACTGGGAAGGCAGTATAATAACAGAGATCAACACAAATTAATACGAAGCAGATCTAAAAGGAAAAGAATTGGCTTAGGTTTACAAACTGATGTTTTCAAATCTCGCCTGGCAAAAAGTAAGTGCTTTCATCCCAAATGCAATTTATTTTCCAATAGCAAATCCAGAACTTCAGCAAAATAGTTTTAAAAACATCTCACTGTGCTTCTCACTAGATGACAGAGCAATACCCAAAAGGGCCATGTTCTCACACTTGAAAATTCATGTGCTTGACATGAAACTGGCAGCAGTCGTTGGAATGGATGAGCAGAGCTATCTCAGTGTTTGGACAACAGACATAAGAGGAGCCAGAAGTAGGATATGATAGTGGTTATTCAGTCAGTGGCACTTTTCTCTAAGACATGCCAGTCTGCCAAGAAGACCCAGTCAAGTCAGACTGCAGACAACAGATATGTAGTCCAAAGGTTCAGAAATATAACAGTGGATTTCCTTTCCTTTCCTTTCCTTTCCTTTCCTTTCCTTTCCTTTCCTTTCCTTTCCTTTCCTTATGTTTTTCACATGCAGAACATAAACATATGGTGGATTTCACCTGGCTCTGCCACTAGTGATTTACTATGCTCAGGACAGAGCCTTGAGACTGGCTGCCATGGGAGTTGCAGGCTGCTGCTGAGGCTGACAAATATTGTTGTAAAGCCTTATGTTTGGTGTTCTGACCAAAGTCAAACATTTTCATAGTCACTCTGCCATCCAAAAATAATGTCCAGGGTTTGGCTCATAGTCTTCTCTGTATGCTTCATACACCGAGAGTTCTGTCAACTGCTATTTTGGTGAGAATTGCTACTTTCCACAAATGGAGTGATTGATTTCTGAATGCAATCAGAGAGAGACAGAAGAGAGAGAGGAGAGAAAGGAAAAAAAATCCCACTGAGTTCACAGTTCATCAGATGCTATTGTTAGAAACTTGGACAGGACATGGTACAAAACTGTTAGACAACACTATATTGCCTTGCTTTAAGAGAAATATCTCCAAAGAGTTAACTATGGACCCAGGAAAAACTAACAGTACAAAAAATCCATGTCAAGGCATCAAGCCTAAATTTCAAACATGAGCAACACTAATAGACCTTTTCTATAGCCAGGCACAACCCCTGTAATTCTACAAATTAGACTGAGCCCCTGGGAACTATGTGCCTGAACTGCTATGCAGATGTGTAGATAGAATATGAAGGAAATTTTTTCCAATTACACCGGATGATTCTAAGGCTAATAAAATTACCCCTCCTCCATTGGTAACTGATATTTTTCCTTATATAAAAGTCATATATTTCATCATAGAGCAGAACACATTTCAACCTGAAAAGAATCTTCCCACAGATGGGCAACAAATTTATTTCTTCTCACTTCAGATTGATTCTCATCTTGTAATATAACTTTTTTTAATAAAACATCTCTCTTTGGAATAAGTAATCCTTTCTGCTTGTTTGGGACCAAGACCTCTTTATCAGGAAGCTGGTTAGTGTTTGACGAGACAGAAAAATGCACATACTCTCCTGCAAGTGTTTATCCAATGTTTAAACATAAACTTAGTTTCTGTTTGTGGAAGATAGCACAGCCAACCTGTATGATTGTCAAGATCAGCTGATTGTCAAGATCAGCTAAGAACCAAATCACAAACACAGCTGTTAAGAGCTAAAGGACCTGTACTGTGGCAAGTACAGATTTGGTACAGAGCCCACCAGACCCTACAAACACCTTTAACAGTATGATTTTTAGAATCATATGAGTGTGATCAATTGAAAACCTTCTGTACATGTCACACTTGTTCAAGCACTGAACTGACCTGCAATGACCTTTATAGAACCCCTAATTAACGGGGACAGCAAAGCAAACACTTCAAGATACTGTTCCTTTATGAGAGATTATGGGTAGATTCAAAATTCCCCTGCAACTGGAGAACAAGAATCAGAACTAAACAACATTATAATGGATACAGAGGGTGGGCAGGAAGGGACAAAACACGGAGCAACCAGAAAGGAAAAGGATGACAAGGACTGAAAATGAAAGAAAACAGATGAAGGTTGGAAAGGAATGTCAGTGGTGTGATGAGTTCACAGGCAAGTGGGAGGGGCAAGAGATCTTTTACCCATTGGAAAACAAAAGGAAATGGGCAGGTCAGAAAGAAAGCAGAGGTATCTGACAGGAATTACTTTAGCAAGCATTTTCCCCTCCCTCTCTCACCTTTCTGCAGAACTGAAATTTATTTTAACCAAAAATGTTTTTTATATGCTCTTCTTGGGACCTGATCAAAGTTTTGACTCCTTAATCAATATATTTCTTGAAGTCCCCAAATGTGCATAAAATTTCCCCATTTGCTATAACTCAAATGTCCTAAAATCCCTTCAAGCTGTGATCTCCTCAGTTAGGATAAACAATACTGTCCCAATGCTTGGCTGATGAAAACCTCCAGAAACATACCAGGAGCTTAAAAAGGAGACATTATAATTTTGCACAGTGCACTCCTCCCTGTGAATTACTGTTCTGTTAGCATTCCACCAAACCATTAGGAGACAATACTCCAATACCAGCCATAGGTGTCTTAGGGCATGTCTACAATACAGCATGTTTGCTAAGACATCACCACAGCAACATAACTATACCCTTTCGACTGCTCAACTACTATAAATCTCTCCAAAGTTTGCATTATACACCATAGAAGTTCCAGAGACCCCTGCAATATTCCATGGAAGTGAGCAGTTTAACAGGAGTGCCCTTGCCCCACTATAGACATTGCTAATATCATAACCATAGAATCACTAAAGTTGGAAAAGACCTCCAAGATCATCAAGTCAACCTTCAATATCTTCCTACACAGTTTCCTCAGGGTGCAAGGCATTTTCGTCCACTTTATGGCCAGAGCTACTTATGTGGACTAATTGATCAGTCACCATTTTCCACTCTCAGAGACTGGTGGTTTCAAAGCGTCACCTGTAACACTCTGGTTTTAAAGCTCTTCCACCAGAGATGCAGGTCAGGATGGACCTCCTGTCATGTTTGTTAGCACACACGGAAGAAAGAGACACTGTTTGGCTGCTGGTCCTATTCCCATCCCTCAGGGACCACTCTCACTATGAAGATTTACGCAACAACATGATGCTGGAACATGAGCAGCTGCTAATTCTCCACGTCTCTTTCAAGTAGCCAAGGGAAGAATCTATAGCTTCACTTGTTGGCTTTTAGCCCTGACAGGAATACACAAGGATAATTGGAAGGCTAGGTGAACCAGGTAAATGGTAATAAGAGATAAAATAGTTTTTAGACAGTGCATATGCTTCTGATCAGGCTTGCCAGGACTGTTGTTGCAGAACAAAACTGCTTTGTTTTTTTATTTAGTAGTGGTAGCATAAAGGCAGCTAATGGCCCCAGCCAAAAGTCAGGACCACACTGCATCAAGTCCGGTTCTGTAAAATTAAGTAAAAACGTTTGTCCTCAAAAGTTTGTAATGGAGACAGACAGTGGGAAGGAAGGAAACACCATCTCTGATTGCTATGGCAATTGATGCACCAGGTTGTTTGTGCAGGGTAACATAGAAAATCTGCAGCAAAGCCAGAATCTGAATCTTCATCTTCTGCATGCAATCACAGCACTAGCACAACAGGCTCTCAAATATTTTTTGTCTGAATTGTAGCTGGGGGTTTGAAGCCAGTGATATCAGTATGGAAAATAAGCCTTAAACAGTTGCATGGAGAAAGCAACTCCATCAGTAATCAGCAGTCCAAAATTTCAACTACACCTGCAGACCAGGGAAGAGCAGCTGTTCCACCAATGACTGCAGTGAGATACAACTTAACCTCTTTGTAAGGTTCCATATCACATGTTCTAGGAGGCATCCTCCTGAGCCAAGCTTGAAATCAATCCATAAGGCAGAATAGCAAAGCTTGTTTTCTTGCTGTGGTGTGAACAAAGGGCCAGGGAGTGCAAATTCAGATCTGCTTCTGATGGCAGGAAGAGCTGGACATATCTGAGGATACAGGTCAACGTCTCTACTGGTTCCACGTTCATTGCTAATATCTTTTTTTTCATCGAGGAACCCTAAATAAGATCTTCAGAAAACATTTGTTTTTTCACAAAGTGCCATGACAGTGTCATTCCTCAGGGGGGTTTGTAGATACAGCATTGTCAGAGCTAACGTCTCTCGACTGATGTTGAGTTTGTACAGACAAGGCTGCATGTTCACAGAACAAGCACAGCAGCAGAAAAGACAGAGAACAAAATGGAAAGAGCAACAGACTGATAGCAGAAGGTACTGTGAAGCTGATAGCCTTAATTTGCTATCATACTCAGACGCTATGGAACATTTAACTTCATTTATCCACAGGCTGGAATAAGAAAAATTAGTGGGGCTGACTAATAGGACAAATTCTAGTAAGAGCCATAGAAAATGTATAGCAAAATCTACTTCAAAAACTTAAGTTAAACTGTATCTTGCACCATTTCCCCCCACTTAATTATTGCTGCACATCTCTGAAATTCAGAACTTTCAATTGACACCTTTTTTTTAAATTTTCTAGAAATCTGATAAGTTATGTACATATGGTGAAATACTGTTTGTTTTCTGAAACAAATTTTTTAATGAACATGCAGCTTTGATGCTGCTGGCCTCAGAACCTAGATTCTTTAACAAAATGACCTTTCAGAGCTGCTCACTGGCCATTAGATGTTTCTGGACCCAACTCCTCCCTCACTGTTTCAGTTGGGACCCTTGGTGCAGCCCACGTCATGTCAGCCCAGCTCTTGTCTCCTGGACATCCCTGGAAATGCAGGTTCTACAGCCTGAGGAAGCTGATGGAGAAGCTGGCCAGGTAAAGAGAACAAGGCCAGAGCTGATTAGAAACCTGTCTGACAGGGAGTTGTTTCACAGGAGTTGTTCTGCCCTTAATCCAAAATCCATCTTATTGCAGCAAGTTACCTAGAAGGTAGCAGTCCACACTCTTGTTTTCTCAACAGTGGCTGGGAATAAGTTAAGTGACAAAAGGTGTTGATCTGATTTATTGGCCTGCTGTGTTGGCTTTGCATGCCGTGGTTTTTGGTAGTGAAGGGGGGGAGGGGGGGCCACAGATGTGGCTTCTGTGAGAAGCTGCTGGAAGCTTCCACCATGTCCAGCAGAGCCAATCCCTGATGGCTCAGAAGATGGACAGGCTGCTGGCCAAGGCTGGGCCAAGTAGGGATGATTGGTAACACTTCTGTGATATTATATTTAAGAAGAAATCAAAACAAAGTGGGGCATGCACAGTTTTAATTTTAGCCAGCGAAGAGGAGGAGGTGGGAACATGTGAGGCAATGTCTTGGTTTGGGAAGACAGGTATCTGCCAGGAAAAGCTGGAGTTTCCCTTGGAATGGAGAATGCAAATCCCCACTCCCTTCCAAATTATTATAATTTTGCAATTAAAGGCTTTTC
>VXBB01004320.1:20701-32618 GCA_013399915.1 Illadopsis cleaveri
CACCTCCCCAGCCGGTTTCAACAGATGGAATAGAATAAACACTTTTTTTTTTTGGTTACATAACCCAAGACAGGGAAACAACATGGAGACCCCAGGGTCAGTGGAGAAGGAGGGGGAGGAGGTGCCAGGGCTGAGATTCCTCTGCAGGCCATGGTGAGACCATGGTGAAGCAGGGTGTCCCTTTGTGACCCATGGGGATCCACAGGGGATGCAGAGATCTACCTGCAGCCTGTGGGGATCCATGGGGGATGCAGAGATCCACCTGCAGCCTGTGGGGAAGGTGCCCATGTCAGAGCAGGTGCAGACCTAGAGGAGGCTGTGATCTGGTGGGAGACCAGGTGGAGAGAGGGCCCTGCTTCCAGGCTGGAGCAGCCTGTCCTTGGAAGGCTGCACTCCATGGAAGAGTGACCCACATTGCAGCAGTTTTTGGAGGACTGTGTGCCCCTGACAGGGACTCAGCGTTGCACAACTTTTGGCAGGACTGCTGCTCATGAGATTGGAGCCACACTGGAGAAGTTCAGGGCAAACTGTCTCCCGTGGGAGGGACCCCACGGTGCAGCAGGGGAAGGATTCCTCTCCCTGAGCAGTGGAAGAAGAGCTCGGCTGACAAACTGACCAAACCCCCACCCCCTGTCTCCCTGTGCTGTCTGTGGGAAGGAGGGAGGGGCTGGGGGAAGAAAAGGTGTTTTAAGGGTTTCATTTTACTTCTCACAATCCTGCTCTGATTTTGTTAGTAATAAAATCCACTTTGTACCTCTAAACTGAGCCTGTTTTGCCCTTGGAGTGTTTTCTCCCAGTCCTCATCTCAACTCATGAACCCTTGGCTAATTTTTCTCTCCTCTGCCCAGCTGTGGCAGGGGAGGGTGAGAAAGCAGCTTTTGTGGGTGCCTGGCATTTGGCCACTGTCAAACCAGGATACCTGCACAGTAGTATAGCTTCTGAAAAACCTCAAAAGGATGGATGAGACAAATGTGGATTTACTCATTCTCCTTGGGATTTACTCATTCTCCTCGAGAAACTTTTGGAATTTTCATGATGAGTTGAGAAATAAAACATTTAATTATTAAAATGTGACAGAAAGATATACAGGAGCAAAAAACCTGCACTGTATGAAACATCATACAGAGTTTTCAGCTAGAAATTCATATAGAACAGGGGATAACATAGTCAATAATAATCAAAACTAATAAATGTTAAAATAGTGTAGTATTCTGTGGACCTGCAAGATGTTACCTGCAAGAGAGAGGAAAGGATGGTTGAGAACAGAAAGATACATATCTATCTTATTCTCAAGTCTTTTCCAAGACACCACATCATTAGCAAGTTTTACATAAGCCTTTAAAATGTTTTTTTAGAGCTGATTTTGACATTCCTTTTCCATTAACCTAAGTAGGAAATGCAGGCAAATTAAATAGTCCCTTTGGCCTACACAGTGAATGCTCCTGCCACTATTACCACTGGCTCAACTTCACCTACTGCAAAAGCTGTAGTAGGAGAACTGGACAAAGAGAGCATCAATGAACTTGAGCACATTACAAGAATATAAATCAGAATATTCAATGGTCTGCTGCTCAAGGCTAGAGAGCCCAAGGGTGAGATGTTGTTATTCAGAGCCTGATGTACCACTTGTACTTCCAGCATGGATACCTGGAGGTTAGCAAGCCTTGGAAACATAAGAGACATTATGGAGCAAAGCAATGGGCAGCAGGAAAGGTACCCAGGCAGTGTTCACTGCATCCCCTTAGCTCATAACATTAGGGCAATATTGGACTGTACAGTATGTACTCACACAGTTCTGTGCTACTCATGACTTGGAAACAAAAAGTGAGACTTTTTTGAGTTGCCAGTCCAATTTTTCACCATTATTTAACCAGTTTGCACACACTAACTGTTGAGTCAGTTATTATTATGACTCAGAGGTTGATATGTTCACCAGGACAAACAGTGACACTGAAGGAAACAGCCTCACTCATGCTGTAAGATACTGACACCCAATATTAGAATGCAAGGAAAACTGTTCCTAAACTTCAAGAGTCAAAATAGGAGAAAATAAACCCATGATTTTTCACTAAGTATGAGACATTTTTCAACTATAACTGTTTCTCATAATAGTAATCAATTAAGTGGTTTAAAAATGTTATTAAACCAAATAATCAAGAATTTGCTATAGTAATAGTAAGATTTCTTTTATAGCAAGCTGTATTACTACTGAGTGCAAAAAAATTACATTTTACCTTTTCACAGTTGCAGAACTACCATAGAAAAGAACTGAGAAAAACCTTTTTAAAGCATGAACTTTTGGAACTATTTGTTTCCAAGTTAGAAAAACCAGCTGAGCAGCTGTAGATATAGGACATGATCTACTCTGGAGTAATCATAAAATCATAGAATAGCTGGGTTGGAAGGGAACCATAAAGATCATCTAGTTCCAACCTCCCTGCCATGTATAGGGATACCTTTCACTAGACCAGGTTTGTCAGAGCTGCATCCAACCCTGACCTGGAACACTTCCATTGATGGGACAGCCTCAAATTCTCTGGGCAGCCTGGTCCAGTGTCTCACCACCCTCTGAGTAAAGAATTTCTTCCATATATCTAATCTAAACCTACTCTCTTTCAGCTGGAATCCATTCACCCTTGTTCTGTCACTACATGCTCTTGTAAAGCATCCCACCTTTCTTGTAGGCTCCCTTCAGGTACTGGGAAGCTGCAATTAGGTCACCTCAAAGCCTTCTCTTATACAGGGGGGAAAAAACCCAATTCTTTCAGCCTTTCAGACAGGCTCTAAAACCAGAGATTTCACCTGAACAATAAGGGAGATTAGGTTTTGATGCCATGCCCCTTATGTTAATTTGTCACCCCGTATTCTCTGCCAGCAAATAATTACTGGCCAATCCCAGAAGGCTGACAGAAGGGAACTTCATGACTAGGAAAGAGAAATAAAGTAGATTGTTTCCTGTTTACACTGGACATGAACTTTATATAATTATCCCACCAGTTAGTATTAACTAGGCAATTATCTTGGCAAACAATGGCACATTGATGAGAGCCAAAGGCATCTCAGAGCAGCTCCTTCACCAGGCCATTGCAGCAGAACCCCTCTGAATTGCCTCAGTTCTGGCAGCCATCCCAGCATCATCGACCATCCAACAAGGGCTGCATAGTCATAGGGGGAGCAGCAAGAGAAACAGTTTTCCTAACCTGTCAGCATTTAAGAGCACAAACACTTTTCCTTACCACAAAAGGAGCTGAAAATTTGGAGGGAAGAGTGTCCACAGACTGAATGTATACAGCAGAACAGATTGGCTGGGGAGAGCAGTTTTGCTTTCCATCCTGTTGAAATGTTTCCATTAGATTTTCACCTCCTTCATCCAAGTGAAAGCAGCATTTCAGCAGTGGAATGGAAAAAAGAGAAAGTATAAGAATTGTAATGTCAAAGGACTTTTTTTTTTCTTAACCCCAAGTCCGTATAGCAGGAGCCTCAGCTAGCTGAATCTTTCTTGGCAACCATTCCATTTCAGTGAATTTACTCATTTTGTCAGAAAAATTCTGAACAGACACAGTCCATAGTTCAAACAAAACAAGGGAATAACACAACAGTGCCATTCCCATTACTATTTCTAACAGGTAGGACTCCTCAGGCCTGGCATGGAAGGCACCAGGCTCTGCAGTGGCATTGCTACATCTCTTGCCATACCAGACCCAAACAAAGCCTGAGCCACAAAAGGTGATCACTCTGACAACCAAGGCAAATATTAGACAAATCCTACCAACCTGCACAGCCATACAACACAATTTACAGAAATTAAAGGGGTTATTCCAAATATTGACATTGCCTATTTCAGAGGCATGTGAAGGCTGCTCTAAAGTGCACTGGTGCCTGCCGGTCACTTGTGAACCCAAGATTTCCAAGATGCCAGAAGCTGAGATTTAAGTAATAATCTGGTCAACTGTATTTAGCCTTGATCTTTAGTCTTTTGCAAAAGAAAAAGGATATTTCTCTTATTATCTGAACTTAAATCAAAAGATGGTTATGACGTAGAACATCTCACACTAAATCTTAAAATAGCTACTATCTTATGTACTTAAACCCCTGAATCTTTAGACAGAGATTCAACATCTACAACAAAATTGATCTTTAAAATCTCCAGTATTAAATATTTCAAACATTGTCTCTATAGCAATACCTACTACCAGCATCTTGAAGAAAATCAGAACTGCAAATATCTATTGATTATCCAAATTCCAAATTTCCTAAGACAAGCGCACTGCACTGAGAGCTGGTGCTGTGCAGTTGTGGACAATGATTATTCCAGCCTGAATGATTTCACTGCCTCACTGAGGCATAAGTAAAAACTCCAAGAAAACAACCTCATGCCTCAATCAAATTTTAAAAAGGGACAAATTCTCAGTTTAGTGGATCCTAGTTAAGAATAAAATCTAAAACTCAGTGATTTCTATGAATTTAAGTTGCTTTTATTCTGTTCATTTTTTTCCATTCTGGATGCTTGTGGCCACAGACAGCTCTGTAATCCTCTTTTCACCCACTGCAAATATATAACAAAGAAACTTTAAGGAAACTCATTACATAGGCACATATTCTTCCAGAAATTGAAGAAAGCTGTGAGAAGATAGGATGATATTTATCTTCTCCCTTTGTCTTTTTGTGTTCGATTTTCGGTGGAATTTCTGAAGGTAAAGAAGAAAAGGAGGAGATAGGAAAAAAAATTTGCAATCTGTTCAAGTTAGCAAAACATACTGGAGAAAACAAGAGAAAGGGTCTTAACACTTTCACACTTTTAAGCAGGAAACAAGCAGAGGATGGATGCTTTTGCATAAATGTGATTACGTCCTTTTACCTCTCTGTTCTCTCTGCAGACCTGTACATACATTTTCGTTTTGAATGATAATAGTAGGTTTCCTGCCACTAACAACAAGGCTCCCTGTCCCTTCCCAGCTTATCTGGGTCTGGCCAAGATATCTGGCCATCCACACACAATAGCTTGCTGGCAGCAGAGTCCCTGCAAGAGGCATGCTGAAAGCGCACACGAAAATATTTATTTTGTGGTCTTCCCAAAGTTCCTAAACTCTAGTGAGTTTAAGAAGCCTAAACACTAGGTCACCCAGAGTGAAATCCATTTTAATAGGGCCTTAGTTAAATCAGCCAACTGAGTCCTTGTTGAACTAGGCAACCCTATGCGGAAATACATTTAAAAAAACCCTAACCATACAAAAAAGCCCACAAACAAAAACAAACAAAAACCGTAAAACACCTCCAAAGGCAATGAAAAATACCATCTTCTTTCTGTTGGCACTCTTAGAAAGCAAGGATATAGGATGTTTTCAGTTTTAATTCTTTACTTCACTGTAAAGCATTATCCAAATTCTGTCCATTACACAGTGGTGTCCATTACATTTTATGGCAGTACTCCTCCAGTGCCATAGCAGATGAGGTCCTGTTACTCCACTAAACTATTCAGCATGTGCTTCTGACTTCACTCAGTAATGATGTCACCCTCTGGTGGTGACACATTCCAGCAAGGAACAGAACCAAGAATTCTTAAGGAACACATCGAAGTTGGTTTTACTGTAAAAAGAAAATAAGAATATATCTATGTCCCACCAGAATGTCAACTTTTTTATCTCTCATTTCCATCTGGTACTGTAATGAGAGAAGCCAGAGCTATTAACAGTAGCTGTATTACATTATCTCTGTTGTGCTTTTCTCTGGAGCAGAAGTGTATTACGTTTAATTGTACTCTAGAAATGTTAAGATTAGTGCACAAAGAAAATACCAAAGATGTCTTAAAAAACTTATGTTATTCATATTGTAAACATCAATCATCACACATCCAAACTCCAGCAAGTATAATAAATCCACCTTACCAAGTTTATGCATTCTTTAATTAAATTTTAATTTGAATTAAAGTAACAGTGACAAAAGAGGTCAGTTTTGTGAAAAAGATGGGCAAATCTCAGCTCTTTATATTTTCATGTGTATTTAAACAAAATTAGTTGCACCAAAAGAGTAACTAAGTTAAGAATACACCTTTCCTATAGCATGAGCAACAAGTAGCCAAGGACACATAGGAGACATAGGGATCCTCCCTAAAGTCTTATTCTGTAGCATCTCACTAAGTATTTCAGTCTTCCATCGACCTTGAAGTGCACCCCTGTGAGATACAAATTAAAACCAACCACAAGTGTTGGGACTGCAGCATCAAACTGTGTTGAGCAGTTTATTTGCAGAGTCTGAATAGTTTAATTAAATCCTGTCACATTCACCAGTGTTTCAGGCCTCCACATCCACAGTTCCATGAACAACTGCATGTTCTCTGCATTTATGTGTCTATATCACTATTCTTTATGACTTGCAAGAGTTCAGCACACATTGCCTCAGGTCTCCCTTGCCTTCTAATATTTCTTCCTCAGCAGTGTGAGTTTCTACCAATCCACAGCTATACAAAAAGTACTTCTTTCATTCTGGCATTTCATTCTATTTTCAAAAATATTTTGAGGAATGAGTCCAAGACAAATAAATTTTCTCAAGTATTGAGCAGTTTCTAATTTTGAAAAGATTATTTAGATGGCCATCTATGAGCCCATAGGCAAATTTTCAGTACTGTGAAACAAAGGAAATACACAGTCCTTTCAGCACCACCAGTATTTGATCATTTAAACAGACATAGACATTTTGAAATTAAGTCCTTGAAATTTTAACTCTATCTTCAGGCACTCTTTAAACTAAGAGTGCCTATATTTACTGAGTGAAAAGATGTTAGGAAACAAGAAAAGCACCAGTTTAAATTTTGAGCCACAGTTGGCAATCTTCAGCAGAAAGGAATCCCTCTTCCACTCCTTATATTATTTATCAATAATTACTGGACTTCACTTAAACAAGAGCACTGTTTCTCCATTTTCAGTTTTGTTTGCCTCTAAATTCTGAGTAGTTCAGCAACAGCTGGTCTAAGCAAGAAAGTTACTAAGGGTTATTATGACCTTAAGTGCCTCTATTTTCTTTGTGGCTCTTTTACCCTATGACCAACATCAAGCTTTGTTCTTTCCATTACCCATAACTTAGACACACTATATTTAGATTAAACAATCCCAGCCCTTGGAACAAGATGCTCAGTTCTTTTCAATTACTCCAGTCTAAAAGTAATCCAATCACTGTCCTCAGCCTTTGTGAACTTTACAACTTGTTGGATTTTTCTTGAAATGTGTCTGTTCTTAAAAGCTAAACCCATGGAAAAAGAACTGAAACCAAATGCCATGTAATCCGGCAACCATAACACACGAGAGCCCAAAAATAACAGGAGGTACTGTGGCAATGTCTGACCTTCGGAACTATGCACATGGACTGAAGCAAAACATAATCACATCTTAAATTGTGCATACTACTAGTTTATTTGTAGTTCAGAAGAACTCAGTTTACAGAGCCATGATTTTAAAACTTCGTGGATTTGCTTCAGATACCAGGAACTACTTTAGATTTGGAACAAGCTTTAAAAAAGGTCACAGTTGAACTTTATTAGCTTATACGGCCAAAACCAGTTAAGCACAAAGTTTCAATGGCTGCAGACATTCCCTCTATCTCCTACCATGTTTCCATCTCAAAAAGGAAGGTGCACAAGTGGATTTTCTCTTCTAAACCTCTTTAAATATGGAGTTACTCAGGCTGTCCTGAAACTAGCAGTCCAAAAATTTTTATTTAAGGTATACTGCCAACACAAATACAACAAGAAGTTTCTTAGAGAGATGTTATCAGCCTGTTCAGATCTGCACCCAGCCCTTAACTCAAATAATGATGTTTATCAGTTACACTCTGATCATCCCCGTAGAAACTGAGCACTTGTAGTCCTACTAACCAAATATACAGATTATGTTGCTGCTGACAAAGATACCAGAGTCCTTTATTTTGATCCATATATGCAGAGCATTATGCTACCAGTATACTTACAAACAAGAAATAGTAATTTTTGTGAAGATAAAGATCCTATGATTTGTCAATAAACTGTAACTTCAGGCAACAAAGCTTTGGCAGCGTTGGCTA
This sequence comes from Illadopsis cleaveri, assembly GCA_013399915.1. Classification (NCBI taxonomy): domain Eukaryota; kingdom Metazoa; phylum Chordata; class Aves; order Passeriformes; family Timaliidae; genus Illadopsis; species Illadopsis cleaveri. Next base: position 28,754 of record VXBB01004320.1, read on the forward strand.
TCAGCTCCTTGCATAACTATTCAAGTTACATATACAGTCGCTCAGGATGTTCAGTAGCTGTTACTGCTATAAGCTGAGCTAAAACTCTGTACAAACTATTAGTATAAATGCTACCCTCAATCCAATCTAAATACTTCAGATGACCAGACACAAAATCAAACTGCAGACATGCCACCTACACTCCAGAGACAGTATATTCAGGTTTGCTCAAGAATTAATAGAGGTATTTCCTGAGAAAGATTTTAACAGGCTGTGCAGCTGTGACACCAGGGAAAGAGAAAACAGGGGAGGAAAATCCTGATCCCCTTGTAGCTGAAAGTTCTACAGCTGGCAGTAACACAGACCAGATTTTCTTTATGAACAGACTTTTACCTAATTAAAATGTTTCATTGGAATAAAGAGAGAAGTATTGCAAAAACTATGTAAGGTAGTTTTCTCTCTCACTCTTTCCAGGAGCACAGACATACTTGTATGCCCATCCTTACAGGTCTCCTGTAGCAGAAGCTACCAAAGATCTTGGCAGAGGTGGCCAAAATCAATAGGTAAAAAATACCAAAACTGTGCAATTTGCCATTCTCTACTGGATAAATAGCTATCTGAAATTGGTAGTTTTTTGAAAAAAAACCAGTTTTGACAATAAAGTGAGATGTGGCAGCCAGACCACAGAGAAAAGAACAGTAAAATGTCAAACATAAAGGAAACTCTTGTACACAGATGGGATAGAATGGCCAGAGGATGAACTGTTACAACAGTTGATTTTGGCATGGGATCATACTTCACTGTACTACTTCCTTCAGGTAAACATCTGCCAGAAATACTGCTGGCCAGAATCCAAACTTTCATCTGGAGTCTTTCAGACTCACTGAGCACCAGCAGAGACCATTCAAACTGAGATGGAAAGAAGTAGATTAAAAATATAAATAACCACTTCTTCCAGGCCTCACAAAACAGAATCACAAAAAGATATACTTTCTTTGTAGGACCTTATTTAAAATCCATGGAAGTCAGTAAAGTGGATGTTTCTAGCTGTGTACAGGGATACTTCTATATATGTTGTTTGGGGTTTTATTATCATCCATCCAGAACATTGATTTTTTATTTTTCTTTGTTTGTTAGAACCACAAGAGAGAAGGTGAACATATGGAACTAAGACAGGTTCACACAACAAGGCATAGGGCTGAGCCCAGATGAATTCAGCTTTTACAATACACTGCTTCACCATTCTATACTGTATCTTCTGTTGGCAGCATTCATAAAGTTCTCATTACAACACTGCAAAATCTTTTTGCAGAAATGTAACTCTGTAGGCAGAAAAAAAGAACAGTTGCTGCGAAGTCTTTCCTCTAAAGTATTAAGTTATAATGAAAAGTCCAATAATTTAATATGATCAGGACAAAAATCCTTCATCTCTGACATCTACTCACTCCTGTGACATGAAGGATGATCCTGATCTTTCAAAAAAATATCTCTTCATCTGCCTCCTCTCCCACCCTATCAAACCACCAAGTTATTCACAAACAGTTGCATAAACTGGAAGAGGAAACTGAACCAAGACCAATATCATCAGCTTCAAAAATTATGTTGTTCCCTTGTGTTGTATCACTTGCTCCCTTTTGAATCCTGATGAAGTACAGAAACATAACAATATGCAATAAGTTTTGCTTAGCCTCAGTTTTTAACATTCAGGTTTAATTCAGGGCTTGAGCTAAAGGGCCTTACTTCAGAACCTTGAATTTTAGAACCATCGAGGTTGGAAAAGTCGTTTAAGACTATCAACCTACCACCATCACTGTAACCTCTAACCCTCTAAGCTGTATTACCTAGGAATTTTTACCTACACAAGATTTCAAATGCTGTCATTTCTGACTTCAATAAATTATTTTAACTCCTCTGTATACTGTATACCCTGTTTCTAAAAATAACCTGTGTTTCCTCTCTAAAAAATTGGTTTGGCTTCAGACACTGAAATAGGATAATTCAGAAATTTTTTTCCTCTAGTCATCTGATACTTTGACAAGTGCTAGAGGAGAACAAATAATAGTGCTACTCTTCATAATAATTCTAATTAGAGCTATATCCTATGAAGTAAAAATTAATAAAAATGCAGATCAGTCACACAATGGCTCTATTAACAAACAAAATATGATACCTTTACACATATTTAGCAATGTGTTATCCTGGACAAGATGATTCAGGGAAGGAAAAAACACTCAGGTTTAGCCTCACCAAGAAACACTTACTGAAAATTGTCACAGTTATGTTTTTTCCTAAAAGATACATCACTCCTCAGATCAGAAACACATGATGTTGTGTTAACGTTTGGCTTTGTTAACTGCATTTGAAGATAAATTCGTCATTACAGAAACTATCTTGGAATAATACTGGCTTATACACCTCACAGTATCTCAGTCCTCCCCTTTTACAACTGGCTTTCCCTTGCCCTTTTAGTGTGCTTGGTTTCTGAGCATTGGTAGAACTGTCTGGCTGTTCAGGCCCAAATCACCTGAAATGAGGCTTTTTCTGCCTGTAGCATCTTAATTACAATCCTAAAATGGTTTGAGTTGGAAGAGTCTTGTTCCAATTCCCCTGCCATGGGCAGGAACCCTTCCACTATATCAAGTTGCTCAGAGCCCGATTCAACTTGGCCTGGGAAACTTCCATGAATGGGGGTACCTGCAGCTTCTCCAGGCAACCTGGTCCAGTGCCTCATCACCCTCTGAGTAGAGAATTTCTTCCTAATCTATATCAATCAATAAAATCTATATCTATCACCTTTCCTTTTAAAACCATTCTCACTTGTTCTGTCACTATGTGCCCTTGCAAAACGTCTGTAGGAAAAATCTGCTTGTCAAGAATGGGGCCAAGTGGAAACCTGCAGCTCAGAAGTCCATTGCAGAGATGTGGTTCCCCTAAAATGTAAATGTCAGAGCAGAGTCCCGAAATCTTTTACATGAATTTCTCTTTTGCTGAGGTACTTCGATCTCAGAAATCCTGCACTTTAAGTCTTCCTACAGATATCAGATACAAAATGTCCTGACAGCATAGATGTCAAAGACAACATATCTTCCTTTCACTCTGACAATTTATCTTTTTAGTAATAACAAGTTCTTTCCATGGATTTTTGTGCCTAGTTCAACAGCTAGAAAACAGAGTGAAATAAGCACAAAGGCAAGCCAAAAGAAATGCTGTGGGCTGGCAGCATCCCAACAATTTGGGGAGCTGAATAAAGGGTTGCCTGTTTGTAGCTTCCTTCTGCTTGTTCTATCAAGTAAACAAGAACCCAAAGAACACTTTAAAAAATGTTTTTGCATTAACTTGGGTTTCCAGAGCTTTGACATCATTGAACTCTTCCAGGAAGTGACAAGATATAAATCCATATACAGTATACATATGTATACAAGGTGTAGCTCTATTAGCAGGGGATGTCACAGAGCATCAGTTAACCTTAAAATGCTGAATGGTGTAAGAGTCGCCTGCCCTCTGATCCCTGGATGTGTATGCCAAAGGTTAGGTAACCAACTCTATACCATTGTTTTAATTCTTAGAGCTAGGGGGCATCCACCCAAGTGATGCCAAGACAAGATGAGGATTTACAGCTTAAAACCAAGATGAACAATTTTCTCAGTTTAGAGAAAAGCTTAGGAGAAAAACACTCTGGAATGAGTGAATAAATGCTGAATAAATGCTAGATACTGAATTGTCAGACCTTACCCCCCACATACACATGCACCCACTCTGGGGGGGAAAAAAAAACAAACCCCAAAAAACAACACAATGCCAGTGAAAGAGGCACCCCGGTGGAGAGGGGAAAAAAAAAAAGTTGGCTCCTGTCTCAAGGGTAAAAAAAACAAAACAAAAGAAAAGG
>VXBB01004320.1:46988-65489 GCA_013399915.1 Illadopsis cleaveri
CCCGAGAAGCCCCCTGCCAGGGCCTGGGCAGTCGGCGACAATATACAATTATAATATATACATTATATATTATAATTATTATAACCTAGTTATCTAGTCATTTTAGCCTGTTGACCAAAAGAATAATTACACATACAAAATAACTCCTTCAACAACAAGAGAGGAAAGGAAGTAACAATCCTGTACATTTTATTGGCATTGAGGTACAGTCCCATTACAATTTATCTTTTCCTCCTTTTTTTTAACCAAAATGCAATATAGAAAAAACATTAAAAGCCTGATTGGTCAACTAGCAGTAAACACAAAACCTGCTCACAAAAATGGAATTAAAAAAATAAAGGCACAAAGCAATCTGCTTTGGACATGTAACTATATAGAACTTCACATTCATGGCCCAATTTGCTCAAGATTGTAGGAATATTTTTTCTGGACTATAACTTCTTTCTGCACAGGGATCCAATACAAGGGTTACTCTTGGGCTTAGAAATCACCATTGGTAAAGATGCATGTGGCTGACAAGATACAGGTCTCTTACTCTTCTTCATGGTAAGAACGTTGTCTTCCTTTGGGGGAGGCACATGTATCAGTTTCCAAGGAATGGGGTTACAATATGCTGGAGCTGGATACAAATTTCTATCAGCACTCCCTGAAACATTTAGAAAATACACATAACTAAGAAGGAATATTTACGCTACAAGCTTTCCAATGCAAGCAGTTATAGTAATTATCTGGAGTAAATACAACACAACGTCTTCAGAGAAAGACAGCACAGGCACATCACATAATTTAAGTGATCCAAAATAATAAATAATCTACCTTTTTGTTTTTTAAACAGTAACTGGCATGTTCTTCACTTCTATTTAAAATAATAATGAGATTGAATGATCAGTCCTTTGTGTTCTTAAAAACTGTAAATGCCTACAAATTGGCTACTTTGTTTTACCCAACCACATGATGGATACACTTCCAAGTTTGTAATACATTATACTGAATGACACAAGTGAGTAGACAAATATTTTTCAAAAATCATTAAATGATTGCAGCTGTCAGTATGTAATGCAGGTCCAACCAAAACATGACAGCAAAGTATATCACTATTTACAAATAAATGTAAGCAGAAGAGTAAAGGTTGTTCATCTGCTTACATGTTTCACATGTTACTTAAAGATTCAGAGACCAGAATTTTGGTCTCAAAATTATTTCTGTTGCAAAGTCAAATAGAAGCAATTATTTTGTTGCATAGAAAAATAACATGTTTTCAAACAAAAAAGGAATAGGATTACAGAAGCCAAGGATGTGTGATGCAGGTGAAAAATGAAACAGAAATGAAATTTTAGCTCAGCATACAGGTTGATGCCCGTCTCCTTTTTCAGGCAGGACTTCTGTCAGCTTCTAATTGTTCTTTTGTCTTAAACTTCCACCTCTCTTCTAAGGGAGTTCAGGTGTGCTACGGTGACACACACCTTCTGTAACACAAAATCTAACTTTACAAGGATGCTGACTTAACTAATTTGCTTCACAAGACCCAATGATTTGCTCTAGTGATTCCTATACCTGGTAAGAAAAATCAGATAAAATCATAATTTGGTATGCCACATAATTATCTCAAATAATCTTTCTCCCAAATAAAAAAAAGCTACGAAAAATACACAAAAGGTTGCAATCTGTTTCCCTGACTTATACCATAGTTTAAGTAATCATTCCTATGTGCCAAAATACTAGATGAATATCTTAAACAGCTTTCATTGGACATTAAAATATTAGAAGGAAGGAACCACAAAACAAAGTCACTACATATTTGTGTACTATACATACAAACCTGTAGAATTCCCATGTGGGAAACCATAACCATTTAAAGCAGGTTTACTTCTAGAATTTTGCAGCCACTCCTTAAAGATTTTCTCTGATCTTGTTCTCTTTTCCAGTAGTTCAGCCTCCCGTTCTTTTTCTTTTTCCTAAAAAAAAAAAAATAATAAAAATTAAGGTATTCCTAGACAAAGCCCTGTACAATATACTTAAAACAGCAAATAAATTTTTGCAGATTTCCAGACTGCTGAATACATTTCAAGTATTTCTTCAAATACAAGCACCTTTTCCTAACAATGAAAAAGATGCATTTTTTGGTTTAAGTCTGAAAAAAAAAAACAACCCCCAACCTCGATGTTACTCCCTGGAAAAAATTGTTTCCCTGAGAAAAAAATCAAAGGCTATTAACAAAATGCATTAATATGCATCTTACTTTGCTGGCCATACCATAGTGTCTTTAATGCACCAGCACTGCAACTCTTGAAAGATTTATCTTCATGTACAATACTGCCATTTGATGTCAGTATATTCAATGTAAGATCTGTATATATCAAAACTTAATCTGTAATAAATTACAGATTAAGTAACTCCATCCAAATCAGTTCATTAATACCTTCTCTTTTTTCTTCTTTTCTGCCTCTTCAGCTCTCTTCTTCTTTAACCACTCTTTATACTTTATGTCAGCCCTTTCTTGTAACTGCATTTTTTCTATCTCCCTTGTGACTTTTTCCATCATTTCTTTGCTCAGCTTTCGTTTCCTTTCTCTTCTTTCCTTTGTGAAACATGTCAAAGAAACAGAACAAAAGTTTTTTCAATGAGCAATTCTTTTGAGGAATACAGTTAATTTTATTACACAATTAAAAAGAAAATTATCATAAACCTGAAAACATACACAATATTGTAAGCTCTTTGAAGTCAGTGTGTATTCATCACTAGATTCCAGGTATGATAGATACATAAACTTGTCAAAAAAGATGACAAAAATTTTACTTTCAGGTCTCCTCAGGTTTGCTACTTTTTTATTTATTCAGAGATTTTTTTAAACACTTCAGACACTTCTCAATATATCTGGGAATGAAATACATGTTGCAATTCTCAACAATGGTGTGTTACCTTTACTGGCATGTGAATCTAGAGCAAACTACAGTTCCAAATGGAAGTCAGGTAAACTGCCCCCTTCTAAGAGTCACTGAGATATGCAGATTGTTCAGCATACTTAAGCCTAAATTAATAGGAAAAAAAAAAGTTCACATAAAAATCTAGTTCATGCTTTGTGGTATTCTCTTAAGTTTTTTATACTCTTTAGTTTATTCACATGTGGACTACTTCAATAAATCAATCCACACATTTCTCCTGTTCAAATTATGGAAGGGAAAATGAGAAAACACATTTTAGGGTACGCAAAATGGTAACCTGAGTGTGGAAATTGCTACCTGTATGATTTGCAAGACAGAATACACCAGAGGTATCAATCACTTCCACATCTTTTCAGTGTGTGTGTATCCAACAATAGTGTTCTGAGGATCTTTTTCTAGGCAAACAACCATGTATCCATTGGCCTTTTCTTGTTCTGGAAAGGGAGGTATTTTCATTTGAAGAGTAACAATAGCTCTCATTTCTGTTCCTTGTAACCTTTATGAAGTGCCTGGAATCTACTGATTTGATACCATTTCTGCTTAACTCAGCTCTGAAGCAACTGCATATACATGCAGAAGCAAAAATCTACCAGACAAGCTGTGCACATGACTTGCAGGAGAGGCACAAGACTTAAGACCAGTTTGCCCTTAATAGAAAAGAGCTGTTGAAAAAATGTTGCTTTTCTTTTAAGAAATCTTCTACTTATACACTTCCCTGCACACTCCTCTTGAACAAAGGAGATATGTAATTTAGCAGAAACTTATACTGACTCAGAATTATTACAGCTGGCAGTATGGATATCAAATGTCTAGAACTACAGCTGCAAAGTATAATAAATAAATGAAATATAGGAAATATACATTCTCAAGAAAACCAGAAATATATTCCCATTTTACCATAATATACCACCATTTTTTCCCATTGAAAGAACAAAAAGGCAGAAAACTAGAGCTCTCCCGTGTGCCCTTCCCCCACCTTTTCTCCAGGTTTACTGCATTTATGGAAAATCCAATTATGCATTATGAAGGAGAAAGGAAATACTGCAGCTGGGGACCACCACAATTCCTTCAGTCTGGTCTAAAACAGGGTACCTGCTGGTTCAGTGCTTGTCCCCCCACAGCAAAACTACCAACAATCCAATAAAGTAGCACATAGAGAATAAAAACTTCAGCTTATATTGCTCTGCAACACACTTACCTCATTTCTGCCAGGAAAGAAACCAGTTTACAGAACTGCTGGAATTAGTGTATCCTGTTCTGTTTGCCAACATCAGAAGCATTACTACAATTTTAATATCAGCAGCTATACTAGGCACTGTGGGATGTCCCCCCACCTGCTTTCACAAGCTATGCAAAGATTAGCTCTCTCTACCATAATATCCAAGGTGGATGTTTCTTCACCTAAAATCATAAGGATACTTTCAGTAGTACTGCTGTGGTATACTCTCATCAAATATTTTTATTTGACAACAAAGACTTCTTTGTGTACACAATGCACACAATTTCACAAAACAATTGCAAATAGCTTTTTAACTAGTTTTTTAGCTATTTTCTCCTTGATTTTTGTGGGTTTCTCCTTGATTATTTGGTGAGTTTTTTTCCATTTCACTTCTAATACATTCTAGCAAACATTAGCTTAATCTGTTTTGTATTCATATTCATTCAAATATGAACACTCCAATTTCAATGCATATTCTGGAATGTAAAACTACACAGAATTATAAAACAATACAACTTCACAACAGTGAGGCCTGTACATGTCATAAACTATTTACAGCCAAGACTAATGAAAAAATACATTTCATTCTGAGAACTAAAAAAAGTTGTGATTCTGAAATGCTTTTATACTAATGAACCAAAGAAACAAGATCTTTCTTAACATGAAACAAATGCTTCCATATTTTAAAATGTTGAAAAAAATAATGTATTTTGGCAAATTATTTTGGCAAACATCACCTTCCTGAAAAAAACAAATAACCAATTGTCTAAGCTTTCCCTCATTATTCATCTAAAATTCATCTCAATCTCTTTTATTCAGAGCTGTTTTTCTGTTTCTTCATTACTACATACTCCCCAAATGCACCAACAACTCCAGTTTTGAGACAATGGTTCTCTGGGACACATAAAAAGCATTATTGTAGATGAGAGATATATGTGAAATCAGTGATTTAAAGTACAGGAGAAGGTGGCTTACAAACATTTTGCACATTTTGTTGTTTGCTGACTTACCTCTGATGTACATGAAATTGAGTTACAAAACTAAAGATCATCTAAATCTACAGTCCTTAGCTAAGGGTCTTATAGTATAAAAGACATGAAAATAAATATAGGAGAAAACTGAAAAAAAACATGCTACTTCCATACCTAGGGGAATGGTTCCATAATGGAAAACCATTATAAGCAGAAAACAGACTGAAAATTTTTCTAAATACTATAAAAGAAAGACAAGGAAGCTTCTTAAATTATCTATCTTAAATCGCAATACTTAGATGAGTTCAGCTACTATCTAGGCTGACTCAAAGTTAAATTAGGTCCCATGTAAACAATAACATGCCATACACACTACCAAGTAAGCCACAACTGTTGCTAAGTTTTACTTCCAGTGAGACATCCTTAAGACAGGGAGATTCCATGCAGAATTGCAGACTTTACACTGTCTAGAAATTTTTCTGCTTTCTCTCACAATCAGAACAGATTTTACTTCATAAAGTTAGTGTACACCACATTCCCAGCTGCTTTAGTAACCTGTTGCATGTCAAGCTTGTGTCATCCTGACCATCCCAGCTTTTCTCCCATCCTCATTATAAAAGTCTGTCAAAAATGCCATGAATGTGCATATTAATGTACATGTTCTTCACTCCTTTTACTCTCCTTCCATGCGTATCTGAGGGAAGAAATTACTCGTTTATGCTTGGTGTTGTTTTAGACTGGGTTTTAAAAATTCTCTTTGATCTTGTGTTCAAAACAGTCACAATCTGTTCACTAAACCACTAGTAAATTTACATACAGTAAAATATGGTTGCAGGTATTATATAAATTAAGGTATCGATTGTAAAACATCCCATTACTCATTGCAAGAAAGGCTTGTTCTCCTGCCACCCTGCCCAAGCACATAATTAAAGGGGAAGGATACAAATCTACCCTGAACGTTCACTGCTCTGTGCTGTGATTCTATCAAGTCTCAGAACCTAATGAAGTCTGGGTTAGGTGGGTACTTGGGAACCCCCAACCCAACACAAACACCTGCCCCACAAAGCAGTGATGGTGACTCTGTTCGCTGCATGCGTCTCACCGAGTCAGTACCAACTACTAACTTTTCAAGAAAAAACAGATCTACATGTCTGTGGGGAATGGTCAAAGGATTTTAAAATCTGAAGAAGCGTCCAACTTCCTTCCTGACAGGAGGTACAAATATTAAATAATTTTCCATGCAGGAAAAAAACCAAACCCAATTTATTTTGAAACAGGGGTATATCCAACTGGAAGAAAATTACTAAAATATGTATTTCTGTATTTTCACATCAATGACTAAATGAGAGGTTGGGATGTGTAAAGTGCAGAGGTGCTTTCTGTTCTGCATTTTCTATGTAGACTGTCACTGAGTAGAAATATTTCCAGAAATTAATGATGTGATTCATATTTTTAAGATACTTCTCAAAGCAATCCTTTCTATCTTATGGCCTGCAGAATGTGACAACATTTTTTTTTCACATATAAGTGTTCTACTTCACAGCTGTTTGCTGACAGCTAGCACATTCTAGCATCAGTTAATGCTGACTGATGGCAAAATACAGGAAAAGCCCACATTGCCAACATCAGAACACACATGCAAATTTACTTGTTTATCCTCATAATAATCATGGACATCAACCACTTTTAGCAGTTTTGAGAATCTGGGTCATTCAAACAACTGTAATTACCTTTTCAATTTTGCCTTATAACACAACCCAGTGACCAAGCCTAGCCCAAACGAATACTTTAACTAATATCTCTAAAATTTCCATGTGAAAAACAACAAGAGGCTAGAAAGGAGGTCAACAAAGGACTGAGCTGCAGAGATCTCTTGAAAAGCTACTTTATATCAATTTACTGCTGAAGTTCACACAGACCCCACTGCAGTCTGGGAACTGGAGAATTACTGGATCTTTCTCCCAGACTGTGTTCATTTCTTGTGGAGACTCAATGTATGTGACAAGCATAAAGTTTTAGTGTACTTGGTTCCTGGAACACCCTTGGGGTCTTCAGAAGAATGTGGACTCCATGAATGCTGCTGAAATACATGAGCACTCATATTCACCTGTCACACTGACCTCCTCTTCCAAAACTCTGTCTAAAACTCATTCTAACACTCACCATGAGAAATTAGTTCGTTCTACTTACAGAAATCTAAAGGTAATTAAGATTCAGGTACAACCTAAAATTATAATCATGGCATTGGTCATGCATGACATCACAGAAAAATTCTATATAAAGATTTTTCAGGTCCAGAAAGTAAAAGACCCAAAATATGCCAAAAAAAAAAAAAATTCCTTAAGAAATTATGCCCAGACTTACAAAAAAATTTAGACTGTAAAGACATATGTAAAGACAGACTGACGTATTTAAACAGAAGATTTTCATTCTTAAATGCAGTTGGTTCTCATGATTGGAAAGCATTTCTACTAGAAGCTTCCCTCACATCACATTTCTTGAAAGGGTTCAGTCTTAAAAAAAGTGGATATCTTAGCATCTCTTTCAAGTCTAAAATGTCAGCAAACCATAGTATATCAGGTCTATGTTAGCAACCAGTGCTTTGATTCAACAACAGTTCAGCTGTAAGAACATTAACCTAAAACAGGAAAGATCTTGATTTCATAACATTTCTGCCAGAGAAGATTTCAACTAACATGTCCCCAAGCTGCAGGCTGGGATAACAGGATTCTCCACACCTGCTGTGGTAGTGGTACCATTCCTCCCAAAATAATTAACAATTCATTTGATGAAAGAAAGAGCATGAGCAAGCATAGCTTTTGAACTTGAAAGTCATGCTCAAGCTGTTGAACAATCTGTGCTCTGTATTAACCACGATGAGAAAAAATACACATTTAAAAAAAAAGCCGTTGGTGTAAGAGTTGGCATCTAGGTGTCTCTTCTGGGAGGAATCAGTACACCAAAAAGGGAAGTTTGCTTCAAGAACACTGTCATTCATTACTTATACAGTGTATTGGTTCTAGGCTTTCATATACTTCTTACTGCTTTTTGTTTCTCATAAAGACTATCAGCCAACAGCACAGTAGATGGTAAGAACAAAATTTTCAATGAAAAAGCATTCAAACAGAAGTTTTTCATCCTGTACCTAGTTTCCATTAAAAATTATATTTTTCAGTAAGTAAAGGGATTTATTGAAAAGAAAAGGAACAATAAAACCCACTGAACATCGTAATTCTATTTTTAATGCCTGCCTGGTCATATTTACTTTTAAGGAAAGGAAAAGAAAAGAAAAGAAAAGAAAAGAAAAGAAAAGAAAAGAAAAAAGAAATGCTGACTTATTCTCCATTCAACAATGCAGATAGTATTAGAAATGCTAGAGTCAATTTTAGATTGGTATTAGAATAATTGGTTTTTCCAATGGAAAATTGTAACTTCACTACTTGTGCTCTTACAGCTTTGCTAGGTATCACATTATTACAGCATAAAGAATTACATGCAAAGACTAAATACAAGGATGCTACCACAATGAATTTCAGAAATACAGTTATTCTGGGATGCAAATATTCCTCTGGGGATTTCTGTTACTGTTGCTAACATATGCATAACACGTGTAGTGGGTTTTGGTTTGGATGGAGTTCATTTTCTTCACAGCAGCTCCTGTTGTGCTGTGCTCGGATTTGTGAAGAAAACAGCCTTTGTTGATAACACAACAAGTCATCACTAAGCAGTGCCTACAAAGCTTCAAGATCTTTTCTGCTTCTCACCCCATCCCACCCCACCGGTGCATAGTCTGGGGGTGCACAAGGAGCTGGGAGGGGCACAGCCAGGACATCTGACACCAACCAACCCAAGGGATATATCCCAGACCATACTGCTCAGCAACAAAAGCTGGGGGGAGCAAGTGAGGGGCTAAGTGGGGTCTCAGCTGCCTCCTGGGGCTAACCCACAGCAAATACATAAATATTTATATGTACACACACATATATACAGGAATTGAATACTCTAGATATTTCTAAGTTCATGTTCTATTGACATTGTAAAAATGAAGCAGCTTTGCAGAGTCAGTAAAGATGGATTAAATATGATTTGAAGATACCCTATTAGACTGTAGAAGGTAGAGGGCAGTGCATCAGAGTTGTTTTTTTAAAAATGCAATCAGCAATCAATGCTGCTGTCATCAGCCCTGACCTTTAATCCTACTATTTTATTCAGCAACAATTCATAAGAGGTGCTGACTGTGATGACAATGTTAAAGAATTAAACAATCAGGGCAGTTTACAGGCATTTCACAGTTTATGCGTTCACAGTACCTTTCCCAAAAGCTTTTCACATTTTGATTTAAAACCAGTACTTTGATTTAATCAGTAATTTCACAATTACAGATACCTCACTAAAGTGTTCAATCCCACAGCTGATGATACCAATGAAAGAGACTTCACATTACAGGACCAGAAATTCCCATAAAACAGGAACTGAACACCAGATTTACTTGCTCAGTATTTCTAACCATAACCACTTCATTTTTATCAATAAATCTAACAGTAACTCAGAAATAAAAGTTTTAGTTACATAAAAAATCATGTTATGTTCATTTTTCTTCAGGAATCAAAAGCATGCTTAGAGTTATTTTAAAGTTAAAATATTTTAATTGATACTTGCTTAAAAGTCAACAGGCAATTTACTGTTTGCCCACAAATGGCTCAACTTTAAGAGGGAGAGAAAGTAAGACTTTTTTTGTCCAGGAGAGATCCAGTATCTTACTGAAAATTTTAAAGACATTATTAGGTCCACGATAGTGCCTAAAAATTGATTTGATTAAGCTTTTAATTCCTAGTGATCTGAAATATTTTGCCATGAACAAATATTTGTATAAACATATTTCATGGCTTAGAATGTTCTTTGATGGCTCATATTTCAAAGTATTACTTCTAGTTCATTTACAACCTTTAAGAACCACAAAAGCTATTTACATACTAAATAAGAATACTAAATAGCTAGGATTCCTTTACTTTCAAAAATAGTTTCTGTAAAGTGATTAGAAGAATAAGAAAACCATAATAGCATATAATTTTTAATCTATATTAAATAATTTTTTAAAAAATAGTGAACAAAAACAGTGTTCAAGCTTTGCTTCCTAACCTCCCCTAAAGGACTATATTTAACAGCTGGAGAGAGCACCACAACTAAAACTGCCATGCAAGAATGCTGGTTTGACATACAGGAAAACCGAATTCTTTTACGCGTGTACAAACATTTTACTTGTGACATAAATGTCTCTCACATTCACACTACAAAGACTCTTCCAGCAGTGTCTCCTGGTGCTGGATGCTCAAGATGAAGGAAGAAGTTTCATGTATGCTCAAGTGTGCCTTACTTTTTTTATCACTACAGCATTAAGCAACAGAAAAGGATATAGACTTGTGGAGATTACAGAGATAAGATCCCTGTAAGTACTGCCTCTTGCCAAATAAAGCATTTTCTACACTCTACACATAGGGCTCAGAATCAATAACTGAGTTTCAAAAAGGTGAGTGCTTAATGCAAATTTCAGTAAAAAATACTGCAAGTTTTGCCTCAAGAAGCATCTTTTGATACTTCTATGAGGAAATGAAGTGTTTTCCAAACGGGAGATATATACACACTCCCCAAGAAAACTGTATCAACTGTCAGTGCTCTTGACTCTTACCTTAATCATAGCTGAAATCTTGATGCATCTTAGTCACTGAATTGACATATTTATCCCTCAGTCTGTCTAGATCCACAAATAATCTTGCGGAAACTTGAAGTGGGACAGTCTATGCAGCACAAATGCTAATATCCTATGGACACCTGAGCTTGTAAATTCAGTTTATCCTTGATTTGAGTGTGGTGTATAGGAAAGACTAGCCAATGAATCATCTGATTTAAATGAAAATCAGCTTACTTTTTCTAAATACTCGGGATATGCTCTAAGGATGACCCTATGCTTCCAAAGCATAATATGATAAAGTCCAGACACAGGTATGTTTTTTCTTCTGTCCTCTAGGCTGATGTGATTACCATAAAAAACCTCCTAATCCCACTAACAACAGAACATAAATTGTTAACCAGTAAGTCCACAAAGTTCCAAGGAAAAGCCAAATCAGTAGAAATTTATGGAAGTTAAAGAAAGTGGTAGGGGTGATAAGGAGGAGACAGAAGTAAAACAACTGCTTTTGAACTGCAACTATTTTAAGAGGCAGACCAGCTCTTTCAAGCCAATGAATAGTTACAGACACCCAGAATTTAATTTTCATTTAAATTTCATTTTGGAAGAGGAAAATGTAATTGTATGTGCTGAATAATAAATCTACTTTTTCCTGTGTACTTTAATTAGTTATACAAATCATAAGAAATCAATAGAGCAGGATAGGTTCTGCAGAGGGTTTTTGCCAATTATCCAATCAGCATTAAAACTAAGATTAATTAGGTCAGATCTAAATATATGTTATTCTAGTGGTGCAAGGTTGAACCTGAAGGACTTCTAAAATCATAAAAACAAATGTATGAGGTCTGCCCATCCAACCAAGCTAGTGCTGTTGTGATATTTTTAGTGAATTAGTGAATTTTCATCTGATTTTATTCAGAAACAAAGTACAGAACAGTAAACAACCAGTATTGCTACAGACCCTGAGAGGATGAGCACATACACCCAGGAACTACCAGGGGCTGAACATGCCCTGGTCCCCCACACGTTTCCATTTCTGCCATCCAGTGCACATGCTCACTTGGTGTGACACAGCTATTACAGAGCCCCATTGAGATCATGATTCTGTCTGTTTCTAACCCTGGACTCAGGCATCCCCTCAAGACAACTTAAACTTTTGATTCCAGCCAGAAATTAATTACTGACAGAAGGAATTCTCAGTTACTAACTGTGGTCTACTGAGAATTCCGTCGATCTGGCCCCATACCTCAATTATCCCTCCTAAACCATATCTTATGGTAAATACTCTTTGCCTATCCATGGTGTTATTTAACTAAATCCTTCTTCTGGATCTATTTGGTGTACAAAACATCGCACACAGTCAAGATGCACACTTAACCAATAATGTCTGGGCACTGAACCTGGGAAGTCTGGGTACATTAAAGACCAAAACCCCAGCTATAATCAGAAGGCTACTGCACAAGATGTACATCAATTGTCAGTTATCTGACTACTCAGAAAACAAATCCCTTTGTACCGTACAGGAAAAAAAAATCAGTCTTAAAAAACTGTTTAGCTGCTTTGGCACGTTTTTGTAATTTTCAGTTAAAGCAGCCATCTACTCAGCAAATTGAAAACATGCATGTCCAAACAGACTGAGTAAATTTTACACAGGCTTACTCAGGCACGTACTAGAGTATTTCCAGCCGAAGCAATATTTACCTCTTCTCTCTTTTTTTGGACCCATTCCTTGTGTTTCTCTTCAGCTATCCTTTTTCTTCTTTCACATTCTTGATTTTGCTTCATTTTCTCAAGCTGTTTATTCATTTCCTAATTACAGAAAAAGTATACATTTCAAATCCATGATGACCATTTACAGCAATACTAGCAATACTGGCAATAGTGCTGAAGTTAAAACAATGAAAGCATTAGATTTCGCTATTTTTCCTTCATTAAGATTTTGGAGAAGAGGAATGGCAGTCAACACCAAAATACTATAAAATGTAATCAATGAAAATGTATAATTTTTAGGATATTAATTGGAAATACATATTTTAATCAGGCTTTGAAAGCAATTATATGTATCAAATCACTCCTCAGTTTATTGAAATACCTTTTTAGTTAGCAGACTCTTAATTTGCAGCAGTACTTTCCTACAATATTTAAAATTTACACTGTATACTGCTCTGCACTGTGGACGGTAACAAAAGCTACGTGAAATATTATTCATCTGTGATTTTTAGTACCAGAACTACTTGAACTCCAGGGCTTAACCCAAGGCTTACTAAAGCCAAAATTATCGCAGATTCTAGCAAATTTTGAAACAGAAGTTTTATTCTGAAGATGAGAGAAGAATTTTCAAAGTATATTTATATGACATAGAGTATATATGCAGTCATTTGTATCTCTCCAGTGCAGTTTATAAAGAAAAAACATAACTAAGGAGACAATTTGAGATGTCTAGCTTCTCTAACAGTAGCATGAACACAAAGTGCTAATTTTCAATGCAAATTCACACCTTCAAACACAGACAGATGAAATTATTTCCATGAAACTGATTTTATGGTCTCCTACACTGCAGACAGTTTCAGAGAGAACCGCTCTTCTTACGACACTGAATTTCAGTTTAGTAGCACATCAACAGAAGCTTACACAAAGCTCAAACACCCACAATACAGACATGGTTTGAAAATAAAGTTGTTGCTCTACTGAGGCAAAGTTACAGCACATAACATCTCCTTTGCGTTCCAAGACACTTGTATTGCAGGGATCCCAAGTTCTGCAAAAGCTGATGCCACTGTAAACATGTTAGAAGATCCAACCTAATTCCACTCCAAATGTTTACCCACATTTTTTTTGACGTTCAGGGCAGACCTGGTACTAATGTCAGCAAAAGATCTGGGACTTCACAGTTGTTTCTCAGTATATCAGTTCAGAATATTTTTACTATCAATCATAGCACATTTTTAATAAAAATATCACATATTTTATTATCTTCTGGCATCTTACAAAAATGTTGATTAAATTTTTCCCCCAAATATAAGCTTTTCACACTGATTTGCCACAGTTTAACATTTAATGTTCTCAAAATCTTACAAAGTAGAAATATTTACCTGTATGAGTATTTTCTACATGGCTTTAAGTAATGTCTGTTCTATGACTGTTCTTAATACTTAGTTGAGAGACATCTGCTAGCTTACATTGACATTATCAATCCAGAATATAAATCGAAGTCATGAAACATTTGGTGGATGTGGATTAACAGATCAAAGCATACTCCTCAAGTTTAACAAACTACTTTGGTGTACTGCTAACCTGTAAAATTCTGTTCCTGAACCTTCCAGTGGTAGGTGTTTTATAAACAACATGAGGTAGCCCACATAAAACAGGTGTATGCTATATCCACTTTACAGATAATCACAGAAAGGCTAGGAAAACATTCAAGGTCAAATAGTTAATCAGTAACTGAAGTGAAAAATCATCTAATTTTGATGTGATTGTTCTAGTCACTACCCAATACTTCCCATTTGATTTTCAACAACACCATAATTTAACCAACTGCAACTACAGACAAAGTAATCAAGGAAAGATAGAGTGCTCTCACTTAATTGTGTCCCAGCCCTGGTCTCAAGACACCCCATTTTGTTCTACAACCTGAATGCAGGCATACATACCCACGATGGAAATCAAGGAAGTAATTATATAAACGTTTTAATCGTCTAACATCAAACCATTCCCTGACAGTTGGATAAACAAAATATTATACAGCACCAGTTCAATGAAGCATAACATTTAGAAAAAGAAAATGCACAGAACATGAATCACGCCAGCACTGCCAAACACAAACACTATGGAGGCCTGAGACACTAAAAAAAAAAAAAAAGGCAAAAGCAACTACTCGTGTTTCTACAACCAAGGAAAAGAAAATCCTGTGTTTGCTATCTTCTATTAGACTTAGAATCAAAATAACTGGATGTAACCACCTCTGCAACTCTAGCCTGTATGCGGGCACGCAGCTCTTTCTCTTTGCCAATGAACCATTCTTCCCATGGTGAAAGGTTATCTTTCAAAGGTGACACTTCTCTCCCCCCTGCTATTTCAGGGTGTTCAGCCCTCCTGAATTAAAAACAAGAAACACAAGAGAACATTATCTATAATGCACTTGATTGAAAAGTTAAACACTGTTACTGTCTTGAAAAAGTACTTTTCTTTTATGGCATAATGTGACTACAACGTAATTACTTGCTCAGTAATCTCCCTAATGGATAAATGACATATCTAATGCACTTCTGAACATCTCCCTCACGTTCTACATTTTACTTATTAAATTCTAGCTTGTTAGTGATTCTAAACCATGGAACAGATCCAAACATTACCTTTTAGGAACTAAACAAAAAGAATACCCATAACATCAAAGTGTCACTTCTCACATCTGGAAGCCAAGATAAAACAGAGATTTAACATTAACATCCTATCCTTGGTCAAAAGATACCCCATGTATCAAGTGGTCTTTAGCAAAACCAAAGCAAAAGCAAGAATGTTATTTCCTTTGTTCAAGTCTTATACAAGTGGATTCTTGATATCAAACAACATCAGCATTAAGAATCCATTCATTATGAATACATCTGTTCAATCCAGTAAGTTTTCCACCTAAAAATACTTTCACAGAAAATGTGCTTAAGAAATAGAGCTAGCATACAAGACTTGATGGTATTATACAAGGTTCTATTAGACATTTAACAGGGTATCTTACGTAAGTCACTCATAACTTCCTGACTCATGAATAATGCAGCAATCCTAGCCCCAGGACAGAAAAATCTTTTATAATGTTCTATATATGTACTATTTCATAAGTAACACAGTATATTAGGGTCCAAGTCAGCAAAATTTGAAAATGTGCCATGAGATTTTTTTAAAAGATTTTTTCTATCTGCCACAGAAATTTTTCTTGAGAACACAGCAGTGAAACTTACTGTCATATGGATGTACAGGCTCTGGAAATACCTACCTACATACATACTTCACTACAATGAGGAATTCTGTTTACTGAATCAAAACTACATCCAACAGAAGCATCCAACAAGCATATTATGCCAATGCTCCAGAAATCAATTTTTTAAATGTAAGATATCTGGATTTTATCAATATAAAAGTACAACATATTCACAGGACACAGCAGTACTCCAGTACTCAACTGCACAACATTTTCTGTACCAGTCATCTTTAGAATACATTTCTGTGGTAGAAAGCATTTGGGGACGTCAGTGTTGCGGAGTTTTGTCCTCCTCTCCCTGTTGTTTTACCCATATGTGTTTGCACTAACAGGACTGCTAACTGGTGAAGTCAGGGTAACTGATTTACACTGAAATCTACCTGAAACAGGTTTATTTCCCCACACAAACCCACTTTTACAGTGTGAAATGCAGAATAACAGAACTGACAGGGACACCCTGACACACAGGCAGTGCAAGGACAGAAGCAGCAAAGACCAAACACTCAAAAGCCCAGCACAGTCCCAACACATTCTGCTGCACCTTAAGGCTTTTATGCTACAGCATTAATGAAGACCAAAAATTTAAGAGAGACAGCTTTAAACACATACATATAATAAGAGATGCCACCTAAGAATGCCTAATAACACATTTTGTAAGAAAATAAGTCTCTGAAAGTTTATTAAAGGATAAAAGTATTATACATTCACATTCAGGAAAAACCCCGTAACATTGTACAGACTTGACATTTTGGGCAGGGATACTTTCTCAATAAATTATTTTGCTTTGCATGATTTGCATTATGGCACCTAGTGGAACACAACAGACAAATTAAACCAACCTTAGAAAAAGTACTAGGAGAATGAATAAACTAGGAAAAATAATATTTATTATGTCTTTTCTTCTATCAGTACTCACAAAATTCAATCTGCCAACTTCACAAAAAAGTTATTCACAGTACTAGATTAAAAATTTACTGTAGACCAGTAACAAATAACAGAAAATTAAGCTTAAACAGAGGAAAACACAAGGTCAGTATTAAGACCTGTTAGGAGAAACACTTCTCCAATACTGTGTCTAAAGCTCTCCGATAGCACCAGAACCCAGTCTTTCTTGGTGTGCATTGCAGCCACCAGTCACACTCTCCCTGGCACACCAAATATGCATTTTAAACCACACAGACCTTAAATTTCACAGGACCATTTTCTGAAATTCTAACAGTTATGAACTACTTCAAAGTAATTTAAATAACAGACTTCTTAAAATACCCCATTCTCAAGTGCACATTTATTTCAAAATAAGTACCTTAAATCAAACTAGACACGTTTGGCATTAGACCTGATGTCTGATTTAATAGAAAACAGTGATTATCATTTGCCATATATTCATAAGGTTACATCATCAAACATATCACTGGATCCACAACAAAAGTATGAAAATGCCTAACACCATTCACAAGGCCTTGTTTCTACACTTTCTCTTTTGCAAATATTGCATTACCCACATTGAATATCTGCCTCCAGCTAATTTTTGTGTAGTTTTAAGAGGACAACAACAACAAAAAGATTCAGAGTGCATGCGTACATGGGGGGCTACGTAAGAAACGGTTTTATTATTATACTTCTGAGATCTTGGCAGCTATCCACAGAAGCTGCTATATGAACACTTGGTAGGCACTTAGTACAATATAGCAGCAGTGTTACTCAGAGGCAGTGTCTGCATCAGCACAGCACCTATTTTGCCCAGGGTTTAATAAGACTGCCAACTCAGGCCCTAGAAGAGGTTGTCTCCAGCTGCATCTTACTGCTGCCGGAGAATACTGCAGCAACAGGCCCAAGAGTTGGGAGCTGTTACAAATAGCCTCTGAAGCTGCAAAGACATGTTGTAGCTTGAACAAACTGCAACAGAACTTCAAGGTGCATGAACAAAATTGCTTATTGGGAAGTAGTATATGGAGAGGTAACAGAAAAACTGAATGAGAAGGGACCATAAACTGGCTGATCTCTTCACTCTGAAGCTTCTGACGACACTTGAACATTCTTTCCCTGGACTTTCAGCACATTTTTAAAGAAACACTTTTAAGTAAAGTTTAGTGTAGTCCATATTCCTTCACTGCCCTCCACGGAAATTTGAGAACCATGTGGAAACCTGCACCCCCATGAAGCTCTGCTGTCCTTCCTTTACTCCACCGGCACTTTTAGCTCAGTTCAGTTAGTTACATTCACCACCAGTTAATGCACAAGCCTGTGGAGTTTCTATCATGAAGTTGTATTCCAGAATAGGATAGGCTCCTTCCCCTTCTGTTTTAAAGTGAAGAATAAGAATTACTTATTCTCCTGTCAAGCCGGCGAGATCCCAAGTAAAAAGAATGCACATTATGTTTGCATATAATTAAAATGGAGTAAGATTAAGCCACCGGAGCAGGAGCAGTGCAATGCATACATACAAAACTGACTCTGGACCCAGTAGATACACTATGCAAAACAGCCCTTTAGTCCGCAGGCATTTTTAAATTAAGGCAGGAAAGACTGTAGCTTTCTATCAGGCTCAGGTCAACTGCTTATAGGTAATTTATGAGCCCATAAAAATACTCAGCTAAGTATTACCACTGAGAAGACTTTCCAAGACACTAAAAAGGAACTAAGTGCTTAAAGCGCTTATCTATACAAACAAGCCTAGGGCTCAAGATCTCCAGCGGAGGGAAGCGAGTGCA
>VXBB01004321.1:3342-98878 GCA_013399915.1 Illadopsis cleaveri
CCGCGGGCGGCGGCGGTTCCCGCTGAGCGCCCGCACCCGGTATGGGGGTGAACGCCGTACACTGGTTCCGCAAGGGGCTGCGGCTCCACGACAACCCGGCGCTGCGGGAATGCATCCAGGGCGCCGACACGGTGCGCTGCGTCTACATCCTGGACCCCTGGTTCGCCGGCTCCTCCAACGTGGGCATCAACAGGTGGCGGTGAGTGCGGGGCGCTGCGGGGGCCCTAATCCCCGCGTTATGTATTCGGTCACGCTGCCTCCCCGCCATCCCCTCGCCTCCGCGCCCGATTGGGCCGCCGCCAGCGCCGGCTTCCCTCGGCCGCCCGCCCTCCCCGCGGGCCCGGCGGTGTTACATATCCAGCCAGCGCCGGCCCGGGCTGCGGCTCCCGCGGCGCACGTGGGAGGGACGGGGAAGAAGGAACCGGGAAACCCGTGGCAGAGTGCGGGGCGGTGGGCTGTGCCTTCTCGGGGAGGGGGCCGCTTGTTCTCGCTCCCATGGGTGGCGGTTCCGTGCCCGAGCGCTGGTGCACAGAGCGGGGTTGCTGCCGGGCGGAAAACCCTGTGGGGAGCAGCCCGGAGGGCTTGCACCATCTCAGGAACTTTGGGCAGCCGGGAACCCCAGGGCGACTCCGTCCTGGAGAAACTGTGAAGCTGCTCGCTTAGTTCAGAAGTACTTTCTCAGAGTAGCGTTCCTACACGGAAGGGTATCACAAAATATCCTGAGTTGGAACTGACCCCTGAGGATCATGGAGTCCAACTCCTGGCCCTGCATAGGACAGCCCCAAGAAACTCGCCGTGTGCCTGAGAGCGTTGTTCAAATGCTTCTTGAACTCTGGCTGGCTTGGTGTGCAGTGTCCCTTTCCGGACCATGCAGATTTGTTCCTGCATCGTCAAGACAGTTGTAATTCTCCTTCCTGCCCGATACAAAAATGAACTTTACTGTGGAGCTCTGACTGATGCTTGCAAGCTAAATGTGTGCCATAATAAGGCAGAGATTAATACGACTCCTGTGTATGCTTGTCACGTGAGATTAATTAAAACATCACTAGGAATCTGAAAATTGTTACCCTTATGAAATGGTTGATAATGCAGTAGAGTTTTTGTATCATCTGTCTCTCCAATGTCAGGAACTTGAAATGCTCGTGAACTCAGCCTGACCAGACTACAATGCTGAGAAGCTGGCTAATTATGGAACAAGCACAATGAAACTTAGCTTAACACTAGATCATAGAAGAATGACAAAATTTAGATATTTCAGGTTTTAGTTGAGTTCACTTGAAGGAGTATTCCTTTCAGATTAAATAATTTGTATCCTATTTTATTAAATACTTTACCAACCAGGTAACTTAGTTTTGGAAATTTTGGGTTTCTATTTTTTTTTTTTTTTGGGATTTTGAGAGGTTTTCCTTACATTCTTCTTGTTTCCAAGAGAAAGAAATACTAAAGATGCTTTTTGTGAACTTGATGGTTATCTCATTTTCACTGATGAAAATAACTTACAAATAATTGTTAGACACTTCCCTTTTCTGAGATTCGTGATGTACATATCTTTTATAAGAGACTTTTAAATCGTTTTTGTTTTGAAGGGATAAGTTTTGGGTTTTTGAATAACATTTTACCTTCATGAAGGAGCTCAGAGGTCTTAATTTTGTGGATGAAACATGGACAGATACTTAAGTTTTAAAAGAATGTGGACAACTGGCACAAGTCCAAGTGTTAAGGAAATCACATGTCTTAAGAATACTTCATAGTTCTCTAATGTGCCCTGCAGTTGAAATGCTGAACAGTTTTTGGTTGTATTCTCTGAGCTAGTGAATGATAGACAAATGTGAACTTTGATTCTAGCAGGAGGAAGTTCATGTCTTCAGTGCTATTGCCCTGGTTCTTCAATGACTGTGTAATATGATCATTAGCTAATAGAGTCCTTGAGTACATTTGTGTATGATACATTGTTGGTTGATTTACTTTTAACAGTGTTTTAATAGGCAACTAGTCCTTCCACTGCATTTTGTATTTGAAGAAAAATGCCTGGTTTTAGTTGCTAGTTAGAGGGACTGAGTTTGGGGTAGATTATAACTCCCCTGTCCAAAGCACTTCAAGCAATCTCCTGGTTCTCAAATACCCTCAAGGCACATGCTGCACATGTATTTGAGTAGGAAATCTTGCTGCCTACATAGCCTGGTTTTGTGAGATCATCAGGTTTTTTCAAGTTTAAAAGTACAATAACTTTATAGAATAACTGGCTGCTAAAGCTGTATGTTTATTACAGTTCTTCTCAACAAATTTTTATTTAAATGGACAGTTACTATTTTGGTATGAATCCACTTTAGGTTTCAGTGGTTTTAATGAGATGTTTTTAACCAGTGCAGACACATACATTCCCAATAAGTATACACAAGGTCTATGATGCAGTTTTTTGGTTTGCCAGTCTCTTTTGGCACTTATAATTAATGATGAAACAGTTTGTGTTCTTTCTCACTTGATGACTATGAGCAAAATTGTTGCTTACATGCCTGTTGAGTAGGGTGTTGAATTAGTCAAAAACATTTTATTTGAGACTAGGAGCAGAAGTCTTTCAGCATTAGGAAGGTGAGTCAAATTTAACCTCCTGGTGTGAGTTTACAGTGGTCCTTTCATAATTTGACTTGACTGACACCAAGTGTCCTAGTGCCCTGGGCAAAACCCTTCTCTGTCAAACTATGACTAACACAATCTCCGTGAGGAAAAATGGTGAAAGAATACAAGAAACCAGGAGGTTTATTTTCTTGTTAGCACATTGTCACTGCAGGGTCACCAGTTACGGTTTATATTAACAAATGTGTGTTAAATCTGGTAAATAGCAACCTTTAATACATAGGTGCTTTCTAATTAACTTTTCTCTTTAAACAGTCATGTAACAATCAGGAACTAATATTTTTTGTGTAATTGCACTATTGAGCAAGTCTAATTACTAAGCAGTCACATGGTCTTACTGACCTCCTTTCTCCTGGCATTCAGCCTACCTGTTCTAAATTTGTGAATGCTACGTAACAAATGCCAGGACCTCCCTCAGCTCTCTTCATTTTTTTCTGTTTCTGTTCTGTTTCTGCTTATTGTTCCTTTTTTTTCAAGCTGTCAAATAATCAAGATGTGCTTTCATTGAGACATGCTTTTTCTATGGGATGAGTTCACAGTGTTGTTCACAGACCAACACTTGAGAGAGAGAAGTTACTTGGTGCAGTAAAAGGTGATGGAGAAATGGTGGAGGGAGATGCTAAAATCCCACTAAAATTCTCTTAAAATTTTGTCGGTTGCCCTTAGACGTTAGGCACCAGAATTAGCTTGTATCTAATTGTGTCAACAAAGCAGGCAAAGAATGTAACTTGCATACTCCAACAAGTAACCATTACCTACGTCTGAAAAAATGTGTTCCTATGTGCTCACAGACTTTTCCAAGTTAAGGAGAATAGAACCTCGTGCTTAACAGCATCACCCAGAGGAGAGTTTCATTTAGTCCTGGTTTTAGTACAAAGTGGCAATTGATCACAATATCTAAAAAGAAATGCAAACATTTTGTTAGTTGCTGCATAAGGATTTACTTTAGGTAATAATTTACTTTTAGTTTGTCTTTTTGAGTGTGTCTGTCTTTGATATGATAGCCAAAACAGTGGTGTGCAGCAGCTGATTTTATAAAGATTAATAGTCTAATCTTGCCAATCCTTGCATTTCTTTTTTTTTTTTTTAACCATTCCTGAAGAGAACAGATTTCACTTTTAAAATAAGAGTAATAGAATTAGTTTTACATACCTCTTAGATTTTGTGAGAGTAGAGATGTGTTCAAAATCCTTCGAAGTTAGCTGCTGCTATTATGGCAGATAGTGGTGTTGATTTTGGAGAAAGAAAAGAGGTGATTTTCTTTTTCCCACACTCAAATGTCAAGCAACTAAAAAATTAAAACCTGAGGGGAAAAAAAAAGGTTTAATTTCCAGAACAATCACTGCAATTCATGGAAATGAGAACTTGTTTTAAGAAATTAATATTTAGACATCTTTCTGTGGTATCTTAAATTTTGCTATTCTATGCATCTGGTTTTGAAAATATACTTACAGTTTCAGCTTATGTAGGTATGATTTGTCCAATAGAGGTGTTTGTTGGATGTGGGGTTGGTGTAAAAAGTTTGTTAATAGAATCAATCTGTGAGTGATTTGAGTTCCATATATGTAATTCAGGCAGACAAAATCTGTGTATTATACTTTGTTAATTTTAGTGACATGCTTATGAGAGGAATGCACAGAAATATTTATTACTTCCCTGATAAAAACATCCCTTTGAGTCTTTATTGTGTAGCACTTAGAATGAAAAACTATTTGGTTTATGAAATATTTAACATGAAGCCCACCAAAGGCACTCTATCACTCTCCTCAGTTAGACAGGGAGTAGAAAATACAACAAAAAGTTTGTGGGTCAAGATAAGGACAAGAAGTGATCACTCAGTCATTACTATCGTGGGGAAAATTAATTAACTTATTGCCAACCAAATCAGAATAGGGTAACAAAAAATAAACTAAATTCTCAAAGCATCTTCCTCTCTTTCTGGGCTTAGTTTCACTCCCATTTTCTCTACCTCCCAACACAGAGGGATGGGGTTTTGGTCAGTTCATCAAATGTTGTCTCTGCTGCTTTTTCCTCAGGGGAAAGACTCTTCACACTCATATTTTCTCTGCTATGGTCCTTCATGGGCTGTAAAAAGTGGACAGCCTTCCTCTCAGTGGTCTTCATACACGCTGCAGGGGAATCTCTGCTCTGGTGCCTGGGGCACATCCTCCCCCTCCCTCTTCCCTGACTTAGGAGCCTACAGAGTTGTTTCTCTCACATATTCTCGTTCCTGTCTGGTTTCAATGGCTCCCATATTGCTTTCAATGGAGCAATAACGTTCTCCTCCTGTCAGATACTTATCCCAGAGGTGCTACCTTGGCCAGCAGCAGGTCCTTGTTGGAGCCGTCTGGCACTGGCCTGGAAAGACGTGGGGGAAGCTTCCAGCAGCCTGTCACAGAGTCCACTCTTGTAGCCCCTGACAGCAAAACCTGGCCATGCAACCCATCATACCCTCTAATGAGTGGCTTCAGCTCTAGAGCAGCCACTTGTGTGCCACTTGGAGCACCTCTGTTCACCCAGCCTATTAAATTGAGAGTGATTAATCTATGAAAAGTCTGTAGCTTGTTTCCAGAAGTTGCATTTTCAGATGGGAGCTCTGTGGCACCTCCAGTTAGATTGGAGAAACCCCCCAGTGCCACATGCCTAGGCTGTTCACCTGTTCTCTTCCACAAAAACCATTTTTTACCCCAAAAGTGCCTGCAATTCAGCAACTCCCTCTATAATTTGTGTTGTATTATATGATCTAGCCCTATGATTTACAAAATACGTCATTGAAGCACACTGACGTATGTCCTCATGGGTTTAATCCTGCACTGTTGATGAAAGGGTTGGTTCCACCCTTTTATGATAGCACACAACCCTGTGGTGAGCCAGTTTAGCTCATCAATCTGTCCAAAAGAGATTAATTACCAGTTTTGGTGGGATTAGCTCTGTGGTAGATTGTGCCAGCAAAAAGGTCACTGTAGTAGTAGTGAAGAGGCAAAGAGTGGGAAGGGCAGGTACCATTTCTTTCAGTGACAATATGGATTTGAGTCAGATTACAATGGTCATATCACTCTTAGACTGAATTGCTCATGTCTGCAGTAACCACCAGGTGTTTTTTTGGAAGGGGATTATTGATTTCCTCCATGGCTTGCCATTTGTTGACACCCTTTGAAATGATGTTGCTGAAAATAAGTACTGGCCTTTTTACTGTGCCTGGAAAATATGTGCTTTCTTTTTTGTCAGGCTGTCAGAATGTGAGAAATAAGCCTGCTAGCTGAGAAATTACACTGTGCTTGTTTCCGTATTTTGATGAATGATTTCGTATCACCAGAATCTGTAATGTAACTATTATTCAATTGAACAGGAAGACTGCATGGGTTGGTGTGGAGGCAGCACGCAGTACTGCAAATTGAAGTGTGCTCAGTAAGTTGGTTTTTCCAAACAGCAGTTACTATAGGCCAGGAGAATTATGGTGAGATCTCTACAGTCTGGGTTTTGACTCCAAGGTTGATCTTGAAGGAGTCTTAATTCCTTAGGTTAAGAAATTTTGAGGTTTTAGACACCTGCTTTTACATCACTAATCTCCAGGTTTGAGGATGTCCAGAGAAGATCTGGGTCAAGTGTTCTTCATATGTAATAGTATGTGGACTTTGAGTATTAAGAGACAAATGTGGTTTTAAGCAAGTCAATAAGTTTTTTTTTAGTCTTCCGTCTCTTGGGACCAGTAATATATTTTTTGTTTTATTTCACAAAAGTGTCAACAGATCAGCTTCTTTGAGTAGGACAAGGTAATCTGTCCACACCTCATAGTATTTCCTGCTCTGGTCACAAACAGGGAGGGTGATAACCCCCCACGAACACCATCTGTGATCAATGTGAAAGCAGCTTTTTTAGGCAATCAAGAATATAGATTTTTTTTTTTTCCTTAACTGATGAGTATGTGGCAGTGTCAATGAATTCTGCATCAGTTCTTCAAAGCAAGTTGTTTCATGTATTATCATTCTCTTTTGGCCATTTTAATACAATAAAATATATTCTCCTCCAGTTTGGGAAAATGTCTTTATCCCAACCAACAGAAGCTACTCTTTAAATATATTATGCAAATATTGCAGAAAAGCCTGTTTATCATTGTGTACTGCCTGAACTTTTCAGTTTCTAGCAGTTTACCTACAGCATGGAAGCCTTTATTTTCAGAAGTGGTTCTTTTCCATACTGTGTCTCAGTGCCTGGCAGGTTTTCAGGTTAGTTATATAACCTGTGACAGGAGGAAGGTCAGGCTGCCAGCAAAGTCGGCCATTTTTTCAGTGTAGAAGTCACACTAGTCTGTGATGTTATGAATTTGCATACTGAAAGAAACCCTTTGCTTTAGGGAATTTTGTGACCTTCCCATAGTGACCTAAAAAGGCAAAAGTCAGCTTGAGCATGAGTGAGTTGTGTAAGTAATGTAAGAGTATGTGGCTTTGTGTTCCATGGGCTTAGTAATTTGCTTATCACATTTTAGTAGGTTTAATAGCCACAGCTTTGGTTACCCCTAGGAGAGGACTGGATTTGATTACTGGGTTAAGAACTTCATTGTATTTTGGTGCAATACATTTCAGTTAGATTTCTCAGAACTCTTAATTTAACATGGAGCAAGGTTAGTTTGTCTGCTTCTGTGTACTTTTGGCTTTCATGTTCTTTGCAATCTAGGTCAAGAGGTGAGCTATAATTGCAGTGTTCTTCTAACCCCAAAGCCTCCATTTGTTTTTCAGGTCACCATAAAGCATTTGCTTTCACTGCTTTGGCGTTTAGTGAGTGTAAATGATTTTTTTATAAGGGAATAAAGCTTCAGTGGAGGTGAAGGATAGACTGGAAAGGACAGGTCAATATTTCAGTGTTCTGTTTCAAATGTGTAAGTGGAGATGGCTGTGGCAAAAGTCTGCATGGCTGTCTATACTGTTGGAACAGTTGAAAATTGGAGTGCATTCCAATTCCCAGTGGAGATAAAAAAACCCCAACACATGAGCTTTGTTAGTATTAGTTTAGACAGTAGGTGAGCTGCAGTGAACGGAGCTTCCTAAAATATGCTTTTTTTAAAATTCTGTACTTTGGGTTTTTTTAACTATTTACTTTTGAATTGCATTACTGTTTTAAAGGTCTAAAATTCAATGTTGGTAAACCTGGGTAGGAAATAAGAATTCCAATAATACTCAGCGTTTTGGAAGCAAATTAGTAAATTCAGGTGTCAAACTGTTGCTTAAAATCTCTTTGAAAAGTGCTAGTGCAACAACTTTTTGTCAATAAGATAAAACCTGTTCAGTTTTATCAGAGATGGAAGGGATTTCTTCCTTTGAACATTGGTTAGGATGTGTCCTGCATATCTTAATTTCTGTATTGACAGGTTTGTGATGTGCACCTGAGTTTTTGTGTTATGTATTGCTTCCTCCTACAACTAAACCTGTTTTAGAAATGTACTTTATCTCAGTGTTTCTTAATTTATAGAAAAGCATTTCCCTTCCTATTCACTCTCATGCATTTCTTCTCTGCGTTTCCTGCCCTGTTCATTCTCATGCATTTCTTCTTTAACATCTGTGTATTTGTGGCTCTTTCACAGATATGAAAAGTAACGGCTGTAAAATTCTTGCACTGAAGGTTTGTACCCTTTCAGAACACAAACACTTATCCCTTCAGAATTAAAACTAGAAATGTTGAAAAAATTCTGTTCACGCTCAAATGGGGAAGTTGTGAAGTACGAATATATGTTATTAATTCTTCCGTGATGGAGCTGAAAAATATGCAGTACAAGTACACAGGAACAATTCCTGTAAGGAAAACTTGGATTTTTCTATCTGTTATCTATCCAAAGTATGAAATCCATGACCTAGGAAATGCTTTATTTTCTATGGTAAGGAACCTGTGGACTTCAGTGGTTGCAGTTTTTGTGTGTTTGGGTTTTTTTTGTTGTTTTTTTTTTTTTAATTTCTCAGTGCCAGAGTTCTACTGACCTTGTGGGTGAGGGGTAAACTGTGCTGCAATTGAGAGAGAAAGAAAGTGAGAAAGTGATTGAAAAAACAGAAATAGGAGGGTAATTTGCATCAGACAGAGAAATAAATAAATAGACAACTTGTTCATGTAGACTGCCTGTTACTTCATGCCTTGTATAGTTCATAGAACATGATCATGGTCTGAATGGTTGCAGTTCTGCTGTGCACTAAAGATACAGAACACCATGGCAAACTTACCTCATTTTCACAATCTGTGCAGTTCTGAAGTACTGGGGAAGCGTACAGAGAACTGTGCTACTGCATTTTATAGAGCAACTGGCATTGAAAATAGTTACTGATTTGATTTCTAATATTTTGGATTCATTGAAGAATGGACTAAATGTTGTCTTTGCTATGCTCTCTGTAGAGTTTCCTCTGCATTGAAATTTTCTGTCTGTAAATTCTGTAACATTGAGATGCTTTTTTTTTTCATTCTTTCTCCTTCATATTTTATATTCTAGAGACTAAACAAGCTCATTTTTTTCTAGAAGTTTTAAAGTTGAAGAAAACATTGTGGCTTTTAGCAGAGATTACCTAATATTTTTTCCCTTTTTTCTGTCTCATGGGAGAAGCATGACTACATCTGCAAAACTGAGACATGCATTTAAAAGAAAATATTCTACACAGTGATTTTTGCCATCCAGGTTTCAGAAGGGTCTTTGCAGAGGAGGTTGCATTCAGTTTTGTTCTTTGTAAGTCTTGTTATTGGTGAACTCAGAAAGTTGAAACCATCCAAGTCTTAATGAGGGTGATCAAGCCAAGGATGGCATCTGAATTATTTGTTTTATTTGTGTTGCCTAGGGATAATTCCCATGCCTTTCCTTCATTACTTTTCAGGAGATGACAGGCCTGGTAAGGTCTAGTCTACTGTGCTTTATCCATGCTTCCTTTTAGACAGTGTAACTGTTTGCTGTTTACTGCTCTTGCACAGTGTCTCCCAAATCCTGTGAATGCTTCTTTAAAGGTCTCTGTGAGAGACTTAAATTTTTTATTTTTTTTCTCTAGCATACTCTTTCACTTGTATGACCTAGAAACATCTCATAGTATGTAGTTTATTCAGTTTATGCCAAAGGAAAAAGTCATAAATTACTGTGATATTGACAGTTCTGCTTTAATTGCTTTGTATTTTCCCCTTTTATTTCAAGGTTTTCATAACCTGAGGAGACCTGTGTAAAATAATAATCATATAGTCATGGTGCTTTTCAGTGAGTAGGATTTTTTTACTCAGTTGAAATTTCCTTTCTCTAAGCTACTTGCCAATGTACTATTGAGGAGTACTTCATTTCAGCAGTAGTGTTTTTCTTCTAAACCATGAAAAAAAAAGAGTTTGTGGGGGATAATCTGGATGTTTCTATTTTTACAATTTAGAATTTGGCTGTCTGCATTCTTTTTAATATAATTCCACCAACCTTTCTCTTTCAGTGCCAACACTGAAACATTGTGTTTGTCAAAGCAAAATTCTCCAATGCTGCATTTGCAGCATTTGAAGAAATTTTTACTCCAATTCTTTACTGCGTCCATATGAGACAGTCCAACAAAGCTTGCATTTGTGGCATTGGACTTTGAAACTGGAAAGTATTACTAGTAGTCCTGTATTGCTCTTTCAGCAGTAGCCTTTCCTATTTCTTTTCATAATTCTGCACTTTTTTTCTTGTATTCGTCTGTCTTTATTCCAGAATCCTACCTTTGCAGTTGTTGCTCTATGGCTTGTCAAGTGCAGTGGTAAAGTAAAAACAATTGTTAGGCTTTTTGGGTGGTTTTTTACTATTTTGTCGGAAGGGTATGAGATTTTCAGGAACAGTTATGTTTGTAAGTGGCCTGTTCCCAAATGAAAGTGTGCGAGAAATTCCAAAAACTTTTCCACTTGCAGTACTATATTGTCACCAGTAGCAGTATTATTCCTGCTGGACTTAGAAATTTTAAGAATACCTAAGTATTTATAGTATACTTTTAAAGTATAAAGTAAGCTTTGGAGAGCTTTTTTGTGTGTTCTTTGTTTTTTCCTCATATGAACTGTATTTTCTGTCAGAAGTTTTCTGTTGACCGGAGTTTTAATTATGGTCTACAATATGGTAATGCCTAGCTTGCCTTTTCTTGGAATGAGTTTTCTTTTGCTTGGAAATGTTTGTCTCTTGTGCTTGTATCTTTAATTTTACCTTGAATGAAAGCTTTTGAATTTGAGATTGAATACATTGATCAAAAAATATTAAGTACAAGTCAGTGTGATTGATGTTTGAAGTTGTAGTCTTATTTCTACAGAGTTAATTATTTCCTTCATTAGTTTAAGAGGTGATATATTTTCCTTTGTCATAAGGAAAAATGCTGGTATTAACAGCAATAGCAAACAGGAAATTATGTAATTGTCAAGATTTCTTCCTGGATTTGCGTGGTACCTTTGTGTCTCTCCTCTCCAGCGCATGCAGGGTTAAATAGGGTTTAAAAACATGTGAGATTTACCTGTAATTCACCAGGGGTTTTCTTTTATGCAGATTTAATGTTATTTAGACTTGTAATAAAGGATGATGTCCATTAGCTTGTGCTTGGGTGGTGGTACAGGAACAGCCTGTTTGTGCCGAAGTTTGGTGCCAGCTGTTGAGTCTGGCAGGGGACACGCTGTTCACGAGCGCCTGTTCCTTTTCACACCTTCCCTTCCATTCTTTATCAGCTCCTCCGGCTCTGAGCGCTGCCGTGGCACTTTTTGAGCTCCGAGCACATATTGGGTTTCATGTAACCTTTAGCCACCGACACTTCTGAATATGACACAGAGGAGGAGCAGAACCGACCCGCTGCTTGTACCTGCTCAAATGAAGCTTTTCGCTGTCCCTGTTAGGGATAAAGTTCAGCTGTGGTACAGGAATCCTCTCAGAGCGGCTCCAAAGGGAAGGAATATTCGGATCTTACTACAACGGTTACATATAACTGGAAAAGTAGGTCATTGTGGCAGGGAGTAGTCCAAACAGCCGCCTGGTTGCTGCAGCAACGACCTACTTTACGAAACTATTTTTGTTGATTCATATTGAAATGTTCTTCTTGAAAGTGCTATAAGGAAATGATCAGATTAGGAGATATGTAACAATGGAAGCTGCAGGCTTTGTGGACTCCTCCTTCCCCTCTGTCCCCCCGCACCCGTGGTCTTGCCCCCTGATGTTGAATATAGGAGGATTAGAGCAATTAAGATTTTTTTTCTGTTCAGGGTGACCTCTAATGGGGAACTGGTTTGTGTTTATTTGGGGGTTTTTTGGGTTTTTTTTTTGTTTGTTTGGTTGGTTTTTTTTGGTTTTGTTTTTGTTTTTTCCCCCTTTAACTTTCTACATAACAATAATACCTATCATTGGTAATTATGTTTCCAGAGGTCAGAGCCTACAAATCTTCCCCTATAAATTTTGTCAATAGAAGTAACTTTAGACTTAAAACAAGCAGAGAACCACCTTTTTCTCAGAAAAAGTAGAATCTTTCTTGAGCACTGGAGCAGGCTCTCCAGGGAAGTGGTCACAGCACCAAGCCTGACAGAGTTCAAGAAGTATTTGGACAATGCTGTCAGGCACATGGTGTGATTCTTGGGGTTGTCCTGTGCAGGGCCCAGAGCTGGACTCATTGGTCCTTGTGGGTCCCTTCCAACTCAGAATATTCTATAATTCTATGGGTATCACTCTTCTGGAATGCTCACAGTTTCTCTTGATGTTCCACTGCTCTTATACTAACCACTTGTCTCCAACAAAGTTTATCCACATTCAAGAAGGTGGGCTTGGTGCCTGCCCCCTTTTTTTTCTTTCCTTTTTCTTTTTTTTTATTGGCAATGTTGTTGTCTGAGTCTTCTCTTTTGCTATTAATTTTAATCCTCACACAAGCAAACTGGAAAAAAGTACAGTGATTCTGTATAAAAGGATGTTCTCCAATGGTCTATCTTTATTCTTTTGATAAAGCAAAAAAAAAAAAGCTGTCACTGGTGTTTAGGAAGTGAATTTTGGAAATCCACTCCTGTTTTCTAAAAGGAATGGGTAGATGGGGAAAATGTAAAAGGATAGTTGTTATAGTAAAGGTTTTATTCTTCATAAAATAATTTTTTATCTAAATTACTGTGGCTTGGGCAGAGATGACTGAATATCACTCCTTAGTTATCAGACTCTTCTACTTAACTGTACTATGTAACTTTTTAAGATCAGTTTGGTTACTTGAAGTGATGTACCTTCTGTTGGTCCTGACCTTCAGTATTGCAGAGAGGTGCTGAAGTTGTGGCAGATGAAGATAGCACATTTATCTAGAGGTTATTTGGATTTTTTCATCTGTTGTGTTTTGAGCTGTACTCCAGTTCTGTTTTCCAGGACTTACGTGACTGAGCTCTTTGCATCTCCTGCATCATCTCTTGCATCACCCTCTGCAGCATGAGGTGAAGAGTTACCTCCATTAGTCTGCCCACATGCTGAGATAGTTGAGGACAAAGAGGATGTTTTCAGGATTTATGCAGCTTGATAAACAAATCTGTGTTTCAGTTATTTGGTTGAGGGGGTAATTTTTTTTTCTATGTGGTTATTACTCAAAACCCTGAATACATCTTCATCAAGTTTACCTTGTATTCAGCTATAAATGACTAATTTCAGCTTTGAAGGACCAGTTCAGAAAATGTTGGCATTTTGACTCATTGTAGTAGCAATGGGAAGTTAAGACAATGCGGAAAGTCAGGCCAGCATAAGGTGAGCACCAGTCAATTTTAATTAAGATTTCCAAGAATAGCTTCAGGATATTTTTTTTCCGTTTTCTAAACTCTCTACCAAATTCTGTGCTTGCTAAAGTATTTCAGCTCTATCCTTAATTCTCTTCTATTAGTTTAATAGATTTTTGAGATATGGGAATCCAGAGATGATGGAATTGTACCTTAAGGACTTGCAATTTATTCAGTCTAGTTGAGAAATATATTTATTTAAGCCAGTGTGTTGTTTCTAGGAAACATAAAACTGCAAAATTTTACTAGCACTAATTGTAACCTTAAAGAGGTCACTTTAATTTAAGGAGGGGAAGAAGGTTTTATTAAAGTAAGTGAATGGCAGTATAAAATCTGTCCTTCAGAATCAGGTTGCAAGACTATCTTGTTGGAGTGCTCTTATCCTGTTTCTTCTTTTGAAATGAGCTTTAGCTGTTACTTTCTCATGGACAGCTTAGGTTGCTGAAATTAACATGGCTGAAATATTTTATAAAGCCAGGCTAGCTGTCTTTTAATTACATCAGGCTTTAAGAGCTGCTAATTTAAATAAGAGAACTTGGGTACATGAAAATAAGGTGGTTTAAATTTATGTATGACCATGTCTGTACTCTCAAGTAACTCTAATTTTGTAATTTGCTTCTAGGTAATATTTCCCCAGTTGTCTCCAGTACAATTTGTTTGCTCTTGGTTTTCCTTTTTGGATCCAACTGTTTTCTCTCTGGAGAGAACAGGCATGAAGAATTAAAGTCAAGTAATAAAGACTTTGATATATCAGATTGGAGTGAGAAGATTAGAAAAAAATAAACACAGAATATGTACAGTAAAGAACAGAAGGCACTAAGAGAAAGATATTTAGGAAGCTGTGAGCCTGTTAGTCTTCTATCACCATGGGCTGACCTTTGTAACATGAAGTAATTTGAGATGTTAGTTTCAAGTTGTATGGGAATGATTTAGGTGAGTAATGGGTGCCCTTTGAATGTGAAGTTAAGATCCATACCTCACAGAAGTTAAATACACCATTTGCTGTGATATATGGCTTGCAAAATAAGAACCAGCTTCATAATGCTATTTCACAGAATCACAGAATGGTTGGGGTAGGAAGGGACTTTGGAGATCATCAGGTCCAACCTCTCCTGCTAAGGCAGATTCACCCAGAGGAGGTTGCACAGGATGTGTCCTGGTGGGTTTTGGGTATCTCCAGGGAAGGGAACTGCAGCCACTCTGGGGGCTGTTCCAGTGATCTGTCACTCCTGCAGTAAAGCAGTTTTTCCTCATATTAAGATGGAGCTTCCTGTGTTCTAGTTTGTGCCCATCGTCCCTTATTCTGTCACTGGACTTGGCTGAAAAGAGTCTGGCCCCATCCTCTTGACACCACCCTTAAGATATTTGTATGGATTGATAAGATTCCCTCTCAGTCATCTCTTCACCAGACTACACAGGCCCAGCTCTCTCAGCCTTTGCTCATTAGAGAGATGCTCCAGTCCCATCTACTTTGTAGCCCTCCCCTAGACCTTCTCCAAGAGCTCCTAGTCTTTCTTGAAGGGGCAACCCAGCATACCCAGCCACAACTCTGGACATGTCACTCTGAATGTGGCCTCATCAGTGGAGACCATCTCCCCTGACCTGCTGGCAGTGCTCTTCCTAATGCATCCCAGGGTACCATGGTCTTTCTTGACCAGAAAGGCACACTGCTTGCTCCTGGTTTAACCTGGTATCCACTAGGAATCACAGGTCCTTCTATGCAGAGCTGCTTTCCAGCAGGACAACATTTAACCTGTACTGGTACTTCCATGCACTGCTGTTCTCGATGACCTTTGAAAGATGATGGTTTAGCAATAACATCTGCCAGCTCCCTCAACACTCATGGATACAGCTCATCAGTATCTATGGATTTCTGGATGTCAAGCTTGACTAAAGGATATCTAATCTGATCTTCTTTGACCAAAGGAAAATCTTCCTTTTCCCAGACTTTGGCTCTTGCCTCCATGCTCAGAGATTCCTGGAGTCTGGCTTTAGCAATAAAGACTGAGCAAAGAAACCATTCAGTATCTGTGCCTTCTCTGTATGCTTTGTCACCAGGGCACCCACTTGATTCAGCAGTGAGCCCTTGTTTCCCTTGTCTTCCTTTTGCCACTTGTAGCAAAAGGTGGGAAGGGTGTAGAAGGAGCCCTTCTTGTCACACTTGACATTTCTTGCTAGATTCCATTCCAAATGGACTAAGCATTCTTTGTCATATCCCTGCATACTCTGACAACATGCCTTTATTCCTCCCAAGTGGCCTGTCCCATTTTCCACATTCCATAAACGTTCTTCTTGTGTTTCAGTTTTGTCAGAAGCTCCTTGTTTATCCATATAGGTCTTCTGATGCTTTTAATTGATTACTTACTAATAGGGATGCCCTGGTCCTTAGCTTGGGAGAAATGATGCTTAAGTATTAACCAGCTCCCTTGGACCCCTTTAACTTCTGGAGTCTTAACTCATGGATTCCTCCAAGTTGGTCCTTGAAACAGGCAAAGGTAGCTCTCCAAAAGTCCAATAGTCCTGCCTATTACCCTGCTTCCTTCATCTTTGGGAGATTATGAACGTCTTTTGAATAGGACAAAAAAATTACATGTTTCCTTCCTTGGGGGAATGCTAACCTTGAAAAGTTAGTTCAGTTGGAAAGAAATTAATGAGGGATGGAATGTAAGGATATGCTAGCTTTGTGTCCAATGTAAGCTAGGTTTGATTCAAATGAGTTTGTTGTTCCTAATAGAGCAGTATTGCTTGTTGTGGTTGATGTTCTATTCCCACTCCATATCTGAAATGGTCTTTATTCCTCTGTATCAAAGAAGATGCACCCAAAAGGACTGAACTTGGAGATTAAATTTTAAACATGGTTTTCTCTTGATTATTGTTCAAAGCCTTTTCTTTCATCTGTTTTTAAAGAATTGCTTTTTTTTTTTCCCCTTGAGAACGTCTTTTACAGCTGTTTGTGGGCTTGGATGTATTTTGCATTCATCCCCCATCACAACTCTGCTTTGTCTTAAAGATTATAACAGTAGGAAATATTAGGGGAAGAAAAGCCAAATGATGCACTTGATGGTCAGTGTTTGGTTTTGTTTTTGCAAGTGGATCAGCTATACTAAGTTATGAAAGATGCTGTAGTCCTGAATTGCTCTCTAAAGGAGCTGTTTTTTCTTTGCTGACTGTAGAGCAACCCTGCAGGAGATTAGTTAACTCCCACAGCTACTTCACTGAAGTATCTAGAGTTGAATAACATGAACTTTTTCCTGCTCTTGTGTATAAGCTCAAAGGATAATACCTTTATGAAATGTATTATTGTATACCATTTTAGGATGTGGAAGTTGGATGTGGGACTCGTTGAAACAATGTGGTACAATAAGGCATGCCTCTGTGACCTTGATTTGGTAACAGGAAAATACTACTGTGGCTGGCTGCCAGAGGATGCTGTGGAGTGTACATAACACTTAAATCCTGTCTGAGCTTAATCTTCTTACAGTTTCGTAAGAATATCCTGCTTGCACTTGGATACGTTGGTTGGTGACAATTAAACAGGAAAATATACTGGTAAAATACTAAATATCTGTATAAGGGGACATCAAGTTTGAGATACTTCTCAGTGTCTCATACTCTGTTTTGGTTTTTGATTTGGTATTCACATTGTGATTCCTGTTGAAATTAGTATGAGGCGTATATTTGCCTTATACTGAAATCTCCTCATAACCTAATCAAACATATGGCAAAGTATGTGTGAACGAAAAGTGCTCTCTCTCTTTCTTCCTTTCTCTCTCTAAAGAGAAATAAATGGTGCATGATTTTTGTGATTACTACATTAGGGTCTAATGCTGTAAATTATACTCCGTCTAATAAAATGTGGTTGGTATTATACAGTGTGTAATATTCTTTCTTTTTATTGAATCCAGCTTTACTAAACTCTGAAAGATGAAGGAGGAATATCTGATAG
Source organism: Illadopsis cleaveri (assembly GCA_013399915.1). Lineage (NCBI taxonomy): Eukaryota > Metazoa > Chordata > Aves > Passeriformes > Timaliidae > Illadopsis > Illadopsis cleaveri. The sequence continues at coordinate 20,651 of VXBB01004321.1, forward strand.
CATTGTTGGAGAAAACAATTCAACAGGGTAATAAAGCTAGCAGATATTAGGCTGCCTAAGATAATTCTGATAGACAAAGTCTGGGTGGCAATCAAATACCTGTAACAACATGAGTCTCTTGTTTGACATAGCTTTTCTATTGATGGGAATCAGTGGCTTGGTGTGAGGACTAGTGGGTAGATAAAAGGTATTTAAAATGAGAGGTTAAACACAAGTTTGAATGGGTTGCTGGAAGCTGACCAGTCGTGGGTAAAAAGTTTTAAACTTAGGAACAGAAGTTGTTATAACACTTCTTTTTCACTTAAATTCTTCAACTTCCTCTCAGAATGAGGAAGCCTAGCTAAATTCCTATATTTTGTGTCTCTGTACAGTCTAACACTCCTGCTAATGGTTAAATTCAGAATCTGGATTAGTTCAGAAAAATTATTCTTAATGGTTTAGTGCACTAGTATTTTCAGATGTCAATAGCACCTGCAAGACAAGTCATTGCATTTTAAGTCCCCTCCGTTCCCGGCAACTGCCCTCATTTGGTACTAGCAAGGCTGCTTATATGTGTGATTGTGGTTTCTGGGTGTTTATTACTCCTAAAAGTAACCCCAAACAAGACTTAAGGGTAGCCTTAAATAGTGTGTCTATAGGTATCCTCCTTGCAGGTCTCCTCCCTAAATAAGTGTTACCTTTTTAACAGACTCTTCCTGACTTCTTCCCTGTATGGTCTTTAATCATGTTAATAGTGCAGAGCCAGGAACATTGCGTGATGTAGTGCTTGCTTTAGGTCATTTTGTTAATGGTTAACTGTGTTAACAATTATTTATTGAAGTTTTTGAATAGCTGCTTTGATGGTATCAGTTTCTTTCAGTTGCATGGTAGCTAAAATAATGAACTGTATTATGCAATTATTGCCAGTTTCTGGTAATTAATTTATATTTTAGACCCCAAGCATACCTTGTATAATTGACAGAGGAGAAAGTTTGTGGAGTTTCTTGGAGTCAACTGCTAAGTTTTTATATGCTTGTCTTTTAAAGAATGAAGTCTTCAGCAGCTTTCATGAAAGTTCTGAATATCATAATTAGATGTCTCTGGCAAAATGTGTGTAATGCTCTCTACAGATGCTGATTGCAGACAGGTATGCTTTGCATCAGCATCTTCCCCGTGTTAAAATAAGTAAGTCTTTTCTGCCTCCCTCTATCATGTCAGTCGTGCATGTACCTCACATCATTTGCTACTGTGAAATTATTAGTGAACATGTCCTTCTGGTTTGCCCAAGGAATGGTGTTTGATGTTTTTGACCTCATAGAGGAAACTGGGCTGATGCTCTAATCTGATAAAAATTATCTAGGCATCCTTTTTGTGTCTTCTAATGAAGTCCTATGGCTCATATAATTCATTCAAAGTGCAAAAAACAACAAAAAAAGTGCTTTCCCATTGACTTTTAGGTTGAGGGTAAAAAAGTTAGTTGAGACTGCAGATTCAGAAATGTGACCTGTTATTGTAGGGAGAGATTTAAATATCTTCTCATTGCCAAAGTCTGGTATAAAGTATAGTAGAGTTCAAGCCTAGTAGCTCTTGCTTCATAGCTGCTATGAAGAAACTTTCCCTCAGAGCTCATATACTGAAAAGAAATCCTTTTTTTGAGATGGAGGTTTCAATTCATAGACTAATTTACCATTCACTTTCGGGTTTACTACATGATGAAAGGAATGTGTTTCTAAGCATTTTGATATATCTTTCTGGAGAGAAAGGTCAAGTAATTTTGCATTCAGTCAAAGATGTTGTGCTGCTTCTGCAAGTTTTAGGGGTGCTAATGAGAAGAAGAGGAGTTTAAAACTTTGACAAGTAGTTGACTCGATTATTATATTTCTTGGTAAGGTATGTTTTTAAATGCAATTATTTAAGAAGGTACATAGTTAATTGAACAAGGCTCTTTGCAGGGGAGATTGGACTAGAGGATCTTCAAAAGTCCCTGCCAATCCAAACTATTTTGTGATTCTATAAATCTGTGTAAAGGCTTTTATGTTAGACAACTTCTATTAACCCTTTAATGAAAAAATGCCTTTAGATGTGATATGGCATAAATACAGTTAATGAAAACAAAAAGATGATTAATTATTTGCATCACATTTTGTTAAAACATATTTGGTTCAACTGAAAGATTCAAATATGATTAATAAATGGCATGCCTGTTTTGAGTAACTGAGCTAAGTATGTCAAAGAAAGTCAAAAGCAGTATTCTTTTGCCTTGCTATTACTCTAGATATTGTAGGATCACTAGGGTTTGCTTTGGCCTGTTCTTTTTGAATGTGCTTTCTGTGAGTCTTGCAACACAAGCTGTGGTTGGGCTGGTTTTAATTTGTTCTGGTTTTTGTTGAAGTAAGGGGGAGTGTGTGTGTCCCCTGGGCACCCTCCTGCTCTCTTCCTACATATATTTAACAGTTTGAGTCTACACTGTTATTTTTAAGCACCTGAAGGAGTTTTATGGAGATTGAAATGCTGGAGTGTGGTGAGAGAGAAGAGAGATAATAGAGGGGATTTGGGGAACCAACAAATAGAGATTAAACAGTATTAAGGGCAAGTTAGAGATCTTGGATGTGAATTGGAGACTGGGTCAGTGCATGTTATCTTCTTGAATAGGATTTTGTGCCAAGTCTAGGCTAGAAATTACATACTGTGGTCAGTCAGGTAGGAAGAAAAGCGGCTGAGATAATAAAGTGAACTGAAATGCCAACAGGAAAAAAATCAAGTTTCCTGAAATACAGGAATAGTTATGAATATTTTGTCACCAGTTTCTTTCCATAACCTTTCCCTCTACTCTGTGAGATGAGTTTAGACAACAAACAAACAAGCCAGTGTAGCAACAACAAAATTCCATACAACCAAACCACACAAAAAAACCCCAAAACAAAACCCACAAAGAAACAAACAAACACCCAAAACAAACCAACGAACCAACCACCCCAACCTGACCCCCTGGACTATTCCAAAGGTGTCCAGGACAATATGCATCCAAAGGTATGCAGTTCATCTTCCAAGTGATTTGTGAAGTATATGTGAATGCACATGCACCATGAAAGTGAGATTCACATGTATAAGACTAATGAATAATGTCTGTCATTCCAGCTTTAAAAAAACCACAATAAAATGAAGTTGCAATTTTCAGAGTCCAAATGGAGTTGACTTTGTCCTGGAACATGGGACTCAAGTTCTCTCTGATAGAAGCATATGCAACTCTCATCTGATTTGTGAAATGACTCCTGCATGATTTCTAACTAAATCAGTGTAGAGAAGTTTCTTCTTTTCTAACTACCGCAGAGTTTTTTCAAAACAAAACTGAGCAAAGTGAGAAAATTAGGCATTTTTGGTTTGTTCCAGTCATTAAACATCAAAACAGTTTGTCAGCCAAGAAACCATTGTATACTTTTATGCTGGCTGCCAAGAGGCCTGTTCTTACTCTTTCAGGTCAAGTCAGCCACACATTTTAGGTATTTAATAGCAGTCAGGGGAGGTTCCTCCCAGCCTTTTAGATGTTACTTTTGATAAGTTTTTTCCCCATGTAAAGTTGGAAGCAATGTGTGTTAGGTAGGCATCATTTGCATATTTCTAAATACTTAAAAAATGGATATTAGCAGGTTTACAGCAATCATGTATGCTATATCTCTCCTGGAAGGTGTAGCATTTTCATTGTATCTGGTTAGCTTCTAAGATTCGTCTTAAAAATCTAGGTGCATATGAACTCCTGATTTTAGTAAACCTGGTTCCTCAGTGCCTTTGTCTTCATAACACTGTGGGCACCTGCAGAGGTGCTGCTGCCCTTCCATAGTAGCTGTGCACCTTCTCAGCAGGCACAGTCTCCAGCTGTCCTGGCACTGCTCCCCTGCCTTGGTCTCGGGCGTTTGCTCCAGAGGTGTTATCACTGTGGCCTTGCACCTGCACAGTGTCACTGCAGCAGGGTTTCTCAGGAAGAATGAACTGCAGTGTGGGAATTGCCTCTTTTTTTCCCCCCTTTGGGTGTAGCTTGTGGTTTATGGCAGGGGATGCAATAATGCGTGAGCACAGAAGTTAATGACCAGCAGGCGCTGACTCAGCAGTTGCCCTGATCAGCATGTGCTCCGCTGAGTGCCAACAGCACTGTAAGAAGAAATGGCTGAGAGGGCTTGAGCAGCTCCTGGTGAAATGTATATTGTTAGTGCAGAATTACAGAATGGTTGAGGTAGGAAGGGACCTCTGGAGATCACTTAGTCCAACTGTCCCTGCTAAAGCAGGTTCACCTGGAGCAGGTTGCACAAGATCATGTCCAGATGGCTTTTGAATATACCCAGGAAAGGAAACTACAGCTTCTCTGGGCAGCCTGTTTCAGTCTTCTGTTACCCTCAAAAAAGCTTTTCCTTATATTCAGATGCAGTTTCCTGTTTCAGTTTGTGCCTGTTGCCCCTTGTCTTGTTGCTAAGCATCACTGAAAAGAGTCTGGCCCCATCCTCGTGACACTGCGTTTTAGATATCTATATGAATTGATAAAATCCCCTCTCAGTCATCTCTTCTCCAAACTACACAGGCCCAGCTCTCTTAGCCCTTGCTCATAAGATGGATGCTCCAGTCCCCTCATCATTTTTGTAGCCCTCCACCAGACCTTCCCCAGTAGCTTCTGGTCTTTCTTGGGCTAGGGAACCCAGAACTGGACTCAACACTCCAGATGTGGCCTCACCAGGGCAGAGTAAAAGGAGAGGATCACCTCCCTCAACCTGTTGACCACAAGAAAAATATTACAGAGCAGCCACTTGTTAAACTGGAGAGTCCAGGGGAAGGACACTCATATGGGGATCCCTAGCACTTCTCCTTCCAGTTGGCTGCAAGGTAGAGTTCTTTTTTTTCCTCTTTCCTTTTTTTTATTTCTTCCCCAAACCACTTCCACCGTTGGAGTTATTTTAGTTATTATATCTACTAATAAATCTTAGTGCATGTGAACCTGTTTCAACATTCTTTGTCCAACTACCTGTTTCCCTTGAACACTTGTGGATTTGCAGGACCCCAGTCTCCCCTCTTTTTTTTTGCCTGATACGTTAATTTTCTCATTCAATAATTCAAGTGAGGTTACAGCTAAGATGGATATGTTATATAGAAAGCTGTTTCTATAAATGAAAGCCAAGGGGATAGTCATGACTGTGTACTCCTCTGGTATGCTGTTTTTAGTAACAGTTCAGTGTTTTAAGAAGGGCTTGGATTGAGTTCAGTAGCAGTATGCCAACAGCTGATTATCTCTTTATTTGTTGGGGTTTTTTTCTGTAGTGTAGGGGTTTTCTGTCTTTAGAATGAGAAGAGACTTGTAGTTTTAGTTAAGACTAGAATGTGTTTTAGTCCATTCCAGAGCTGAATAACATTGAGGTGAAAACTGAAATGACAATGTGGTTTGTTTTTATGAATTATGTATTGTGGAAGATATTACATGGTGTCATACCACTGTAAGCCAAGCGTAATTAGGATGTGAACATGCATGCATCACTATAATATGCACCAAGCGCTCAAGGTCTGATAATTGTTGTTGATTATTCTTCTTAGTTACCTTTTTCTATTGTAAAATTGTCTGGTTTGCCTTAGAAAATGTTGTTTTAAATTCTTGCAGATAAATAAATAAATGTTGTTTTAAATTCTTGCAGGTTCCTGCTTCAATGTCTTGAGGATCTCGATGCCAATCTACGGAAACTGAATTCACGTTTGTTTGTTATTCGTGGACAGCCAGCAGATGTTTTTCCCAGGCTTTTTAAGGTAAATGCCACCTTGTAATTGTTGTTTCTACTCACAAATATGACCAACAAACTAATTACAGCTAGGAATATTTCTTGTACTGTTTCATTCAGTGCAAGTTATTCATGCAAATACTGATCTATCCTTGCAGTTTCTCATTAAGGTTATTTGTATTGGTTTTGAATTTTTCTTCTCTAATATACATGCCACCAACTGAGCTGAGTTGCTTTTAGACTTTACTGGTTTTTGTTTCTTTCTTTCCAGAAGCAGAATTGATTTCAAATTGTTTGCTAAGTGTAGGTACTGTATATTACTACATTCTCCTTTACAGGTTCCCCTTTGTAGTACTGAAATAAAATTTTGTGCACATGAATCCATGTGCAAAGCCTCACCTATAAAAGCAATGTTTTATTTAGGCCAAACATCTGCTGTGATTGCTTTTTGGCCATTAAAGGTGATTTAACAAGCTTTTTTCTAGTAATAAGATTGTTGGAAGCACAGTGTAACTAAAAAGCAATTTCTAGTCAAAGAAATTTAAGGCTTTTGTGGGAAAGGGTCTTACTGAAAAAATTAAAGCTGTGAGTGATTGTTACTGATAGTAAGTTGTTGCCTGTGGATAATAGTGTATTTAAGGTAGTAATACTATAATAATATAGTAAAAATGAACACTTGGCAAATTGATTTGAGGAATTTTTTCAGAATGATTGAATTGAGGTGACTGAAACAAGTGAGACTTGGGGGTGTGGGGCGGGGGGAAAGGAGATGCCCATTTTTCCAAAGAGGTCGTATGTTTATTATTTCTATTCCCAGGTCTTCAACACTAACCTGAAAACTCAACCCAGATTCACATTTCCATCTTCATTATTGTGCTTTTGTTGTGAAATGCTAACTGGATGATACTTCTACTGGTCTTTCCTTGATTTCCCCTCAGTGAAGAATTTCCTGGAGGAGTACTGTGCCATTATCTGCTGCTTGCAACCCCTCAGATATTCAAGCTTGTATTTGTCTGCCAAACTTAGTTTGATTGCATTTAAATAGGAGCAAAGGTCTTCCTGTTGTGTGTTGCCTTCTGGATTTGTGACAGGTCTTCTTAAACTTTAATGGCTACTTTGAAGGCTCCTGTTTCAGGTTTTGCTGCTAGGCTGATCTTTCAGTGCGTGGCAGCATTGAATTGCTGCATTTTTAGAATGTTAATTTTAGCACTGGGAAGAAAATTAAAATAACTTGTAATATAGATAGTGCACAGCAATCAAAAAAGAACATTCACATCTGTCTGTCTTCTGGTTTCTCAAGTTAGTGTCTTTATCATCATATATTGGTTCACTGAGGAGCTTTTCAGGACATCTTCTATGCTCAAAAAAGTTAATGAAAGCTCTTGAGGATTTCTTCACTTTTGGCTGAAGCCTACTGGGAACATGCATCTATGTCTTGTAATTATATCTCACAACTTCTTTTGCCAGAGCAGTAGCTGTACATCAGACATTTGCAGTGCAGTGAAGGGCTTAGAACACTGAACAACGCTTTTCAGATCATCCCTATTAAATGTCTTGAAGGTGAGCAATGATCCTGACCCTGAAGAACAAACACATGTGGAAAAGATAAGTTCAGTTAAGTCTGGAAAAATAACTTCAGTTAAGTCATTAACTTAAGGTAGGAGATAGTGGAAGTTCTGTAGGGCCCTATCAGGGTGTCAGGAGCCCTATCACAGATGCCAGCATCTGTGGATTTCCTGAAAATAAATGTATCACAGCTGTTTCTTGGTAAGGCTTTCCTTTTCACAGTCTGAACTGTTCCTTCAAAAGGCAGAACACTGATCTATCTTTATCCTTACAAAAGACCTCAAACACCTTTAGGGTCTTTCAATTCATTTAAGTTTTGGCTTGTTCTTGCCTCATCCTCTTCAATTTGTCCTGGTCTGCTTTCTATTTTTTGCTCTTTGGGCTTGTCTCAGGAAAGAAAATAGAATTGAAACAATTACTAATTTTTTAATGCATCGGTGTCGCTGAAACTGTTCAGCAGTATGAGTATGTGCAAAATGATCTGTGTCCATGACTCTTCTAATTGCCTGGCTCATGCTGATGTGATCTGGGTGTATTCACATTACACTGCAGTTGCTTCAGAGTTTCTTGACTCCCTTAGGGATGTGACTCTGTGTCTTGGACAATTTTTTTATGGTCTTCTTTGCAAAAAGCCAGAGGGAGGAAAGAAGGGTTTAGAAAAGTATCTGCTGCAATTCGTTGGACAGAGGTTTTATGTTATGAAGCATTGTGAAGTGGGAAGTAAATGTTACCTGATGGTGTAGGAGGTTGTTTGAGGATTCACGGCCTGCTGGGTTAGTCTTGGCAGGTTTAAGGATGGTGGGATCCCAGCCTTGTTTCAAAGAGCAAGTACTCCTTGGAATCATCTATCCTTAGGGCTGGGCTTCGTCCAGGAGAAAGGTGTTCAGAAGTGAAATGGCGCCCCAGGTGTTTAGCACTGGGTGCCCTTGTCTATGGTATAAATTGAAGTCTCTGAAATACTATGGTGTATTAAATCAAGTCATTGAGATTCTGAGGGATTGGAAAGGTGTTTGAGTTTGATTGGCATGATGACTTTCTAGGATCATCTTGTGCATACTTCACCTTTCCAGTTTCCTACTGTTGCAGAAGGCTTAGCCATTACTGATCCCTTTGTTCCCTTCTTTTTCCTCGTCTGTGACTGACTATTGGCCTTGGTAACAGAATCTGTGACATAAAGAATATTAGACTCCAAGGCATAAGGCATTCCTTTGTAGAAGACAGCCTTGTTTCTTTTTTTAAAAATTAATTTCAAATCTTTAAATTTAAAGATTGTCTGAGTGAGGAGAAGGGATTTGGAAAAGGTAAAGAAAGTGTTTGGTGATAGGGTGGGGCAGTATTTCCACTCCCCTCCCTTGAAACTTCAGTTCTGCTGCTAAAGCTGATAGGCATATGTAAAAAGCTTTTCTGCACAGCAAGGTACTGCTGCTGATCCATGTTCAGAAGGCAGCCTTTGTCATCTTCTGCTTCTGTTGAGTCTCTTAAGGTATGTGGATCCTAAAGTTAGAGGTGAGTTTCCAAAATTTACATGGAAATTGTTCCATTACAGTGAACACTTACACTAATAGGACAGATGAAGACTTTTTTATGCCTGATAGCTACTTAGATGCAAAAAAGTTGGACTTTATTTTTGTTATTCTGGGTGCCTAATGTATTTTGGATCTTTCTGTATCTCTGATAACTATCCACAGGAGGTCCATTCTGCCCCTGTCCTTCCAATTGTCCTTTCCCTGACCCTTAACCGTGCAGCTGAGTTGCTAAAGGACCACATTTTTGGTTTGTGTTGTAGGAATGGAACATTGCAAAACTTTCTATTGAATATGATTCTGAACCATTTGGGAAGGAAAGAGATGCAGCTATCAAGAAGCTGGCTAGTGAAGCTGGAGTGGAGGTCATTGTTCGGATTTCACATACGTTGTATGACCTAGACAAGTAAGTTACCATTAACCTTGGATTTTAAAAAAGGAGAAAAAAAAACCTTGGAATTTTATGTAATATTTATTTATATATTGTGGGCTACTTTCCACATGAAACAGTTCATAGTTAGAAAAACTGCACATTTGTTTTATGTTTTGCTTTTATCCATCCATCCAAATTTTATTACATACTGAGTAGTACTTTGAAACTCCAAGAAGTTATATGTAACTGTTTCTGAAATGCAGTTTTAATTTGGAGTTCTTTTGAAAATAATGTTCATGTTAATTAGCTGTCATTTTTCATTAAGTTATTCAAACATGGCTGTAACTTCTCCCAAATAACATCTGGTTTTATTTAGTTGTTTGGTTTGTCTTTATTTCACTTTTTGTACACAAGTTGTGAGAAAATCCTTTAAGTTTTTTTAAGGACTGTTTCCTACCAATTATCTATTCAATAGGTAATTAGGGATTGTTTCCTATCCCTGTGTTGCCTTATTTAATGTCTTGTTTATATTTTTCCATAGATCTATTTAATGGATTAGTGTTAATTCCCTATTATAGAAACATAATCCACAAATTAGTAACAAGTATGACTTGCCTTCTCTTACATTAAGTAATTTATTGTAGTAGCTGCCCATTTTATTCTGTTACAAGCTGATGTATGAGGCTGTTAGACACATGGGAAGGCAGTGAAATTGGAAGTATTTACTTTTTGAAACCAATAGCTGACTTTTTTTAATCCCAAATTGAAAATTCATTTTTTCCCCTCCCACCCAAACACCCCACTAAATAAGCATTTGGTTCCATCTATCACTTCATAAATTTTTCTTTGAAGTTTTCCTTTTTTCCAAGACTTCAGATATATTTAAAATAGCAATGCAAAACATGAAACTGTGTTTTTATATTTTTATAGCAGTCAGTATGTATAAGTTACACGTTGATTTCTCCCCATATTAAGACAGTTTTAATATCGACTACTGTTCTCAATACCAGAAGGGGAAAGTGAATTTCTTTGAATGTAAACACCATGGCCTTGTATGTGACTTGGATACTTCTGTATGTAGCTAGGATCTCTATCTCCTTTACTGATCTGTTCTTTTCTTTGCCTTGAACTGTCTGCATTCATTATATCCTTGTTCATGAGGGAATTTCTGTAACCCAGGAATGAAGAAAATTGACTTGGTTATAAACAGTTAATTTTGATGTCTCCCTAGTGGGGAAAGAAGGATGGTATATTTAAAGTTCTAACTGGTTGGATTGCCATGTATATTTGGGATTCTATGTAAGCTGGAGGGAGGTAAGAAGATATTTCTGTGTACGTGTAGGTGTGTATATTTTATAAGAAAAACTGTTAAATAGTATTGTCTGACATGCTTCTTTTCTTTTTCTCTTTGATATAGAATAATAGAATTAAATGGAGGACAGCCTCCTCTTACTTACAAGCGATTTCAGACCCTAATCAGTAGAATGGAACCCCTGGAGATGCCTGTGGAGACTATTACCCCAGAAGTAATGAAAAAATGTACTACTCCAGTTTCTGATGACCACGATGAGAAATACGGTGTGCCATCACTTGAAGAGCTGGGTATGTTCTGAGATCGCTTTGACATTTTGAAACAAGTAAGATGTACTCTACCACTAAAAGCACAATACTTAAAACAACAATTAAGGTCCTGCTAGGGGTTAATTGTTGACCTGATGCAATTATGGTATAGAAAAGGAATCAAAAAAGATAATCAACTCTTTAAATTTTCGTTGTTTTCTGGTAAATGAGAGATCAGGTCAAACTATACTAAATACTGTTTGGCTTTTTGTAATACAGCATAGCCGATTTCCCAGGGTACCAAATAATCATTAAGCTACTAATTAATAGTCTTTGATGCTTCATTTTGTATTAAATACACTTTGTATCTTTGTGCTTCAGGTCATTAATCTGTTGTTTAACAAACTAGTTAAAAAAAGCACCCTCTTTTCTTGATATACCAGAAAAATATAGCAATAAGACAATTAATTACTTTAGAAGGTTTTGGGGGGAGGAAAGTCTTACATTTCTGTAAATGTGATTTTAAGGAATAGTATCAGCTATTCTCCTGTGAATCTCCTCATCTCTTCCTGTTTCCCCACACATCCCAAAATACAAGCAAATGTGTTATGACCTCCAAACTGCTAACAAAAGGGTCTGGACAGATTTTGGTTAACGTGTGACTGCCCTGTCTAGTCCATTTGAACTCTCACAAAGGAGACCTTGGTTTTTAAAGCCTTTATAAGAAGAGATGATCTCAGAATGCGGTGGTTAATTTATAGGCAGATGTTCTCCCATGCATCTGGTGAGGAATCTTGGGGCAGGTGGGAGGATGTGGAAAAAATCTGATTACCTTCTTTTTATCTTTCTTTTGTGGCTCAAGTACGCATTTATCATCAAATTAACAATCTCTGTTATTTAAGTCAAGGTCAGTGATATCTAGGAATGTTCTGAAGATGGCACTCACACTTTTACCTTGGTGGAAAAGTGTTTAGACATTCTGTAAATTACAAAAGCAATTGTTGTTTCCTAGTAGTAATTAAAAAAAAAATTATGGTTTTAGGATACCCTGCATTTTGCAGATTTGGAAAATGATAGAGGAATCACTTCATGCAAAAAAAAACCCCAAAAAACCAAAAGAATTGGGACTGAAGTAGGACCATTCAGCATCTAAAATTTGTAATGTATATTAATATAAATGTAAAAGGAGAAACTTGAGTTTTGCTGCAAGTTAGAGGTATTGGCTGTACTTCAAGAAGACTTGGTTGCATACTGTTTTAGAACACACTTTTTCATGTGTCCAACTTAGGGTTTTTCTCAGTAGAGATGCAGTAGTCAAGTATCAATATGCTATGATTTTGTTGCCTTACGGTATAAGCAAACAAGCAAATTCCATGTTTTAATTTGTCTTTCAGGTTTTGACACAGATGGTCTGCCTTCTGCAGTATGGCCAGGGGGAGAAACTGAAGCTCTCACACGATTAGAAAGACATTTAGAACGAAAGGTATGTTTCAGATCACTGCAAGTCTGACATATCTGGGAAACAGTTACTCTTTGCTGTGAAACCTAAAGGAATTTGGGCAAATTGTGTTAAAAAAAATCCACAAACTTGAATGCAAGGCCTCAATGATATCAATCAATAGTTTGTTTTTTAAAGATGATAATAGATTATCTTTGATATGAATTTTAGAGACAGTCTGTTTTGCTCTTCTGTACTAAAAAAATTAAATTTATTTTTGAAGTAATTTTATTTGAAACATACATTTTATAACTTTGAAGGAGAATTCCTCTGACAACTAATGTATTGCTAGTTGTCTAGGTTTCCAGTGTATTTAAAAGAAAAGCACAGATAGTTCTGGAAGACTGTCCATGCCTTCTGCATTGAGTTGATACCTTCTAGAGGTTCTGCTGATTCAAAAGGAGCGCCTGTGTATCGTAGGTGACCTGACCATCTGTCTCCACTGTTTGGATTCAGTTACACACAGTGTGTGATTTCTCCCTTTCTAAGTTGCTATAAAGCCTCTAGTCTGATTTTGCTGTGTGGGTTTTGTTTTGTTTTTAAGGCTTGGGTAGCAAACTTTGAAAGACCACGAATGAATGCAAATTCCCTTCTGGCAAGCCCCACAGGGCTTAGTCCCTACCTCCGCTTTGGCTGTTTGTCCTGTCGGCTCTTTTATTTCAAGTTAACGGATCTGTACAAAAAGGTAGGGCTTTTGTGTAGTCAGATGCATATTGTTAGATGCCATGGTTTTCCCCTACTTCTACTAAAAAAATGTTTTTCTTTAATGATGATCTTCAGGTAAAAAAGAACAGCTCCCCTCCCCTCTCCCTCTATGGCCAGCTGTTATGGCGTGAATTTTTCTACACAGCGGCGACTAACAATCCACGGTTTGATAAAATGGAGGGGAATCCTATCTGTGTTCAAATTCCATGGGATAAGAATCCTGAAGCTTTGGCCAAATGGGCAGAAGGCAGGACAGGTTTTCCTTGGATTGATGCAATTATGACACAACTTCGTCAGGAAGGTTGGATTCACCATTTAGCCCGGCATGCTGTAGCATGCTTTTTGACTCGAGGTGACCTTTGGATTAGCTGGGAAGAAGGAATGAAGGTATTGTTTCTTATTGTCGAATTTCTTAAAATGCCTGTTAAAGTTTCAGATAGTCGTTGTAGAATTGTTACTGTGTGGTGTAAGTTGAATTTTAAACCTTAAATTGTGGGCAAAACAAAATCGGTTCTGATAAATCAGGCGTGCTGAAATTTTACCTCTTGAATGTCTCCTTTTATTGGAGTGTTAGGAGTGTTTCTTGCAGTCAGAATAGGTGGGAAATTCTTTTAAATTTGAGAATTCTTCCTAAATCTTGACAAATAAACATGGAAAACAATTATAATTTAGATCTTTTTTTCCAATCATTCTGTGTGTGAACAATTTTCTATTCATATCTTTCATCTGCTTCCCTGCAAAGGGGAAGTACTATGGGAATTAAAGAGAGGAAACTAAAAGCTGAGACTGTCCTTGCAGCAATTTCTGTCACTTTGCCCAGTGTTAGAAGTGTGACTAAAGGCAACATGATTTGGCTGAAGGCTCAATGCAGTTAATTTTATGCAAGTGTAAGATGCTGAAGTTCAAATCTAAGATGTCAGGATTTTGAAGAAAAAAATGGAATAATTTATTCTCACTAATTAAGCCTTGGAATCAATTTTACTTTTTTAGAAGGGTAGCATAACTTTTACTGAGAAATAATAATCTATGAAAAATTGAGAATCAGACAATTTTATTTTTGAAATCTAAAAAAATTTAATTGCCATCAGGATTTTGACCCCATATTTCTATATGTATATAATCATAGGAAATTTCCTTTCTTAACAAATCAGTTGTAAACAAACACCTTTCAATTAAAAAAAAAATTGGTTCTGCAGTTCACAAACACAGACTTTGAAGATGCACATACATAGTTGACTCTGTATATTACAGATAAATTACTCTGTAAATTACAGATACATGGCAGCTTGTTCTTACTTTTGCAATAATACAGATATATGAAGGCCCTAGACTTGTACAGTGGAACAATGTTCAACTCAAGTTTCCATAGCTAGCAAAAGTTCATTTGGCCTTTCATGTGGTGTTACTTCCAAAGTCTTGCTATATGGCAGCATCTAGTGGCACAGTTGTGTGCTAACACACTTCATGTCTAAAGATCTTGTTGCATTATGAGTCACTATCTATTTGGAACGTTTTTGAAAGCATTTTAACATAAATCATATTTTTACAAAACAAACTTTTTTCCCAAGTAGTTGCAGATATTTAGTAAAAGATACTTTTGTATCACTTACTTGGTGTATACTGTGGAATGAATGCTTTATTGAGTATATGGAGAGAGAGATCATTGTTTAGTGGTATCACCTTATTTAGACCTTGTATAGGAATAATACTAGGTAAAGTTGGGTGGCAGTACTAAGATGCTGAGCTTTTAGTGCCTTAGCATGAAGAAACATGGTTGCTCTTGAACATCTGGAAATTATGTAAGTTTGAAAGGAAAATCAGAACTTGCAAAAATATGTATTAAATAAGTATCTGTTCTTAAAACTACTTCTAGATGCACTCTTTTCATAGAAGGTCCTTGAGCATTGTCCTTCACAGAATGAGGCTTTGCTCTGTTTTTTGTCAGCCTGCATTGCTAGTGATCTGACTGAGCTGAGCAGATAAACTTCCTTTCGTACAAGTTAGTACTGTCTGTGTTGAAGAGAGAAAAAGCAATCAGTGCTGGAAGCTTGAATGTTTCACAGCTACTGAGCTCCAGATTTAAAGTAAAACGCTTATAAATCTTCAACTTTCTCACATTTTGTTTTTTGGGATTTTTTTAAAAATATAATAGGGGTAGCACAGTAGAATTAAAGTGTCTGGAAGTTTTTTATTTTATTTTTGGTTTTGGTTTTTGGTGAGGTTTGTTTGTTTAGGTGGGGGATTTTTTTGTTTGTTTGGGGGGTTTTTTGTGTGTGTGGTTTTTTGTTTTGTGTTTGGTTGGTTGGTTGGTTTTGGGCTTTTTTTGTTTTCAGACCAGAATTCATTATCTGTCACACCATCCTTCAATGTTCTTGGTGGTTCATAATGCCTCCAGGAATTTGAGTGTGTTCTCAAAACTATGACTTGCTAGATTTACTATTAGCCTTCAAGAACACAACTTCTGCATGTTTGTGCTGCCCTGAAACTCTTGAATTCTACTCTTGGGATTCCTCACATAGAGAAAAGTGCTGTGCAAGTTGAGGTATTCAGACCAGCAATTTGAGTTCAAAATGTACTTTGTATGTTCCCTGTTTTCTGGAACTTTGCAAAGCTTACTCAACTGTGATATGATGAAGTAATTCTTCTGAAAACAGCAAATACCACTTGGAAGCCATGAGGCTCCAGCCATCCTTTGGGGATTTATTTTTCAAGGATGTGTTTATGTAAGAATGTGTAGCTTCCTGAGATGCTTACAAGTTTGTTTACAGGATAAAAGCCTGGTTTTGAATATTTTATTTTGTTCTTGAGTTTGGCACTAAGGCATTTGCAATTCCATACTGAGCATTCTGTGAATGCTGCCAGGTAAGAAAGAGCTTAAATCAGAAACTCAGGAACTAATCTTGGAAAGGTAGGTGTCTTGAAGGTGTGCCATGCCCAGACTGACTTGTTGCACTGATTTCTTAAGGTCTTTGAAGAGCTGTTACTTGATGCAGATTGGAGTGTGAATGCTGGAAGCTGGATGTGGCTGTCCTGTAGTTCCTTCTTTCAGCAGTTTTTTCACTGCTACTGCCCAGTGGGTTTTGGCAGAAGAACTGACCCAAATGGGGATTATATCAGGTAACTCACAATCCAGAAATAGCAGTGATTGATTCATGAGTTGCCTAAACTATCAAGCAGCTTTATACTTAACATAACCTTTTTACCTTTTTATTGTTTTTTTAAAGACGTTATTTGCCAGTACTTAGAGGTTTCCCTGCAAAATACATCTATGATCCTTGGAATGCTCCAGAGAGCATCCAGAAGGCTGCAAAATGTATTATAGGAGTTAATTATCCCAAACCAATGGTAAACCATGCAGAGGCAAGCCGTCTGAATATTGAGAGGATGAAACAGATCTACCAGCAGCTTTCACGATACAGAGGACTGGGTATGGTTATAGATTATTTGCTTTATTTATTTATTTAAAACTTCTCTCACCTTCTAGCAATAAATTATTTAGTCTCATAGCAGTGAGAGTCAGGTCTAAGCTCATGGTGATGACCAGGGTTTGTATCCAATTAAATACATAACTGAGAAAGGAAAGAGTTTAAGGGGAGTGTCTCTCCAAATATTGCCTGGATTTTTTTTCTATGGGTCTTTGGAAGTGCTTTTGTTAAGCTGGGCCTGTTTTGCCTTCTGATAAACTCTTGTACAGTTAAGTTTTAGTACCAGTGATTATAAATTTAATATGATTCATAACTTCAGTGATACTGTATTTGCATGTGCAAATGCTGTTGCAGAAGTAGGCACCAACCCAGTCCCTGGTAGATTCTTCCCCTTTGCTCTGAGAGGTAAACCAGATGCATTGTACTGCTCAGGAAGGTGTGAGCAGTCAGTATGTTCAGGTACTGGGTATTGTATCAGCATATGTTGCACTTAAGCCCAATATATTGTACATGTGTAACTAAGGATTATTGGAAAAGTTAAGCAGAATATGATGTAGAAAAATTTAAGTTAAGTAAATGTGAACTAAAATTGTTTGGCAAGAAACAGAAGCAGGCAAGACAGAGGTGTTCTCCTGTCATAAAGGTAAACCACTCAAGGTGAGGGTGGAGAATTGGCTGTCACAAGAAAAACAGAATGCTGCACTTGAGGTTTTTTTTTCTTGCTATTTTCTTTATATATTTTGTTTTGTTTTTAAGGTCTTCTTGCAACTGTGCCTTCTAATCCAAATGGAAATGGAAATGGTGGCCTAATGGGCTATTCACCAGGAGAAAGCATTTCTGGTTGTGGTAGTACAGGAGGTCAGTCAAATTCTTTCAATACATAGAATTATTGGGACTGAATAACACAAACTTCTTTTATAATGCCCTCACCATTTTGTATTATAAGAAAGAACTGCTTTCATAAGACAATTTTGAGTGCAAGACACAAATATTTTCGAATTTTTTCACTGTTTGATAGGTTTTGTATATAGACATCATTAAATTTTTTTTTTAATCTCAAATATGCAAATATTTTTTCATCTGTGTTTTCCCCCTCCAAAAATTACTTAGTAGCTAGTATCAAACAATTTTATTTCAAAAGCATTTGAAATAAATATGATATGATTTTCTCCTAGAAATGTATAAGCATCCTGATATTTATAATAAGGAGTGACTTGTAAACTTTCAAGTGAGAATTATTAACTTGTGAAGTTTTCTAATGCTGGCATTAGATTGCTTACTGGAATTTATTTCTACTAAGAAAAAATAAGAACAGTATTAAGATTGTGTTAACCCATGGTGTATCTTAAATTCTTAAATACTATATACACCTTAGACTCTTCAATGTAAAAGTATACAGCAGAACTGGAAATCTACTGGTTTTATATTCCTTGTAGGCTTTAGTCAAGGTTAGAAGCAGATGGTGGAGGGAGATGGACCTTATTGTTCTTAGCCAGTACAACTCTTTTAAAGATTTTAAAATATAAACTCCTTAAAGCTGGGTGCTTGAGCTTTTATTTCTTAAAAGTTTCGGATGTGTAAAAGACAAGAAGGTTTTATTTTTAAAAAAGAACATTATGTGCCCTCTTTTCTCTTTAAAATTCATTCAGGTATACATGTACTTATACTTTTCACATCAGAAACGTATTCCTTTTGTAGGAAGTTCAGTAAATTTGGAAAGACAAAAGCTATGAGAACTTTGTACCTGTAATGAGGTGGTTTCAAAAACATAAAATTTAAAAGCCACAATAAAAAGCTTTTCCTTGAAAAGGGGGTGTAAACTCCCCACATTTTAAATCCCAGAACTGGAGTTGTACCTTCTGTTATGTTTAAGTCTTCTCTCTGCCTCTCCAGGAGCTCAGCTGGGAACTGGTGATGGTCATTCTGTTGTTCAGTCATGTGCCCTGGGAGACTCTCATACAGGAACAAGTGGAATTCAGCAGCAAGGTATTGTGGCAGTGCCTGTCTGTAGAGGATCTCCAAATCCTTGCAACTATGGAAAACCAGACAAAACATCAAAATAGCATGATAGATTTTGGGTGACAGCAGCTGTCTACAACATGAACTGACCTTGTTTCTGTTCTTGAAACATAGAAATTATTTCTTAGAGTGAACTTGCTTGTCTTGTCATTTTTATCTCTAAAGTGCTCATCTAGAGCAGTATTTGTATGTTGTGAGTGGGAGGGATCAAAAGTATGACTAAATAAAAATTAATAAATATTATCCTAGGCTACTTTAAAAGAAGCTGAAAACCAGAAGTTCACCATGTGTATTGGATAGCAAAATTTGTATGATATCTTTTCCCTGATTTCACTACCACTCTTTCCATATATAATTAATTTCCACAGTTTTGTGTGGATAGTCTCTTATTGTGGAAGCAGGTATTTGTTACTTTATCTATACACAACCTTAAGCTGTGGTTTGTGATAAATCCAAGTTGCAATGAAATTTAACCCAACTGTTTGTTTCTTTGCAGTCTTAACAGAGGTGGTGTGTTTACTGATCAGGAAAGGCTGTAATCTGTGTTTTGTTTAAGCGCCCAGAACTTAACCGGAACACCGCGACTGTTCAGAACAAGAAACCTTGCAACTGTTTCTGCTGATTGCACTATTCATGCAGAACACTCAGTTTCAAGGTTGCCGGTAGATAGTTTACATGAATCAGAAGAAAATTCTCATCTTTCTTTTAAGTTACTTGCTTTTTTTGTTTTTCCACAACTAAGTTATGCCAGGGATTCATTAGCGTTGCCATAACAAAACGATAAAAAGGATAAGGAGACTTGGAAGAAGTAATGTTAAAATTTATAACAACTTAGTGTTTGGATATACAACCATTCTGCTTGTTGCAAATATAATGCATAAATATGTAGGCACTAAATGTTGTTCACTCTGCAGATATAAGTGCATATATGTTTAACTGCTGTAGACTACCATGAGGCTTCTTTTTCTTTTGCATAAGAACTCTTCTGCATTCAGGATAGTTTCTGGCAGGATTTTTCTTGATTATGGAAAATAAATCAATTTGCTCCTTTTTGTTGTCATAAAGAACATAATTTTATACTTGCTTGAAGTTCTAAATTTTATGTAGTATAATAAATATCTACTGTATCTGAACAGGTTACTGTCAAGCAAGTAGTATCTTACACTATGCTCATGGAGACAATCAGCAATCACACTTATTGCAAGCAGGTAATTTAAACATCAACAACAACAACAAAAAAAACCAAACACTTTTCTTGGATATATAAGGGTGCAGTAGAGTCTTAATGTAAACACTGATTTTAAATTATCAGGAAGAACGGCCCTTGGTACTGGCATTAGTGCAGGGAAACGCCCAAATCCAGAAGAAGAAACTCAGAGCGTTGGACCAAAAGTCCAGCGACAGAGCACAAATTAAACTGGTAAGATCTGAGGCACCTTAAAGTTATCAAAGTTCTGTACAAATTTTGTGTCTGTGATAACATTCATGTCACTGCAATGCACAGGATCCTAAACTGTTGCTGTAAATATTTCTTTTCTGGGGACTGTACAAAGAGACAGAATGAAATCCTAGCTCTCTCTAAGAGTTTTTGAAGTATGAGATAGGGAGTAGTTGCAAAAATAGAGCCAGACTGAAGATTATCAGACACAGATCCAGATGTTAACGAAAGGAAGATGGATAAACTGTGGTTTTAATACAGAGCTGCTTAAGCAGCTTCAGTTATTCTCTGCTCCCACATCTCACCTTAAGTTGAGCCAGTAGCATTGTTTGTGTGAATGTATGGTGACCTGAATCAGGAGACTAAAACAACTTAAAAGGAAGAGCTCAGGGCCTGGATTAGTTTAGGTATATAAGTGGACTAAGCAGAACATGTTTCAGAGAGATATTGCCAAAAACCTGGAAAATGCTGATGTGGTTCTTGAGTGTGAAGATGGGACAAATAAGATTTGAAGATGTGAGCCTTTGTCATTGTTCTGTAATTGAAGCAGGTTACTCAGACTGCCCAAGTTTGTCAAGCTGTGGTGAAAAAGACTTGAATTTGGAGAAGGCATTGTAGATGGATACACACAAACAGGTGTGAAAATGTGGAGAGAGAAGCAGAAAACTGGAGGAGTTTTTTATGTGTAAAATCATCAACATAGAGAAGAGAAGTTGATTGTGGTTTTTGGATAAAGTTGGGAACAGGACAGAGGAAAGAGAAGGAAAAAATTGTTACACTTCTTCCCCCAGTAAGCTTGATTTGAGAGGAACAAGGAAGATGACCTGAAAAGAATTAAGACTAAATTAAATTCAAGAGTAATTACTAAGGAGGAAAACCAAATAATGGAGGACTGTCTGAAATAAGAGGGGACAGGATTTCAGGGCTGGGAGTGCAGCTGCAAAGGTTAAGGGTGATTGAGATGTTTTAAAAAAACGAACTGGAGCACTGGTCATTATGAAATTCAAAGAATAAGTAAGAATAGCACAACAATTGAGATAATAGCACATGGAGAGACACTGCTGGAGCTGGAAAACAGGGATTCCATATAACGAGTGTAGGAGATACATTCATTATCTCTAGAGATAAAAAGGGAAATTCAGTCTACTTCATTTGGTTTTGACAGCAAGATCTAATTTTGCTTGTTATACAGTGGCAGCACTTTGTCAAAAGTTACTGCGGTGCATTAGGAACAGTTGTGTCGTACTGATTTGATTCTTTGCAGAACCACAGCATTGTTTCCATAATGCTGTCAATTGAGGAAGTGAGCTGAGACCTTAATGAGTGATCCATCTGCTATTTTCTCACATACTGGAAGCCCTGTAAACTGCTTCTGTGTTCTCAGACTGATTTCTGTTATTTGGATGGGCCTGAGTGGAACATAATTCCAAGAGTCTGTGTTTCAGTAGCTGTCTAATCCTTAGTATGTGTAGATTCATTCAGCATCCATGTTTTGTATTGCAGAATTCCTTAGGTGCTCGTGTCTGTGTAGAAGAAGTACCTGCAGAGCGAACGTCTGGTTCCTGTCTAAGCTCTTTTTCAATTGAGAGACAGGTTGGAGGGGTTTTTAGTTTGACAGAGAAGATGATTTTTTTAGATGTGTTCAAAGCGTGCTGCAAAAGCATTCTAGTCAATACAAACATCAGCCAAGATCATACTCAAAAATACTGCTGGCAAAAGGTTGTGCACTTCTGAACAGCACTAAAGTACAGAGTACAGAGGCTTTTGTTGGATTTCTCTTATTTTGTTTCCTTCTCCTTTTAGCCTCTAAGGTGAGAAATAAGAATTCTGAGTATTTGGGTCAATACAGATTGGGACAGGGCTTCCTGCATTGAGAAGGGGGGAAACAATACTGGTCCCTTAAATGACTTCTGTCTTCAAAGACTCAAATCAAACTGCTTAAGAATATTTTTTTTCTTTTTTTCTTGCAGCTTGATTGGAAGAGAAGTTTGCCACTCAAAGAACACATGGGACAAAATTCCTACAACTCTTTATTGGAACTAAAGTGTTGTGAGAGTTCATGTTCTAAAATTACATACTTTTTCATAGATTATTTTCAATTGTTCTCAGTTGTTGTAAACAAGTCCAATTTTTGGAATGCATTATTTCTAACTGGCATTTCTATGGTTTTTAACTTTTTAATGACTCTTTCACAAAGGACAAATTGAGTTTTGTATATAAAGTATTTGGTGAAGAATTTGCTAACTTATTGTAAATATAAATATTCATGATTAGTGATAGACCCATCAATATATTTTTGATAATCTTTCATGTATATCGTTGTAGGGAAAGCTGTAAGTGCTGTTCTGAAAAACAGATGAAAATAGAAAGTTTGGAAATTTTTAAATTGTTATTATTTTTAGATTCCATATTTGAGCTCTGTATGATCAACTTCGTATTTTCATAATGTAAGTGCTTAGGACTGTGTTTAATCAAATACAGTAGAATTGTAACCATAGTTAATCACATCTGTATATAAAACACATGCCAATTTTAGTCGAGTTGTAAGATTTTCATGTATATGTCCAGTCCTTGTATTTCTGAGTTGCCTTGTTCGGTAATGACATACCTTGTTAATAAAAGGAAATTGTATATATAGATACATATGTTTGTCTTTTGTGTACTCCATTGCTCCTGCTTAAATTTCCAAACAGAATTGTTTCAGGAAAGAAGAGAAATACTCTTTTTAGACTGAATCTGGAAGTCACAAACAATGAACTATATTACCTTTTACTTCCAATTTTCATAACACTGAAGCAAAACAATATTCAAATTATCCAGTCCTTTTTCTTGAAACTGCATGTATGTGTTCTGACCGTTAACTGTTTTTTCACTGATGTATTTATTGTTTCTTCACAGTCTAGGTGTTTGGGTTGTTTTTTTCCCCTGCTACAATTACAATTTGCTTGGTAGCTGCAAAGTCTTTCCTGCAATGCATTTAATTTGCTGCTTTTTGAGGATGTTGATTTCAGACTTGCTTGAATGCTCCAGTCAGCACTGTCTCAAATGTTTAGAGAAGTTGTAGCTAAGTGTTTTCTCAGACCATTAAGATCTCTGAAGAAGCAGTATGAATCTGCATATGACTAGGTTAGTTTCCTACTTGAACGGGTGCCCAAATTAAAATCCTAGAATATCCTGAGTTGGANTAATTATTAATTAATTTCAAAGTGAGAGGAGTTAATTTTCTTGTTCTTACTATCACATTGGTGACTTCTAGACAGGAGGCGCTTCTCTGAGTTAGTTTAAAATTTAGATTAGATTTTTTGGTTAACAACATATGCAGCAGAGGCCTTGTGGCAGAATAAATTACCATGGTACTAGATTTTAGATTGTAGTTGTTAATATAAATATCTCTGCATAATGGCAAAATCAAAAGCATTGCTAAGAAAATAAAGGCATGTCTTCTGTCTTGAGGTAGAGACTGTTTGAAATTGATGAAAAAACTCAATGGTGAGAATAGAGAAGCAGATGCTAAGTATTTTCCATAGATCAGTCCAAATAAAATGGAAGGGTTCCCTAGGGACATACTTAGTAAGGAGAATAAACAATCCTTTTTTTTGTTTAAGTAGTCTGAAAATAGAAAAAAAACATAGGCCTAGACTGCCTGAAGATATGTTACTCTGTCAAGATAATGCTGAATTTTTCTGCTCACCTTATATAAAAAAAAAATACCATCTAAATTAAATATGCCACCTAGATTTTCTGAATGATTAGGCTATGAAACTCCCACAGGAAAACTTTATCAAGGTAATAACATCTGATTAAATATTTCTTTCCCCTAACTAGTCTGGAAGTTCAGTAGGTGAAGGAAGAAATTTCCCAAAGAGTTTAATTTTATAATAAGTTGATTCCCCTGTTCTTAAGTGCTGAAAGGAGTACGCCTCGGTGTAGGCAAATCCTTGGATTTGCAAAGATGCTCTTCTGCTTGTGTGCTGGCTGGAAGGAGTTCTGGTATCAGGACTGTGGTGGAAGAGACAGTCTGTGATCAGTTTAGTGTGAGAGAGCGGAGAAGTTGCCTTCAGAGTAGCAATAGCCTCATAAAAGCCCTTTGCCTCATATTCTTCCCCTCCAACCTACTAAGTGCTGTGACAAAAAGAAATAAAAAATTGTGAAGCCTTTGTTTGCACATTAAAAAAATGACTAAAACCATTGTACACATAGGGTTTTTCTCCCCACAACTCCACTACCCCCTTGTGATTTTTCAAGGAGTTGGACATGTGCTATAAATCCAGTATGGAATAAAGGCTAGGATAGCGTTGCTTATTAGATCTCTCCTCCAGAAATGGAGCTTAAAATAGTCCTCAAAAAAGTTCTGTTCCCAAGGGATTTAGCTGACCCTTCCCTGGGCTGGTAGGAGATGGGGAGAGGGGAGTTTGCAGACTTGTGGTTTTTGGAAACCAAAAAATGTACTCTGGAAGCATGCAGGAACAACTTTTGGGGATATTTGGAGAGGAGGGGGCGCGGGGAGGGAGGGACGGGGAAAGAGAGAGAGAAAGTAAAAAAGGAGTAGTTTTTAAGTGTCTTCAAGCATTTGGAACCTGAACGTTTGCTGAGGAGTGTTGTATGACCCGTTTTGTACTGGTGCTACCTGCTTACAGAGGTTTTTGAAAGGAGGGGAACAAAAGGAGTTAGAACACAAAACCCTTGAGGTTCCCGGTGTGTGTTCGTGCCGGTGCTGGCTGGGGCAGAGATAATTTATCATTTTTCGGAGTGCCTGGCGCGGAGCTGACGGATTCGTGCCGGAAGCGCGGGATTGTCGTGGCTGAGCGGCGCTGGGCCTGCAGGGGGCGCTGTGAGCGCGGCCCTGAGGGAGAGCCCGGCCTTCGGCAGGAGCGAAATCAGCTCCTCGTCATCCCAAATATTCTGGTCACAAAGTACTCTGGAGAAGGGAAAATACGTGGGAATTATAGAAGGGCTGCATAATAGCTACCCTGTGCTTCTCGGTCAGGAACCAAACCTCTTCTGTTACTCTGAAAGTTGCTTTTCAGGAACACTGCCGTGTGTGCTTGCCTGCACAGACGTACATACTCTTTTTCAAATGCACTTTGCCTAGAGATTGTTTCCAAACGCCAGTTTTTAAGTATTGTCAAGATTTTTACCTGTTTTAAATATTTACTGGGCTGTTTCTGGCCCCGGGGAGCCTTTTTGGACCAGAGCATGGAGCCAGGACCCCTGAGATCCAGGTTCTTGTCTCTGCTCTATCACAGAGCTGCTAAACAGACTCATGTGAAGCTCTCCCCACGCCCAAAGCCTTCGTGCACAGGCTCTTCCCGGCAGCCGTGTTGTTCTGCATTAGATTAGATTAGATTAGATTAAGCAGGCTACAAAGAGAGCCTCCTTTCTCTTCTTTGCGCTCCTTATTTCTAATAGAAAAGTGTTCTTTGGGCAAGACTTCCCGCCCTTTAAGGACTAATCGAATGAAACTCTCACACTTCACTCACTACCTCCACTTTCAACTCGAGTGCTTATTGCAAATTTTTTTCCCCAGAAATTTAAAGTTTCAAAAGTGGTGAAAATTTCTGGGTAGAGGGGAAATTTGCATTGATCCAAAAAGCACAGGGAAATTTAAAGCATACATTGAGAAATAATTTTAATGTTGATTTCAAGGGATCTAAGCTCCTGCTTTTGAATAGTGTGCACCGCAAATGCAAAATTAATTCAATATTAAACTAAAGAATACAAATGGAGTTGATTTCAATATTTTTTACAAAATTGCCTGAATAACAGAAATACAGAAGAGGCATAAAAGAAATGGAAAAGAGACCCAAAAGGAGATTCTTTGGGATGCTGTTGGTTTGCTTGCTTGTAAGAGGTCTTAGTGGAATTAACAAAATCTGAAACTCTTAATGAAAAACTGCAAAATGCCAAAGTGCAGCCAATGTGCAGGATTGCATCCAAGAATCTGTGGTAAGTGGAAGCTTGTGCACCTAATGCAAGGTAAACTATACTTTTCTCTGCTTTTCTTACCTCTGCTAATTACACAAAACACAAGACGATAATCTTATTAACTATGATTATTCTGACTGGGAGTAACCAATAAGCACATTATTTAATAATAAGAGCAATTTATAAGCAGCAATTGCAGAGAGGGAGAATTTTCTTCAGGTCTGTTTGGCTTTCTAGAGCTTCAGACCATGTGGTCATCACAAGGTCTTTAATTATCTGTACCATACTTTTTTGT
Organism: Illadopsis cleaveri; assembly: GCA_013399915.1. Taxonomy (NCBI): domain Eukaryota; kingdom Metazoa; phylum Chordata; class Aves; order Passeriformes; family Timaliidae; genus Illadopsis; species Illadopsis cleaveri. The sequence goes on from VXBB01004321.1 coordinate 46,707, forward strand.
CAAGTGCCTTTTACCCTGACCAAGCTAGGAATACTTTTAAACAAAGTCACCTTTACCTGATAGTGGTGGAAACACATCCCTGTTCTGAGGATTGACTTGCACCAGCAAACATAAATGATACTGCAGTCAGACTTCAGAGTGGCTGCTACACACCCAAGAACAGGGGATTTCAAGAAAGCTTGGCAAGTGGATGAAAGGAAAATGATGGAAGTAGGGAAGGATTTTTGCAGAAGCCTTAGGGAAGGAAGAAGGAAAATTAAAGGGATGGTGTAAGGAAAGTTGCCAGCTGAAGGAAAGAAGAAAAAACCCCGAGAAATGGAAGTTCATTGGTAGATAAGAGTTTATAGATACATTTAGCATCCATTATGTCTTGGCTAACTGGATAATTGTTCTGTTATAACAGAAACCTTTTTTTTTTTAAGACCTTGAAGAAGGGGAGGAAATAATCCTTGCAGGTGTTTTAGGTGCTACACAGTGTTACAAATTTCTGAAATACTTGCATTGTATAGGGTTTGGTTTCCAAGTGCTTATGGATATCGATGGATTTGGTCCCAGTTCTACTGCCAGCCCCTCCAGGAAAGAAGAGTTCTGGGGTAGCACACTGGGCATTTCTCCCTGCTGTAGGGCAGCTCTCCTGGGTGCTTCAGCATCCCTCTTGTGCACTCAGCAGAGCTTGCCTGGGACTTAAGGGACTGTCTTGCTTCATGCAAAATGTTTGCATATGTGTATTTTTTTTGTAATTAGAGCAGGCAGGCCTTGATTTTATTTATGACCTCAAATGCTACTAATTACAGCATTTTTTAGATTATACTCTTTTTCTGACCCAGACATGGGGCAACTGAGAGGCATTTTAAAAACTTTTATTCCATTTTCAGTCTCATGTGAAGGGTGAGACAATATAGATGTTACAATTCATGCCCTCACAATCAGAAGCCAACTATTTCCTAATTACAATACATTATAAGCATTTCTTGGCCTATCACCTTTTGCCACACAATGCTGTTAATGCCTTAAGGCCAAACATCTGAAATCACCCCTTGTGGGTTCTAATACAATGCACCTTTCATAGTTCTATTTCTCCAAGGTATCTAGTCTTATTTGCAAGGCCATCCTTTGAAACTTGTTTCTAGTTCCATTTCCCTCTCAACAATATCTGTCCTATTCCATGGCATTTCTAAGGCAGCATTTCTTATCTCAAGGTTTGCATACAGATACATACTATGTGAGCCTTTTGTCAGACTTTGAGAATTCTCTACAAATCCATTTCCCACACTTACTGCTGAGGGGTCCCCTCCTCTACTGTGGCTCCTGTTGCTAGCTAGACTTCTGCCTGAGAAGCTGGAGCTCATCAGAGACTTTTTCTCCATATGTGTTGAGGGTGAAAAAGCTGGAATTTTAGATGCTTGTAGGGGCTGTGGTGTTGTGGTTTTGGCAGAGTTCAATATAAATACATAATGCAGCTCTGCTCCTGGGTAGCAAGGGGAGCACTGAAGTGGCTGTGCAACAAAAGCCACTTGCAGGGCAGAAACACCTTGTAGTCACTGAGAGTAATTCAGCTTCCAAGAACAGTTCTTAGTTCTCCCTATGGTTCTCCTCCTTGCCCCACTGTGGCCCAGGTCACCACAGAGAGAATTAAGAACCGTTCCTTAGTTTCTCGTAGCTGCCTGTTTTGAGCAAACAGCAGTTTGCTGGGAGACACCTTCCATTAATGGGGTTCTTAGTGGGCTCCAGACAAGACTTAGAAGCCTGTAAATGGTCCCACTTTGGAAAGCATTGGTTTAATCCTCTGGTTTAATGCCAAAAGTGTAACATAAACATGTAAAAAACCCAAATCAACTCACAACTTGTAATGGCAAAATCACCTTAGTGCAAATTTGGAGGTACTATCTGAAATATTTATTACAGTTTTATGCTCCATACCATAAAATATCACCCAAAGTAATGAAGCCTGTAGGTAGAAGAAAAATTATTGAAACGTAATCTTTATGAATGTGTAGCATTTGTACTGCAAGGCATTTTGTCATGCACTTACAGGCCTAATCAAACCTGTGTTTGTGGATGCAGATAAAGAGTAATACAATTTTGAAACCCCTGAAAACAGCACTGCTTGATGAGCTCTCATTTAATTCACAGTTTGCAAACACCAAAAAAATCCTGGGCTGGTTCTCAGGCTACATGAGTACTTCCCTTGGAATTGGTGGGCTGTGGGAATGTGCACTGGTGAAAGAAGTGAACTCTCCTCTTACTGCTGTTGTTAATATATGTGGAAAATCCTGATAGAAATAGAGCCACGGGAGATGGGACTATACCAAGACTTTCAAATTTGAATACCTGACCTCAGGATTTAGATGGTTTCTAAATAATTGATGACAGCCAAATGTAGTGAGAGTCTCAGTTTTGAGCTGTTTCTCATCTGACACTGATAGGCACGTAGCCTCTTTCACACAGGTGCCATGGGTGTGTAGCTCCTGCCCAAATTCAATCTAGTACTCTTTACATAGGCCTCTGCTCACACACTGCCACTAACAATCTCCCCAAGATAGCAGTAAAATACACAGGAGTGTGAGTTTTCTGTGAAGTCTGTCCCAGGTTTGTGTCTTCCTCTCCATAATGTGAGCAGAGCCTGTAGTCTCTCCTCTGGCTGCCCTAGCAAATGCTCCAAGTTTAGACCCAGTTCTCTGCAGGCAGAGCCAAGCCTCAATCTGTAGCCATTTTGCATTGTTTGGTGGATGCTGTTACGAGTTAATGTGATTTATGTTTTACTATCACTCCTGCAAGAGCTGGCATCATTGTATGGAGCATATTTACAATGGAAAGAGATTCCTGTGGCTTCACTGAGGTGGTGGTGGATTCCGTTGCCCATGTAACTATTTTTATCAGATGATCTGGGGTGAGTTTCTGTCTCTACAACTATCATGACATGATGTATTTTAATGCTGTAAATATTATGATCTGTAAGTTTCTTTCAGCATCCAGTGTCTGAAAAAGGAAACCTAGGCCCACCCCCACCCAAGGAAATCTTTCCAGTATGCAAGAGCACTCATTTTCAAGCCAGTCTCTTCTCCCGGGACAAGTACAAGTGAATGGGTCCTTTTTTTCTGCGATGCTAACTGCAGGCTGACTGTTGTGGCGTCTCCACTGGATGCTGGAGGCAGACAGGGGTGGGATCTCTTCCTGCCAGAATCCCTGCCATGCTGTCTTATGATGAGAACTTGCTGGCAGAGTTTCCCTCCAATCTCCCTCTATAATTTTAATCTGTAGTTCTTGTGCCCATCTACACACAGCAGACTAGACTGTGCTGCTTCTAATTAAGAAGATAATTTCAAAATATCTCTTGAAACCTTGACCTTCAGAATTCCCTCAGATGACATGCCTCTGATCTAGGGAGGGCTCCCTCATGGGTCGCCATTCATCATGCAAAAATAGGTAGGGTGTAATTTGCAAATATTTATAAAGTTCTGTTCTGGGTAATTGAAAGTACTGTTAATTGCTCATGATTTCAATCCAGACAGCTGGTTTGTTTTTCTGCACTGCTCCCACAGGAGAAGTTGCCTTTGTCCCTGCCTCAAACCCCCAAAGGCCTGATGGTTTGCATAGCATATTGTCTCTCTACAGTGTTCTCAGTGAAACTTGACTGAGCAGTAAAGGCGACCACGGCTTGTTCCAGGCATTGAGACGGAGAAGAGACAATATGTAAAGCTTTTTGGCTTTGAAAGTTTGGGAACGACTGCACTGGGAGCTCCGTGAGCACGAAGAGGAGAGGAAGCAGAGCTGTCTGCTGGGGCTCTGAGCAAGGTGGTAGACCTTGTTAGGAGTGTAGATGTTATAAAGCCTCTTAAATGGTAATCTGAGGTTAGTAAGAATCCACCTTTGACTCAAACTAACTCTCTGAAGGTCAGAATGGATATTCTTCACTGCTGCAGAGCACATTTCACCAGAAAATCATGCATGAGTAGATGGATCCCACTTGACAGCTAGCAAGCAGGAGTGGCATAGAAAGAGAATAACAGGAAAGTTAATACTTTTCCTGAGAGACATGTAAGAGAGAGTATTGGGGGCAACAATAAATCAGTAAGGTAATCAAAGACCAGGTAATTACAACTTAAACACAGCAAAGAACAAAAAGACAGAAGGAAAGAAATCTTCTCTATACATACATATATATGAGTGTGTTTGTGTATGGCCTTGTATATAAAAGGAATAGAAGAACAGGAAAAGCAGCAGTGCTCTTGAAAGGAAAGATTGATGAGCTATACATTGCTGTGGAATGAATGTCGCACTACAGATAGTGAATGAAAAATGGTCTCTGAAAATGGGGAAAAAATTAGAAGGAACTGAACTAAAATCCAGGCAGCAAGAAAGTCAAAGCACCTTCATATAAGTGGAGAAACTACTCCAGCTGCATCTGTGGAACCACAGCATCCAGCAGTGACCTCCTCCATCTCCGTGACCTGGAGTGACTCTCCTGGAGTGAGCAGCCTCTCCCACACAGCTGAGGCTTGGGCCCAGAGGAATGTCTGAATTGGGCTGCAACACAGGTGAATATGGGCTGTGGCATTCAACATGCAGGCTCTAGAAACCACAAAGTGGTTGCCTCTGTTGCTTTGCAAGGGTTTCACTCCCAGACCTTTGTTGTATCTTAGGATAGGCAGGATGCAGCTGGAGGCAATGTGTGATGGAATCTTCCAAAGGGTAGTCAGTCATGCCTGGATGACCTGATGGCTTCTTTATGTCAGGACATCATTTTGCAAGCAGGGAGAACCAGGAGGGCTCAGTCTCCCTTCTTCACACCAGGGCTTTACCAGCCCTGCCTGGCCAAGCAAGCCTGGCAGCTCCCAGCCCTCAGCTGTGTCTGGAGAAACAGGGAACAATTAGGGCATGAAGAATAATTCAATCCAAGCAAAACCTAAGTAGTCTACAGCAGGAGCCAGCAGTGTGGTACCTTTTGGTCAATTTGTGAATGGAGGAATGTGCATATGCCAGACCCAAAGTCCCTGCAGCAAGAGGAGATGCCCAGTGCTTTGAGCTTTTGGTTGTACACTCATGGCCGCACAAACTTCAGTGCGTTGTGGTGCCTTAGGCACATGCTGAGTGTGACACACATGATTTAAGTTACTTTTTGTTTCTAAGAACTGCTCATTTCGAGATGCATTTAGGGGAAACACAGTGGGTTAAACAAAAAAATAAAGTCTATCCCAGGAGTAGGGTTATGTCTAAAGGAAGCTGGGAAAAAACAGGCAGATCAGTGTTGGTAAGTTTTAATTTTAACACACGGAAAAAAGTTGAATGAAAATGCTTTAGATAGAAAAAGAGTTTATTTTAATAATTCTTACTAATATTCACCCTATGCCTGTTTTTATTTGATATATTATATGGGGTGAAATGTCCTAATTTAATTTTTAAAAAGTGGCTTCATGCACATGAATTGTACCATCCACCAATTTTTTCTTTAAATAAAAAAGGCTTTTGTAACTAGTGGTTGTATTAATTAGGGAAAGATGGTGGGAGTTAGGGCAAGAGGCAAATATGTCCATCTGCTAAGTATTAAAATCATTGTGTTGTCCATTCCTCATTTATTGCTATCTCCCTGTCTTTAATGGCCACAGCTAATGACTGCACAACTACAGAAAATACCAAGGAGAGAGAGTACACTCAGTAAAACCCTCCAGCCAAACTGAAACTCCCCATAAGATCTCCATTAATTAAAATCTCTACAGATGGGTTCCCTTAATTGTAGGAAATGGAATACAATCCCTATAATTAGCTCTCCACTCAAAGGCTTTTTTCGGCCCCTCAGCATCTGGAAGGAGCAGCAGTGATTGTTTGGCACCTCGTTGCTGGAGGTCATGGCTGACTCTCCAGAGTGCCCCACTGTCCTGGGCCCCACACCTAAACCAGTCTCATCTCTTCTCCCAGACTCCTCCACAACTCACCATGCTGCACTGAGAGGTTTCTGCCTTTGCATGGGTCATAACACCAGTATCCACTAGCACAATGCCTATTTCTCCTCACCTTGGAGGGAAATGTTAGTTCTTCTCTAAAGTCTTTTCTACTCTGGAGAGCTGGAGAGTGAGAAACTCTTCTGTGCTGCACTACAGGGAGAAATGTCAAGATGTGGAGAAAGTGGTATTGAGGGATAGCCAAAGAGAGCTTGCTGTTCCCCTTGGAGCAGCAGGTGATCTTGGGGCAGACCTTGCCTTATGACAGGTTTGTGGAGCATGTCTGTGTGGTACCAGCAGTACCTAAGGAATGTCAGCCAATCCTGTGAGAATTTCTGCCTCTGTTTCCTGAGCTTATTGTTTCTTCCAGCACAGCTCTGTGTTGCATTTTCTCTCTGCTCTGTAATTAAAAGATGTTGTCCAAATCTTCAGATTGTTGTTCAAATCTTCTCTGTCCTGGTTACCTTTTTCTCCTCTTCCATCCCACTATCCTCTAGTTATCACCCTCCTTTGCACACTCTATGTCCTATAATCATCTCAGTCTTCTTACTCAGAGAGTTGTTTTCCCTCCATTAGGTGATCCACGATCCAGCACTGAATCCCATCTACTGTTCTGCCTTTCTTCTTCCATCTCATTGAGTCAGTGTGCAAAGCAGGGCACAAAATGCCTTCTCCCTGTGGCAGCTTTAAAACTGTAGGTCTTGTTTATCTCTTTTCCTTTCTGCTGCCGTGTGAGGCTCTGTGGCACAGTGAAGAAAACTTCCCAGGAAGTGTAAGGTGGTGCCAGGCAAACTGAAAATTGTATGATGCTCTGGTTTCAGGCTGCCCAGCATCCCATGTCTTCTGGGACATCTTGTATGTACTGCTGGTGGTAATACAAACCAATGCATTGGGTATGGAGAGGCCCTGGTCCCTAAGGAACAGTAGGTACTACCAGGAGCAGCTGCTGCAGAAAGCACTTGCCCACATGCCTTAGCTAAGGGTTGAATCATCATCACTGGTGTTAAGTGTATTTGTGTTCTGTCATAGGGTGAACCACACATGTGGAAGGAGTGGTGGCACCTGGCATGTGGTGGTTTCCAGCACCAAAGAAATGTATTTCTGGCCATGTACCAACTCACCTGAGAAAATGTGCCACTTTTAGGGAAAGCCAGGGATACCATCTGGAGAGAGGTAACATGGTAGGAGGGTTCCAGGAGACCTGTGGGCCTAGAAGTAAAGCAAATACTTGGGGTCGCTCCACAGATTTCAGCCCTTCCTAATATCACTGTGGAACTTGGAGGATGTACCGCTCTCCTGAATACAGGGCAGTTCTTTAGAGCTACTTTCTGCCTGCTATGACTAGCATGGGTTCTGGTGTCTTGTCTTGGAGGAGCTTCCACACAGATCCTTGTTCTTGGGGGTCCCTGGTGTGTCAAAGCTGTTCTCATGGGAGTGTGGGAGCAGCTGCAAGGCTGATGTGCATGGTGTCTGCAAAGGCTTCCCCGGGAAGTTGCAGCTCCTGCACAGGAGTGTGAAGTGCAGAGGGCTGCCTTTCCCCCTGCCAGAACTGCCAAGATGAAGGCCTCTGCTAGAAGTTCAGAGCACATCTAGCTCACTGCTGTCACAGACAAACAATCCAAGAGAAGACATGGTCATGCATCAACCTGAGGTAGGTGCTGTGAAATGACCTAGTGCCTTGCCCATGGACTTGACTAGGGAAATGTATGTCATACATGGGCTCTCCAGGCCAGCCCTGACCAGGAGCAGCACATTCCAAAGGGAAGAATATGTACACAGAAGAGGGGCAATATGAAAAAAGCCATCAGATTTCCCTTTTTGCTACTCACTATTTATTTACTGCAATGTGTGAGTACCCACACTGTACAAATCACTGGACACTTGTGTGCAGAAGGCATTTCCATGTTATGCAGCACAGCACTGTATAAGGCAGAAGTTTTACTGCTGCTCCCCATGCAAGAAAGCCAGTCACTAAAATACTGATAGTTTAATGCTCATATGCCTTTGCTTTGGTCTGCAGCAGCTTTGTCAAAGTTTTCTTCCTACAGCACTTGGGGTTTTTCCTGATATTTGGGCTGACTTAGTTCAGGAACCCAAGCATGCTTTTAATCAGTGTTTTATAAAACAGAGGTTTTTTTCCTGGGAAATAAGTCAAGCACTGGTATCACTGGAGTCGCTTGCTCCCCGAGATGAGCTGTCAGCTGCTGTGAAATTAGGGTCTGCTGACTACTCTGCAGACAGTATCAGGCATTAAAGAAATACACATTTTTCTCTTTGACAAGCCAAACATCCTTCAAACTGCAAAGGTTCACCTTCGGGATGGGCAGCACTTTTTTGAATTGAAGCAGGATTCCTACAATTGTGCCCACATAACGCACTAACCTGCATCTCAGGGGCCTTTGTCCAGTTTTCTACATTCAGCTATTCCAAGAGCAATTCAGTTCACATAAAATTTTCAAAAATGATGGAGTCCTCAGATTACATCCTCAAAAATTACATAGCTACTGTAAAAGGCCTTCACTGCAAGTCAATTTTGAAAATGGGACATACCTGACAAAATAAGAAAAGGTAACCATATTTATGCCTTGTAAAGCCATAGGACATCATGCAGTGCTGCCATACAGGGCCCCAAGATGTCCCTGTGTCAGATTCATTGAAGATAGTGTGCCATCCCTTTTACTGTTGTGCACAGTATTTACTTTCTACTATACTCTCATCTCCTCTGGGGTGGCTCTACCTGGTCCTTCTCTCTGACAGTCCATAGGAGGAGCAGTCCATTGCTTCTGAATGCGGTGTTTTTAACAGAATGAGTTCATTCACCTGGCAGAGGGATCTGTAGAAAAGGGCAGAAAAACATGTGTGGTGCAGAAAAACAGGTGTACTATTTTACTAGAGACAAATCTAAGCATGTGTTTAGGGGCACTGCTGGGTTCCTGCTGTAACCCCTCAGTCACCAACAGACATGCAGCTAGATAATTTACCACCAGTCTTAATTGTACATAATATAGGATAAACAAGACAAAAATCCCTTGGGTTTTGCTCACTAGCACCAAGCTGGCTGTAAGCTGAGTCCCACATTGTTTCCTGCAGTCTGCAGCAGCCCAAGGACGCCACAGCCTCCTCTACCCTGCGTTGAGCCAGAAGTGGTGTAGAGGCACAGGTTACCTGTCTCCAGAGGGCAAACCCTGCTGTCACTGGACAGCCTGTTCTCTGAAAGGCTTGAACTGCTCAAAGGGCAGACTTGCTTCTCAGTGACCTAAACAGTGCTTCTGCACATGCTTAAAGTTGGGGATGTGGCATGGGAGGACTTTTTCTTCATTCACAGCTTGCAAGAAGACTGATTTGAATTTCTTTAATGCTTCTCCTTCTACCAAGAGTATTTAATCTGCAGGGATATACCCAGCAAGTGATTTTCCTTTCTAGAGTTTACCTAGCTATTTCAAGAGACTGCTTCATGAAAATTGCTATCTCAGTGAATGTAGCTTGTAAACCTTTCTGATGACTTAATTAATTTTGCTAAAGTCTCTTTAGTAGAAGCATTTCCTACATAAAGGCAAGGTACCCACTGTCACTGAATGAATTTTTAAATGCCTCTGGGTGTTTTTTTTTTTGTTTTGTCTGTTTGTTTGTTTTTTCCATTTTTCTTTAATGGTCTTTGTTGTTGACCCATCAGATATCATGACTAGAATATAATTTTTTCTATCCACTCCCTGTGTAAAACTGAAAGTATTGATTCAATTGCACACTCAGCTTGTGAGAGGCTGTCTAGTAGCTGCTGCTTTTCTACTGCTTACTGAATGGAAAACAATTCTGCTTAGCTTTTCCTGCAGAAGATATCCTGCTGGCTTTTCACACCACAGGCTTGTTCCCAAGCCTCCAGAGTCATAGGGATTTCATCACTGATTTAATTAATCATTTGTAACTCTTTATTTTGTAAGGTAGGTTGTAGGCAGTAAGGTGATAGAGAGTCTGATCCTTTCTGTACTAAAGTCAGTATAAAATGCCAATGAATTTTGATGTCACTGAATTAACTCATTTGTTGTAACTGTATTTGCAGGGTGGTGAGGACTGTGAAACACACCTCTCACACCTGCCCTGGCATAGGCATAGACACAGATTCTAGTCTGAAATCCTTATCTATAATCACGTGGGAAATCACTGGATTTAATAGACTTACCAGTCTCCACAAAACCAAAGCACAGCCTGGCAGTTCTCATATCAGTCATTCAAGGAGTGACCTATGCACACCCAGGCATCTTCACCCAGAATAATTTCTTAGATGTAAAAATGGCAGGCTGAAATCATCCAACATAAAAGAAAATATGGTGTGTCAAAATATGATAATCTTCATACATTTAACTTATCGGCTATTGGAATGGATACCTGTCCTTTCCAATGATCTCTCTGGCAAATGGAAAGTACTGCTTTTTTTCCTCAGCTTTGTCCCATGTAATGCTATAGTCAAAGGTAAATAAAAGTGAAATGTATTCACTTCTCAACTGAGCAATGTCAACTTTAACGGCTTTTCACATACCAAACATTTTATTATTTAAATCTGCTTTCTGTTTTGCTTTCTGCCATTGATGTGTTGCAGTAGGCATGAACCTGACATAGAAATGCAAGGGAAAAGAGCCTTGAAGGGGCTGTGCTTCTGGCTAGTTTGATTTGTTGACGTCATTCTTCATCTTGACTTGCTCTCTCTCTGACAGTTCCTAATGTCTCCATATGAGACTTGTTCCTTTTTGTAGTCCTGCTAGGGAGAATTGTGTGCAGTGGCATTTTTTTAGGAGAGCATTTTTATAAATGTTCGAGTTTGCTAAATGAGCCATTCTCAAATACAGGCCATTTGGTCTGAGAGGGGAATTTAAACTTGGGAAGAAGCAATGGGACTAGAAACACTGGAGAACAGCAGTACTTGCCACTAGCTAAATGTAGCTGGAAAGATAAAATGATTTCGTGGAAATAACTCCACTCAACTTTTTTCAAAACTTCTGGGGCCAAATCTGACCCATTACTATTTTTAATTTTGTGAACTTCCAGTAGAAATATTGATGCACATGTAGGCACAGACTGACAGTCAATGACTCATCAGTCTTATTTTATAGATTGCCTCTGCCTCTCAGCTCTTCTAATCAAATATTCATTGTTTGGAAATGCCCTCCCAGTGCATCCTTGCTGGTTAATTAGAATCCCCTCACCTTGACTCTGAAACTTCTCCCACAGATTGAATGGAGCAGACTCCTGCTTCTTACCCAGGCAAATCTTCCAGCAGTTCCCCAGGTTTGTTCAGGGTGATGTTGAGCCCGAGGTGCTGCTGAGACCCTGCTGGCTCTGCTGTCAGCCACAGGGAAAGCCATGGCAGCTTCTGATTGAAGAAAACCCTCTCTCTTTATCAGTGCTCAGAGTCCCAAACTACAAACTCTGTGAAAGTTGTTGAAATTCGAAGAGGACTAGTCTCCTGTTGGAGTGAAATGGAGCAATAGCAGTAAATTAGAAAACAAACAAGTAAACACACCTCACCAAACCACAAACAAAAACCAATCCACATCTCCAGCTCCATGGATAACTTTCCATGTGGGCCTAAGTAAAACGTAAGCAAAGTCCAAAGATTAGATCTACCACTTTTCTCTGATCAAGACAAGCACCTATCCAAACAAGTTTAGTCTAGTGATCTGTCTTTTCTAAAACACATTGCCTTTTGGCCTCCTTTTGTTTCTGCATCCTGATTATTATTTTCTCGAATATCTGTTTGAAAAAGTTGTACATGATAGAGGTCAGACTAATGAACTGTACTTTTTAAACCACTTCTTTTCCCAGTTCAAGATCTGATTCCAAATCTTTATCTTTCCGTCATTTAAGTGCCTGCCCAATTTTCATTGCGTCATGTATGTTAACATACATTGCAATACCTATGGAAGATATGTATAACTTTGTACTGTCATTATACACAGGTTTTCTGACCATTCAGCATCAAATAAGGTTTTCAAGAAGTTGAACCAGATGCAGTTTAAAACTCTATCACCATCCTTACATTTGTACATATGACTGCCTCTGCTCAGTACTGCCATTTTATCATTTGTTAACAAACATAGACAAAAGTTTGAATCTGTTTCATTTATTTGAGACTTTCAGATCAATAGGAAGAGTGTCTTTGGGATTTTTTTTTTTTCTTTCCTATGCAAAAATGTCATCAATTATTAATCAAAGCAGACTAGATTTCATTGAAGATCTGGCTTCCTGCAGCACGATACAGTATACTTAAATGTTAAGGGTGCATTCTTTCTTAAACTGCTGCATATTAGAGTAGCTTTTAATTGCAATATGAAATGGATCCCCTGGTAAAGCCTAAATGAGTGTAAGTGTGAAATGTGGGCTGCAATGTTTTCATACGCAAAGAGTTTTAGCATAAGGACTGAAACTGTGCAGAACAGGCTACACAGATGGTCCTGTGGGACTTCAGCAGAAAGCCTGAAAAATTGTCCTGCTTTTCCAGAGGTGGGGCACAGAGGGACATTCACCCCTGTACAAAGGGCATATAGGCCCCAAATTCAGATTGGCTTTGGAAGAAGAAGTGGAGGCATGACAAAAGCTGAATTTCAAGGCTGGGTGTTTATTTCCTGCAGACATTTCTGGTGACCCTCACCCTGGCTAACAAAGAATCCTCAGCCTGCCAGGCCTGGGGTTATTGAGGGAAATGGAGATGTTTACCAGATTGAGACTCAGACCTTGCATCAACGTTGAACAAGCAGCTTCCAGTATTTTTATTTGAAAGCTCTGTTGGCCCAGTTGAAGCTATGCCTGTCATGATAATTATGTTCAATGCAAGCTAAAATGACTTAAAGACACATTTAGAAAGACTGTGAACCCTGTCAGAATTGATAACTGAGTCCTCACTTCCTTTATTATTTTCACATGCTCAGTTTATTGAATATGTACAGACAATGAGTTGAAAACCAAGTGCTGTAGTTGTGAGACATTTAAATTATGTAGTAGTAGCTCGAGACACTGTGGTTAGCCATTAAATAAATAATCGTAAACAGATCAATTCAGAATGATCTATTTCTATATTTATGTTTAGGCCTCTTATGTGGCCTAAGAGAGGAAATGGATGTTTTTCAATGAGAGAAAAAAAATCCATCCATCATGGGGTCCTCCAACTAAGGTATCCAGTGCCAGTATAAATGGTATTTTAAGACATAGTATCAAATGGGTTTCCAGCATGTCCTAGGAGTGGAAGGCAGCCAAGTTTCTTTGTATTACCTTTTTGTTTTCGCTATGGTGTATATATTCATTCTGAGAGAACTGTACGAACAGTTCATTGTCTGGGTTTTTTGGGTTTTTTTTTCCCTCTCTTTAAGAAAATTGTTTTCTGTTAATTAAACTGGAATTCATCCCACTGAAACTCACCTGCCACAGAGCTCAGCAGGCAGGAAAAGGCAGTCCTGCTGCCCTTGGAAAGCAGTAGCAATGTTCCAATTAATTGCAGTTGGACCAGAAAAATGGCACTTCTCACAATGACCTCATGGTTTCAATGTGTGCACTCAATTGTTTGTGCATTTCTCTTTTCAGCTGCAGCTCCTGGAGTCATGAGAGCTCTACTGCATTCCAGTTGTCCTTGACAAAGAGAAAAGAGGGGAGAAGTTTCTCCCTCTACTTGTGGGTGAGAAAGAAAAAGAGAACCCGCATGACTCAGGCATGAGACGGTACGTAAATGCGTCTCAGGTTGTCACAGTAAACTTACCCCACAAATGCTTTTTTTGAATCCTTGCACCATAAATTTGAGAGACCAGAGGTTGGTTATGCTGCAGTAGAATCAGGCCCTGTTGTTCAGAGCTGTAAGTTCAGTTATGCAGGTGACTTTCACAGCTGATGAGAAGTTAAATGCACACCTGGAATGTATACTCCTCAAGCACGCGACTGACATAGGAGCTTTCTTGAAGTATCCTACCCCAGGGTCTGTTTGGGCAAAGTATCCTGTCTATCAGAACACTTTAATATAAGTAAAATATAAGTTAGTAAAGATGAAGTGCTTTTTGGTTTCTGCTCTGTGTTTTGATAATTGTATTATTTATCTAATTTACATCTCAGTTTGATTGAGAAAAATAAAATTCAAGCGTGTGGTTTCTATGTTTTGTGGGGGATTTTTGTTTGTTTGGTGGGTTTTTTTCCTTTGTTCGTTTTCTTTCTTTTTTTTTTTTTTTTCCCCCTGGATCTTCTGGTTAATTTAAGGTTTCCATTCTCAACCCTTACCATAGTGCTGTAATAGCAGCATTAAGTGCTCTAAGGTAGTCCTTGGCTTTGGGGGCTACCTTTCTGGGGAATATGTACATAGAAGCATTTTTGTTGTTTAAAGAAAACGATCTTAACCTGCTAATTTTCCTCCAATTTTATGTGCTAATCTCACTGGGTTACATCAGCAGAGATCTGAATCCATGTGGGAAACCTGAGAAGCTGTGTCCAAGTGTTAGGAATAGGACCTCCTATATTAATACCTTGCAAATACAGGAACAAGCTGTTCCTTGGAAGGAAGAAAAATTGCACAGCTCTGTATGTGAATGATGGATCTGTTACACTTGCACAATTTCACAAAAAATTCTCCTGGCAAGAAAAATGCTCTGGGAAAGCATCCCTAAAAAATCCAACACTGCCAATAGTGTCAGCCATGCAAACACCACCTCTGTGTATGTCATCATATGTAAATCCTGCATAAATGTTTAACTGAGATAAATGTTTAACTGAATATTTCTGCTATTTTCCTCTCACCCTGAGAGCTGTTTTCATTAGTAAACAAATTCTAATGTTTATGTACACAGACACCCACTCTGTCTTGCTCCATCATTTAGCTTTTATTCTGGAGAATTATTCTCTCCAGTGATGCAAGGCTGCAAGGCTGCTGTAATAGCTACACTCAGGGATGCTGCCTCCCAAAAGAGAGCTTTACCAGTGGGATCGTGATAAAAACTGGGTCAGTGCCCTTTAATGGATACCTAAAGTTCTTTTAATCAAAAGCAAAAGGCACTGCCATGGTCTGTCTATGACTGGAGGAGATACAGACAAGGATAGAAAGCAGGTCCCTCACTTTCTCTGAAAGTTAATCCAGGTAGAACAAGAATTGCCTTTACAAAAGAGGAAAAATACTGCAATTAGGCACTTGGCATCCACGCAGTCCTGGTGAGCAGAGGAGTCCAGAATGGTTCATACAGCTGGGTACTGTGTTTGTTCCTGGAGGCAAAGCCATGGCATGGAGGTCAGAGGTTTCTTCAAGGCTGGAGAGATTCTGGAGAAGAAACAGGGAGAAAAAGAATATTTTGTGATGCCACACTTGCTGCTGTGTCCCCTGAAGTCCTTCACATGGAACAGAGGAAGCTGTGAGATGCTGACTGAAGCTTCAACAATTTTCTCCCCTATCTGGCTGGTAAGTACTGTTGTTAAAATAGACTCTTTTCAGCCATCCTCCTCACTGCTCCTACAAACTGTAATAGTAAAAGTGGCAGGAATTGCCTTCCTCTCCCTGTGAGTTAACTAGGAAACATAATCTGTTCACTTAATTTCTGTCCAATCTTTTGTTGCCTATGAATTATTTTCCTTGACCTCAAAGGAGAACACTGCACTGTGTCTGCAGCATGTACCATGTCTAGTCTTGTGCTCAGATGTTGTAGTGATGGGCCATATTTTTAAACTCGGTGGATAGAAGAAGCAGGCTACACAAATAGCTTAGAAAACCTGCAGAGTGTGTTTGTTGTTTGTAGCTGAGTTAGGACAGTTTGCAGGGGAGTGCTTTTGTGCTGTGAGGTGTTGTACTTTGTGCTGAAGAACATGGAATGGGGAGGGTGGGGGCCTGGTGTTTCCTAGATTTTGCTAGGAAATACTCACCTTGGTGTGATTGTGGATGATGAACCTGCCACAGAGACCTTCATGCATCTGTCAGCAGACAAGTTGTGAGGAGGAAAAAGCAATCACTGGAGGATGCTACCTGACATTAGTATGTCTCCACTCAGCTTCAGCTCTGCTCCCTCCAGACTGAGTCTGCGGGCTAACACAAGCGATGGAAACCAGCCCAAAGGCAGCTAAAGCTGTGGCAAGAGCAGGTTCATCCCTAGGTGAAAAAAAACCACCAAGGCACAGTCCCTGTGAGCACAAGCACAACTAATCTTACATGGCAGGGGACCTGTGAGGTGGCAGGGTGCTGGGGGAGTCAGGAAAGTGGCTGTGTGTGCCTGGCAGTGGGAATCGGAGCAGTTTTGCCACTGATTTCAGCAGAGCTGGGATTTTGGCACTGGTGGTGCCACACAAAGGAGAACACTCCCATCCTACACGAGCTCAGCTGCTCTGAGAGATGAGTGTCCTACCACAGTTTGGAGTAAAAATTTGAGGACTGGAGATAGCAGACAAAGCACAGAGCCATGGTGAAACAGAGCTCTGTTCTTCCATCTTTACACAAACAAAAGTCCCATTGAAAGCTGTAAGACATTGAGTCCTCTGATTGAAATATATATATATAAATACATGTAAAAATTTGATGTATTACAGTTTCAGCTCCACATTTTCCCTTGACTTTAATTTTCTCTGTGGAGTTCAAATACAGAGTGTTCCTTCACAGCTTATTTTCAAAGCCATTTTTTTACTTTCATATTTAAACTTATTTAATGCCCTTAGATTTTTCTACCAGCTGTGGAAGGCAAAGACAGGAAGAGACAGAAAAGTCAAAGACTCTTTTACAGTCCTGGAACCTTTAAAGAGCATCCTTCAAATATAGAAAAAAACCCACCACAATAAATAATGCTTCAATTTTTAAAAAGGAAGTTATGTTTTTGAATAGAGCCTTTTCCCATTTTGAGGGTATGAAATAATTAAAGTGTGTATATGCATAATTATGCTTTGTCTCTATACCTGCAGGTATTGTTGTGAGGGGCATGGTTCTCACTTTTGCTCCTGTTTTGTCCTTCTTGTGTTACCAATCAGGCCCTGCTTCCCAAGCAAGTGCCCTTGGAAAGGAGAAATGCCTGAGTTTATGCCAGAATCACTGTCCTTGTTCTTTGGCTAAACCAGGTTTCTGACATGTGTCACATGCAGCACATGCCCTTCCCAGGCAGGCGACTTTCTCAGGGATTTTGTTCAGCTAGGATGAGTGTTGCTGTTTGAGGTTTTCTTTCCATCCTTTCCTGCAGCTGATGTGACCACTTCAAATTTTCTGTGCTTTTTGTGGGGAAAAAACAGCCAGGTTTTGCATTTAAGCAGATTTGTGCAGAAACAAGCATGTGTGTCCAGGTGCCTCTCAGACATCTGAGCATCCCTGGGTGACTGAAGCTCCCATTAATGGGGCTGCAGCCTTGGTCTCGCCCCTTTGCAGGTCTTAGGCGCCCAAGCTCTGGACAAGCTTATTGAATGCAGCTGGCAGAGGCAGCTGGCAGATGCAGCAGCTTGTGCAGCAGTTTTGGGGCTCTAAATCTGAGACTGGACACATAGAGGCTCTTGGGAGCCCTTTGCAGATTGTGAGGTGAGGGGACCATGTTCACTAGTGAGCTCTGGTAGCCTGGAGTTCATCTACCCTGTGCAGCCTGTATTGCTGTAAGATGCCAATTCACTGAAACACTTTGCAGATATTTGCCTGTTTTGGTAACCATCTGCTTGAGTGACCAGTGGTGAGAGCACTCAGCCCTCACCTGTATTGTGCAGACTATGATTTCGGCCTCCAAACCTGTGTCCAGGTAAGGATTTTGCTTGCTCTCCCAAATACCTCAAGAATTTTTATATACCTAACTTCATCCCGGGCAGGGATTGGCAATGTCTAAAACGACACCCTTCTTTTCCCTCTCAGGCAGCAAAGTTTTATTTCTTTATCTGCCAAAAAATCTGAGAATTTTTGTATTGCAAAACTTGATTTATTGTATCACAATTCTCCTGTACTTTTCTTCCTCTTCCAAAAGCCTCTTTCTCTATAGTTCTTCAGACACCTTGTTATGTTTGTATCTATCTGTATGACATTTGGAAGCCCAGTGGCTAGAGAAGAAGGCAGGGAAAGAGGCCATGTTCCCCCAGGACAGACACAAGCCAGGTTGGTACTGGAGTCACTCAGCCTTGTGGGATGGGCTCTCTCCTGAATTGCTGTTCAAATGCTGGAAGCTTTGTGCGCTAGCAGGAGCAGTTGGGTTTGCTTTTTCAAGAGTAAAGAAAACTCTTAACAGCCCTAGGGCATGTCTCTTAAATACTGAGGTATCAGGGGTATCAATAAGACAGCCTAAGGAGTGTGGAGGTCATCCTGGAGGGTTGCCTCCAGGGCCAGTTTCTCACAGACCCTTCTCACCCTGGATAAGGAGGAAAGTCCTTTAACTGAAGCTGAGCAGGACAGCTTTCCACATAAAAAGCTTGGGGCAATGCAAGGTGTGGCCTGGTGCTTCCTTGTCACAACTGTGTAGCCTCCAGGTCATACACAGGTTACTTTATTGCCCTGAAGCTTGGGGGCAGTGCCAGGGATGCACTGTTTGTAAAATACCCTGTTAATATAGCTGGGAAGGATGATGAGTTAATTCCTGCCTCCTTTATGTTCTCTGGATGAAGCATTTATTTGTGCAGTGTAATTAGTGGGAGTTTGTGCAGGTATCTGCCACCTGGAGCACACCCAATTAAGCCAGGAGACTCAAAAATGGGCTGTGAGACTCACAGAGCATGAGAGGGAAGGGCATACCAGTGGGAATAGCACCTTAAGGAAGATTCCCACTGCCACCCTGCTCACAGCTTGCCCTGAGTCCTCCTTGCCTCCCAGAAACAGTTGTTGCAGTAGCAGTGTAACCCACTGCATGAGGAGAGGTGGTAGAAGGAGATGAAGGGATTGTGGGCACCATGGAGGAGTGGAGGAGTTTGCTCTTCATTCATGGAATGGACACCTTTTCCAGCCCCCAACAGAAGGATACTGACACTCAGTTGATTGACACTACCATTAAATTTTGATCCCACTGGCCAAATCCATCAGAGTTTGAGAAAAATTTATGAGTCTCAAAGATGATTGTATGTTTTCAGCAGATCTATGAAGAGGCTCATTAGATCAAGAAGCTGAGCCCAGCCAGGGATACTCCAAAGGGGTCCATGCTCATAGCTCAGTCTACCTGATGCTGATCCAGCATCTTACCCATCCATATGGCAGTGGAAGCAGAGGGTGGGAACTGATCATAGCTGGGATGGTGAGATTGCTGGAACAGAAAATGTAAATCTGTGGAACCACCAGCTCTATTAATTTCACTGCTTTTTAAATGAGGAAGAGAAATCATTACTAGGATGCTTGTGATTATTAGGACAAATCCATTAGAGTCATGAAATTAATATTCTTAAGTGTGTTAAGTCTCTGGATGTTCTCATTCATAAGTCACTTTTTTTTTCTCTCAGATCTTTTGCTAGATTGTTAAAAAATAATTAGAGGCCCAGTTAGAGCTCAGGGTGGCCAACCACATGACTAGGACTGTATGTGAGCAGAAGCTCATCAGATAAAAGCTGAAGAAGTAGAAGGAAAATCCCAGACAGGTCTAAAGAAAGTGTTTCCAGAGCCCAGGAAGGGGAGAGAAGCTGAATGTTCTGCTTGTATATGAAATACATCTCTCCAGTTAGATTTTTCAGAGATATTACCCTGAAGGGGCTGTTGCGACTATTTCTTAAGTGTGTCAGAGAGACACTTCTAATATAGTACAGGTATTTCCACTCTCTTTTGTGACAGTTGCAGATTCTCAGCAATACTTGTTATGAAGTCTTGTTCTCAAGTGCCTTTAAAAAAAAAAAGCTGGAGAGCCACACTTATCTCAATTTCTATGGGGGCTTCATAGATTTTCTGCATGTTATACAATTCTCAACATCTAATGAACAACTCAAGTCTTTTCTATTTAAAAATGGCACAAACCCACTTCCCAAATCAGAGATTGAAACATGACATTGTAATAGTCAACAAAATGTTTGTTCTTTGTATTTTAAAAACAAGTAAACATGTTCTGCTCCTGCAAGTGCAGGTCACTCAGGTCTGCCTAGACGATAGGCTGCAGGACAAGACTTGGAACCCATTTATCTCTTTAAGGGTCTTTTCTGCATCACTCTAAGTTGGGATCATTCCTAATAGCTTTGCAACAGTACAAGGGGCCTCCATTTGAAATTGAACTTCCTTGGAAGCACTATCAGACGGGTTTGCTTGGAAGCACTCATATTAAAGGCACTGTCTGCCTTGAGGATCTTCTCCCATAGATATGTAAGGCAAAGGGTGCTGGAGATAAGGAAGGGCCCATCATGTCGCTGGTGAGCCTGGTAGTGGAGGCAGGGAAAACAGCAGGGATTTCCTTGGTCCCAGCCTGACATCTCTGCTAGAGCTGCCCTCCCACAGAGCCCCCATCTTGCTGTGGCTCAACTGGTAGTGGCAGGCACAGGAGCTCTTGCTCAGCCTCTTGCTGGTGGAAAGTTTCTCTTTCTTGAAGAAAGAAAGGGCTTTGGGGGTGACTTGCTAATTGGAGAGCATTACTTTTGCTGATGGACATGCCTCAGGAGCTGCTCAGCTGGTGGCACTTGCTTCCCTCAGTCAATCTGAAGCAAAGTAAAACACTGTGCCACACTCTGCCAAAAACATCTGCCAGACGTTATAATTAAAAATAACCAGGTTCTGGAGGGGTTGTGCTGCAGAAGGCACTGGTATCCATCCAGGCCAGCTCCACATTTGGGGTACTGCTTTGCTGCCAGTACAGCTGAAGTTAACCCCTGAGCATGATGTTGTCCAGACAGCGACATTGCAGTGTGGCTGCACAGGCTGGGCGAGCAGGCAGTGAGTCCAATTGGTTGTGTAGGTGCTGCCCATGATGCAGTAGATTTGACACCTTGATATAATGCCCTTTTGGCACAATTTGGGGGGTGAAAGTAATGGGTGTAGGAAGTATCACAGTCAATCCCAAAAGATTGAAAGCAGCAGCCCATGCAAGTCAGAGCAAACCTGTAATGTTGTCCAAAGCTGTTTTGATATAAGGCTCTTTGGTGCCTCTGGTTCCATATGCAGCAAGCCTACGGCTGCTCTGGTCTCATTTGCTGGATGAGCATGAGCTGTCTTTGTTACATGGCACTATTGTGACTGCTGGCAGATCTCTCATTCACTTTGATAAATGACGTACTGAAACATGACTGCCATTCTTCCATGTGCTTTCACAGAACCAAGGTGTTATTTTCAATTCTTGGGTGACTTTCTGTATCCACAGAGGAAAAAAACCCAGGGAGCTCATTGTCCACAACTTGTGAAACAAATCAGAAGTCTTCCTTCTATACAAAATCCCCACAGTAAGTGGGGTGTAAGTGCTGTAAGACAGAATTCAGAATCCCTTGGGCCTTGCTTGGCACATGGTATGCTAGATAAATCCCTGAGCCATTTACTGCTTTTTGGAATAGGAAGAGAGATTTAAACAGGACTCATAAAATGTTTTCTTTGCACTTTTTGTTTCAAGCTGGTGCTCCTTGTCTTATCATCTCAACCTCCTTACTGATTTGTCTCTTCTTTCCTTCATACCCTTATCTCCGAAATTGTTTGGACAATCAGCTGTTTCTTGTCATCTTGGTCCTTTTTCTTAAAATTAGGAATGTTAGATACCTGGAAGTACAGACGCATACCTCCTTCTCATCTTTCCCTTCTTCTGATAGCATTTCTTAGGTCTGTCTCACACTCAGACCCACTGCCTTTGTAATACTGGAATACAGCTAATAAGCAGTATGATTTTTATCCAGACTAGTGTAAGTCATCATGATTTATTTTTACCTCAAAGGTGGCATGATTTTGGGAGCAGGGATGCTGACCTTGCTGTGGCCAGAAAGGATCTCTGCTGTAAGCAGCATTAGAAGCACAGAGCAGTGGCCTTCTCTTCCCTGCCTTGTCTTTAGTGACTGTGTGAACTCATTAAAAATTGTTTTCCCAGTTAAGTTGAACAATAAGAATTAGTAACAATCTAGAAGAATTGTAATTACTTCTTCTGCTCTTCCTGGAAATTAGGAGTGTTGCTAGCCATGTTTACCTCAAAGCATTCAGATTTCTTTTTTGTTCCTCACTAAAAGTGCACAGACAACCATGTCTCTGTTCTGGCGTGACAACACAATTAGAAAATTGTATCTTTAAATACCAACTTAATCTAATCTGGGACAAAAAACAATAAAAGGCTTTAATCATAATTGCTTGGTGCCTGCAGACTGTCACCAGAGGGCAGAGACAAGGTTGTTCATTGCCACGTGTGGATAGTTTAGAAATTAAATCCCCTTTTCACAAAGGCAATAAATTCTCTTCTCACTTGTGTCTTTTCCAAATATTTCAGCTCTGTAACCAGATAGCTCATTTCATCAGCATCTGTCAGAGACTTTCTCTTGTGTCTGTCAAGCTATGTACAAAGGGGCAAGGAGAAATGTCTTTATAAAACTACACACACTTGACTTTGTAACATCACAGCTTACATGAAATACTAGCTCTAAATATAAACAGGTTACTAACTTTTCCTTCACAGGGATTTTTCCACTGTTTTGTATTTATAGTGCACACACTCGGAGGATTCATACCACCCTGGGTATCCACAGCAAGTATAGGGGGGGAATTTACTGGGAATGCATCTTTGATCAAAAACTGCTCTTGCACATTATATGTAGAAAACTGGTATGGTTTCAACTAAGAAGAATATGGGATTTAAATCCCAGACCAGTAAGGTACAATTTGTACACTGCCTACCCTGTGTAGGAAAGGCAGGCTCTGAGAACTTCTCCATTTTCCGTTACCTAAGTTGGAAAGACAGTGAGGGTTTTGAGAGCATCAGTGGCAGCCTATGAATTAATTTCTGTTCTGGAGAATACTATGAGGGTTTTGGCACCAGGAAACCAGCTCAGTTTCAGACACTGAAGGCACATCAAGGCACTCCCCACCCCATTAAGGCACACCCCACCTTGACAAAATCCCTGGCAGCAATGGGTAGTCTTTGACTCAAAATAGCTCTGTCAATGTTTCTACTTGAGGACTGGCACATGGAAAATCCTAGTAGAGAGGTGATGGGCAGAAGTGCCACAGGCTGACTGTTGTTGAGAGAAAAGGCTTCCACCAAGGAACTCTCTGGAGTAAGAGGCAGAAGTAGGAGACTTGGAGTCCCTGGGTTTCCTGCAAATATCACAGACCTGATGGCAGCATGGGAACCTGGTGGGAGGCAGATGTGCTCAGTGTTCTGCTTTTCCATGACTGCACACCTCCTTGTAATTTATAAGCAACGTGGTTTTGTTTTTAGGAAGAGGCTTTTAAAAGTCCTTGCAATTCTCCCTGCTTGTTTCCTGGATAGCTAAACTGAAAATGAACATCTAAGGACTCTGCACCTTGGGAAGGCTGAAGCTCCTGGATCCAATGATGCCAGGAAGGAAACGTGCAAGAGACCAGGATTACATACTGGACGCAAATGCTGCTCATAGCCTTGGAAGGAACAAGGCAGGCTGGCTCCAAAGGATAGCATGGGAGTAAAATGGAATTCATGAATCCTAGAGCACAGATTAAGTATCTAATGTACTTTTTGTTTTAGCATATAATAAAACATTCAGCTCTGTATGTATTCCTCTCTGAAGAGTGAAAAAAGAGCAGAAGAATTCATAGTTTGGAAAGGATTTCTCCTATGTCTGAACTCCAGTGATGCAGAAAGATCCTGGGTGCTATTCGCAGTATTCCCAGATCTTAAAATCCACCACTCTGCACAATGAAAACAAAGAAGTAAGCTGAAATAGGACAATGTCCTAAATGTGACACAGAGGTCTCATAGGAGGCTAAGTGGGTATGCCACAAGCAGATTCAACATCACCAATGTTGATCATGTTGGGATAGCTGTGATGAGCTTTTTTTGCCATCGAGTCCCTCTTGCTCCCATCTCCTGCCAGTTTGGTGATGGGCAAAGACATCAGCACATGCAGAAGCTCAGCACACATGGGAGTTTGGCAAGCAGGCAGGGCAGCAAAAAGAGCAAAGGAACTGTGGTTCTTTCAGTGTGTCTGGTTTTAAGGAGCTACTGGTGCAGGATGCCCTTGAGAACTTGAGAGGCAGCACTTACAATTACTTGCACTCTTTCAGTTCAGGTAGTGATGTTTCCTTCCTCTCTCCACACTGCTGCTGGCATGGCACTAGTGCCGTCCCCAGGGTATGTATTTGTCCATGGACCTCTCTTTGCTACCAGCATCCAGACGACTCCATAAAGGGGAGTTACTCCTCAAGTAAGAGGCAGAGGCTCCATCCTGCTCTCTCCATCCTTCTTGTTGTTTAGATAGCTAATATGATGAGGGATCAGATACTTAGGTATTTCTGAACTTATATTTGGGATCAAGAATGAAATAAAATATGTAGGAAAGCAGACTTGCTCTTTCACCCATCCCCTTTTCCTGATCTCCTAAGGACTTAATCAGAGTCCAATTTTTCCCCACTTTACACCAGGATGTTTTGTTTTTTAATTAGAAAATACACTAGCTCAGGCAATGGAACAAGGAAAGGGAGAAGAGGGTTCTCAAAGCATATTATAAATATATGGTAGGGTAATATTGTTTTGATCTGCTAGTTTATGTTTGGGATCTGCATTTCTTTATTTATGTTTACATCTTTAAACCTTAAATTTTTTGTAAAATAGTCCAACTGCAACTCTGATCCCACTTACCTGCTCACAGTTTTAGATTATTTTTATGGTCATGATATTGAACCACCTTAAAACAGAATAAAGGTAGTTTGACTGCAGTAACGATTTATTTCAGTGCTCAGTCAGGCTTGTGTTATTTCTCCATGCATTTTTCATGCCAAACATCTAATACTTAGGTTTTGGATTATTGCAGCATCTGTAGCTTTTTATCCCAAAATGCTATTTTTGAACAGTCTCCCTTCAGCTATACCTTAGTGCAGCTTTGGTTTGGGAGAAGTTTTGTTACACAGAGCAGTGCTGCCAGGCTGCATGATGAACTGCAAGAAGACTGAAGAATGCTGCTTATTTTGGTTTTGCTTATTTTAGTAGAACTGAGCCCAGTTTTTCACATCATGACTATGGAGACTGAATTTCTAACCCAGTTTGCTGCTCCCACACTTTTGGGACAACCAGTGCTTCCAGAAAGCTGCTATCTGTCTTCTGAGGTGGATCCAGAGAGGTAGGCAGCAGACAGCTGCTGCCAGTGAAGTTGACTTCTGCCAAGTACCACTAAACAACCAGATTTGGAATCTATAAATTATCTCTTGGGTCTGCTATTCATCACTTGAATGCAAGGGCTTAACTGGAGTTAAGCCTTCATTCAGCAAGTGTGGAAACACTTTTAATCAGAGGCAGGAATCATTGGACCTGCTTGCCAAATCAGATTAGGAAGAGTTTATATGACCATTGTAAGTATCATAAAGTGCCTGGACATGGGAAATATCAATATATAAACAAGATACCCCCTGATTTTTTTATTATTTTGGCCTGCAACAGTGAAAAGCATTTGAAAGGCCAGATTCTTTGTAGTGCTGAATATCCTCAACTCCAGCTGCACTCCTTGAAAGCCAATGTGCTCAGTGACTCCCCAGGAGGCCCACGCTGCTCTCCCTGCCAGGGAGCAGCCACTACCACCCCAAGAATGGAAATTAAAAGAGCAACCTGACACCATTGAGAACCACAAGACATTCCTTGTATGTGAAATTACTTCATATTCAAGATTTCTGCATAACTGTGCT
Source organism: Illadopsis cleaveri (assembly GCA_013399915.1). Lineage (NCBI taxonomy): Eukaryota > Metazoa > Chordata > Aves > Passeriformes > Timaliidae > Illadopsis > Illadopsis cleaveri. Next base: position 72,339 of record VXBB01004321.1, read on the forward strand.
GCCACTTAAAGAAACATGTTTTCACAGCTTAAATACATTCACCCCCACTGAACCTCAGATCTCTATTTAGGATTTGACATGTCTTCAAGAGATCTTCAGGACCCACACAGGGTCATGAATATATGTGAACTAAGCAGTGACAGGAAGAAAAAGAAGCCACTCCTGGAAATTAAAAAATAACTGAATTTAGATCAAACACATGGAAAGTCTGGCTTTGCCCTAGAAGGTTAATCACTATTTGGATTTTTTTGCCGTGGGAGATTCCTTGTGTAATTGTTGAAAGGCAAGATCAAAACCCAACATCATCTTTTGAGTTCCAGTGTCACGCCTAGATAAAAACAAGCTGGATCAGCCCTAATGATATTTGCTCCCAGGCATGCTGCTGAAGCTCTGACTACATTTGGGACAGGAAGGCATTTCCTCATGTGGTGAATTGGCAAAACCTTGGGATTTGTCTTGTTCTTCTGCATTGCTCAAGGACCATTTTTTTGAGTCTTGTTTCACATTCTTTGACTTTCTGCAGCCTTGTGATCAGAGCTAACTATTCAGCTTTAGCAACCACTATAGGCGCTGCCTTGTTTCTAAAGGTTTCTTCTGCTTTACCAAACAGGTATGGATGGATCTCATTTTTCTGCATTACAAAGATATTCTAGCAATGGCAAAAATAATCTATATTATTGCTTACCTAGAAATAAGATACAGGGAAAGGAAAAGGGCAAAGGGAATAATAAACTGCACAGTCAGCTACAACCTTCCAACTCCATTCTCTGGAAAACAAATGAATTCCAGGATGCTCTAGTGTACAGAGGTATGATCAAAGTACCTGTGGTGTTGGGGCAGCACTGCATGTAAGAAGCAACCTCTCTGCTTTCATGTGTAACTAAATCATTGTCTTTGTTCTATATGAAGCAAAGGAAATATTTGCTAAACTTCACAGTTAATGACAAAATTCCTTTTTTATTCTCTTGCTGTTACAGATATGAAAATGGTCTGCAGGTCTGATAGATACTTACAGCACACTTGATTACTCTTGTTATTATAGGCATATTAGTTCCAGATCTTTATGAGCAACTCCAGTCCTTTCATTTGGTGTTCTCAGCAACCTTTGTGTACTTGAGCCTAGCATGATGACAGTGTGAGGCTTTTTACTGGACTGGCTGGGAGTGACCTTTGACTTCGGTTGAGTAGGGCCAACAGCTTGATCCAGCAAGAGCTACTTCAGCCCATGCTTCTGTAGCTGTTTTTTTCTGCAAAAGTACTCGTCTTTTAAACAGCAGTCTCTGGCTTGTTATACACCTCTCTTACAAAAACCTGCAATTTGAAACCTACCAAAACCAGAGAGCTATGTAAACTTGTCTTGTGAGCATGTAAGCATATGAGAAAAGTGAAAATTGGAGCACAAAGAGAAGAGTAAATTGAATCTTTCCTCCCAAAGCAATATTAACTTCAGCATGTTGTAATAGTAAGCAATGTTTACATTAGTTCAATACCTAATTCCATTAGCTACAGCTACACTGGTCCGTTCTGTGGAGTGGTGGGGCACTTTCCCAGGTAGACCACTGTCATCCCTTCCCTCTATCACCTTGGCAGTGCGTTTTTGAGTTTAATATCAACTTTGTTGTTCATGGGCTGCCCCATGGATCAGAGGCTGACAAGGATGCTGGTGCAGGACAGCAGCCCCCGCACAAATCCAACAGGCATGACCACAACTATGTGAACAACAAAGTGCTCATTGCTGCTGTTGACTTCAGCATCACCCAGCATGCGAAGCTTAAAGGGCTCTTTGACAGGCCCCAGATCATACTGAAATCCTTTCACTTAGATCTGCTTTGCCCCTGTCCTGCTGCTGCTGAAGTCCATAGCAAAGTGCTCTGCCCTCAGTTGTGCTGGAGTATTTGTCCTGCTTGGTCAAAAAAAGGAGTAAGCTGTGATAGTCCATAAAAGGCAAATGGAGAGGCAGGAACTACTGCTCCTTTCATTGTTTTATTATTGATCATCATTTACCATAATTGTTGTTTCATTGTTAATTCCTGTTCATCTGAGGAATGCACATGGAACATGTTTCCTATTTGGAACTGACAGAGAGGGAGCATCTCAAAAAACCCCTGAGGATTTTTGCGATCACAAACCTTAGAAAGATAACAAAATTAGCAGACATAATTCCCCTTGATTTTTTTTTATGCCTGCAGACAAGGTTAGCAGCAACCCTTGTTTCACTCTCTATAACTTCCTGAAGGGTTGTTGTAGACAGCTGGGGGTTGGTCTCTTCCTCCAGGCAGCGACAGACAGAACAAGAGGACACAGTCTCAAGCTGCGTCAAGGGAAATATAGGCTGCATATTAGGAAGAAGTTTTTCACTGAGAGAGTGGTTAAGTACTGGAATGGTTTGCTCAGGGAGGTGGTGGAGTCACCATCCCTGGATGTGTTTAAAAAAAGACTGGATGTGGCACTTGGTGCCGTAATCTAGTTGAGGTGTTGGAGCATGGGTTGGACTCGATGATCTTGAAGGTCTCTTCCAACCTAGAAATTCTGTGTGATTCTGTGATTCTGTGTGTGAATTTGTTTTCTCTCCTCAACCAAAAAATCCGGAATGGTAAGTGTTAGGTCTGATTTATTATTGTATATCTTGTTTTTCTTATGGAAAAGATGGCAAAATTAGAAACAAATTACATGAAAACATCATAAATTACAAAAGCTGAATACATTTAAAAAATTTTTGTTTGTTTGTTTCCTTCATAATTATCTAAAAGTGAGACCTGAATACTGTCCCTAACTGACTCCTTTTAATACACCTTCGCTCCAACTTGAACGGGGGGGAGAGTTTAAGCAGCTCCCCTGTGAGGTGAATGATGGAGCCCAAGCTTGGTGAAACTGCACAGGGTGGTCTCTGAGTGTAGTCTGCAATAGAGCTATCTGTCCTCAGATGAGTTCTTCTTGCATTACAGTAACTCAAGCAATTCCGGCTGTCTCCTAGATGCCAGCTCCCATCTATTCCTGGAATTAAATTCCAGACAGGCAGCATGCATTTCAATAGCAAAACATCTATTCAATCTCCAATTTTTTTCATTCTCATAAAGAAATGTTAATTTCTCTAATTTCTGTTGATTTTTTCCCAGGCACCCCCTGCTTCTCCCATGTGTTCCAACTTGTGACAGAGGCGCTTCTGTGATGAAAGAAAATAAGACCTGGAAAAAGGTAGACATGATCTGGATGCTTCAGAGGATCATCTCGTAAATAGCTTGTCCTTATTGTCTCATGGTATGAACATGAGTCCCTGTCCTTGTTAATCTGGTTGATTCAAGAGGTAGAAATGGGGTGCACCGGTATCAATGGGTTTTCCCTAGGGCTGAGGAATGAGACTATGCATTATGTATATTTGAAAATCTGAGTTACTTATGTTCTCAGCAAAAGCTCCTAATTTTCTCAGCTCTTTTTGTAAACTCAGCATAAAAGGATTGCATAATGGACACAGTGACTCCCACAACTATTGTTTACATCTGTCAGCTAATCCTTTCTGTGAGTCAGGCGGTGCCTACTGGGTTGGGCACTTGATTGGGATTAGAAACTCGTTATTATGATGATGCATATTGCAGTGCTGCCTGGAGGCCTCAGCAGGATTATGGCCACACTGTGCTAGACAGCATGCAGAGCTAGAGCTTGTATCCCATTGTTAGAGCACCCTCACTCTAATTCTGGATTAGACCCCATTTCTTCTCATGGCCCTCAGGGTAAAACATCTAATCCTGTTCCGTTTCCATGTCTTTTCAGGGGAGGTGATTACTCATTTCCTACCATCAGTCCATGTCTGTAACCACCTGCTTTTGGAGGAGAATGCCAGGATGATGTGATCCAAAGGCTGCAGGTAAATGCTGCAGCACAAGTGGGAACCAGCATTTTCCCTGTTTGAGTGCCTCTGCTATTTAGTGAAATGGTTTTGCAATGGGAATTTGAGGCTTTTCCAGCAGTGCTGCTGCACCCAGAGGATATGCAAGGTGAAAGTCAGCAAGTCTTGTGTTGCACCAAGGTTGTTTGTAGCCATGAGTTGCTCACTGAGCCCTTGGCTCAGTAAGTGACGTTGGAATCTCCCCTCTTCTCTCTCAGGGCTGCACGTGTCCATCCTAGTGAGTGGCTCTTGTTGGATAGCAGGCAGACTCTCCTCCTCCTTTCAGGCTCTAGGTGTTCCTGCTGCTGTTCCAGGTGCCAGCACACCCTGTTTGTACTCCATCTGTGCACTGCCACACATGTGTGACTGCAGCTAAGCCTGAGCCTGGTCTGTGCCTGCTCTTCACTCACTGGCCCCTACTGCTCTACAATGTTGCTCAAGTGTGAGGCTTGACAGGGATAAGCTGTACTTATAGTTTCTGACTGACCTTTCAGTTTCAGGTCAGGGTGAACTTGACTGGATTTTATCACCCCGTAGAAGCTGCTTCTTGTCTGTCCTGGGTGGTTTGCTAAGGTGGCCATACAAATAGCTTGGAAAATGGTGCTGAGTTGTGTACAGGTGAACCCTTTGAGTATTGTCCACTACCTAATTTGTCGTGCTGGGAATACTGCTGGACAGTGGGGCCACTCTGCAAGATGCTCCTAAGGAAGAACAAAGTTGTCTGAGATATCTTTCAAATACAGGAGCAAGCCTGGTGCTTGCTGAAGAATTCTTGAACAGCTTCAGCTTCATCTCTCTTTTTTAAGCCCAGAGTCCTTCTCCACAAGCTATTACAATGTACTGGCATTGTTACAGCCATCACAGGCTGCAGCTGCCACACACGGAGTTATCCTGTGTAAACTTTTTTGACTTATGGGAAACTTGAGACTTAAACCTCACTTGGTCTGTAGCTCTTTATTTGAGACTGACCAGTCTGAATCACTTTCGATAAACTATCAGTAGGAGTCTCAACCAGAGTTAAGTTCCAATCAGTTTAATTAAAGAAGATCACTGGTGAGACAACCCCTGTGAAATGCTCCCATAGCGTAGAAAGCTACACTGTGAGTGCCCTTCTGAATAATCACCAGAGGCTGCTATCAGCAATGGAATTAGAAATTACTGAAGGGCTTAACTTGAAACTTAGACGTCAACACATGGCAAAGAAAAGATGAGACAACAGTGATTGAGGATCACATTCATTGTATCATGAGAGTAACAGGAAAGTAAATAGAGAAAGCACTGTAAGGTGGCCTGAGACACAGGTCTGTAGGAAATTGGGCTTTTTTAGGTTTTTTATACAATATGGTCAACGTTTTTACATACTACTTCTATGCTATTATAGGCACAAGGTCAGTCAGTAGAAGCCTTGATAACCAAAGAAAAGTTACATTTAAAGATTTTCTTTAACTATTGCATTCTAGCTCTTTCCTTCAGTAGCTTTTGAGGATGTGGTACCATGTGAATGAGGTAGGATATGAGAAGCTGGAAAAAGACAGCAGGGAGAAGAATGCATGTAGGGTCAGCATGGTGTTTACTTCTTGCTACTTCTTCACTGGTGAGTTAATGGTACTGGCCACAGTGGTATGGACTATACCAGGTCACCTTCGGGGACCAAAATGCATTTGATATACACATCTTCCATAGTTTTTGTTTTGTCTTCATAAATTAGTGTTTATAGAAACTAACCAGAGATTAGATTAGTGCACTGCTCCCGTGGGATGCAGACTTTAGGGTTTAGGCAATGGCTAACAAGAGCCAGCAAGTTATACTGGAGTCATTCCCCTGGGTGAAACATGCCCTAAACGGATGACGACGGGAGCCAGCTGAGCATCCTCATGGGAGGGACAAGTGTCTACACAGGGGCAGTCATCTCTCATTGTGTCTAACCAAGCAGAACTTGCAGTGGAAGAGCCACTGAGGTGACTGATCTCAATATTTATCCTAGTGGTGATATCACGCTGTCAATGAGATTAGGATGACACTTACTGTAGTCTTTTGGTAGTGGGGCAAGGCTTATGTTCTTAACATAAGCTGCTTAGGAAAAGCTTCTTTTACTTAGCATTTATCATTTGTTACTGATGTTTTATTACATTGATAGCCATCCCCAAAAATATTTTTAATGTTTTTACTTGTTTCATATATAGACATACTCCTTTCAACATCAAACATATTTTGAGAGATCAAGACTGACAAACTGAGTTAGACCTTCTTAGTTATACTGACATAAACTGAGTGAAGTTTCCTTTTTGACCAACAAAACGGCCTAATGTGCTTTCTGAGTCACTGTGTTTCCCTTCTGGAAGCTGTACCCTGCATATGGTGATGACAGACCTGTGGACCTTACTCAGGAGAAGCTTACACTGAGCCTAGCAGGATCTCTAGCTTGAGCACGAAATGCCGAATTTGATCATGTAGGGTAAAACACTGCATTTCCTCAAACATTTCTTTGGTTCACTCCCTTCCAGATAAGCCAAGCCAGACACATTCCTTCTAGTTGAAATAGTCCTTTTTTTCAATTATTTTTTTTTTTTTCTCCACCAGCCTCTCAGGTATACAAAAGGATAATGCCATGTACAGCATTGTCACCTAACGGTGACTGTAATGTGCACTGCACAGAAGTCTCACGGAGTTGTACAATGAAATTCTACAATAATCTTAGTAACAAAGGGCAATTAAGAGCAGTAGTTAACCTATATTTTTCTACCCTACTTTAGGAGTCAACTTACACCCAGGATTTCAAATAATAGTTGGAAGTGCATTGCATTGTCCAGAGGCATAATTACAGAGAGCTGTAGCTGTCTTTATCACAAAGTTTTAATTAGCAAGACACATTAAATAACCAGCTGATACAGATCTTAATGAATCATTTATAGGCCTACATCTAAGACAATTATATATGTAGCTGGTCATACATAATCATTTGCATACTTCTGTGCTTCTCTGAAATGGAATATACATTGTCCTCATGTGATGTAAAGGTGAAAGGGACAGGACAAAACTGGGGCAACAACCTACTTTAACCAAACATCTTTTGCCTGAACTGTTGTTGACAAGACTGAGGAGGAAATATGAATAGTTGGCTTCAAAAGAAATCTGCCTTGAGGAAAAGCAGCAACTCTGGGTTCCTGAATTGTTGACTGGTTTGGGTTCGGTGTTTTTAAATTGAAGTGGTTGTCCCACGTGGACACTTTATGTGGTATTGCTGAGGAATGAGGGCAGATGCACACCAGGCTGAGAACAGGGTTTCTGGGGCAAGCTGGGACTTTGGTGTGTGAAAGCCATGTCATGCCACTCTTGCTGTGGCTCCCTGACAGCCTAGCCTGCCTTAGAGGTGTCCCTTTTTTCTCCAGCACTGCCTGCCCAGAAGCATGGAGAAGCTCCTCCAGAGCAACCACTGCAGACCCCTAGCAGCCAGATCTTTTCTGCACCAGGGATGTTCCCATATCTCTGGTTCTACCAGCTTTCTTGCTGCTTAGTATGTCTAGATGAAAATGTGGGAAACACACCTAAACATCCAATTGCTCTGGGGCTAATTTTTGCACTGAGCACTGTTTCAGGGCCAGATTTTCATAGCATTTGTTTGTGACTGCTCCTTGATAATTAAAAAGCTGTATATGTTGTCTGTTTGGCCAAGTGAAGGGGGCATGGGAGCAGCTGGCTGTGAAAGCATATTTATTGTCACTGCTGATTTCTGCAGAGCTCAGTCAGAATATGCACATGGCATCGTGGAAGACATGGAAACAAATCAATAGTGGTGTAAAAGGTGTAACACGTGCTTCTTCCTCCCCTTTGCCTAGAAGATGCAGCTGGTCACAGGCAGGCTGCTCTCCTTAATCAGCCCTGGTGGCAGGATGAGCCAACTGATGTAGCATTGCTTGGGAAACTTGTTTTTAGGAGAAGCCTGCCAGGCTCCTGGATGCATATACTGGGCATGGTGCCAGTCCCGGATATTTCAGGAGGTTTATCCCTCCCATCCATTGTGCTGACCTCTATTGTGTACTCGCTTCTGCCTCTCCCTGCTCCATGGGCCGTCTTGGCATCCGCCTCAGGTCCTTGTACAATTTTGAGCTGTTTGTTTCATCTCCTGTTTCTTTAACAATTAGTGCTTTAACGACAGATTGTAGGTAATACAGTATGCCCAAAACCACCGCCCAAAACCCCCCCAAACTTATTGCATCAAGTAGACGTATTTCTCCATGATCTTTCTTGCCATGTCTGACTTTGCTTACTCTGCTTAGTTGGAGCTCCAGTTGGAGCAAAGCCTGTGTTTATCTGATTGCAAGGCAAAACCTAGCAATAAACAAACCATTGCAAATGCGCACTTGAAAAGATTAAGAGAAAAGTATTACCAAGCCATGTAATATTGTAATCCAAAGTACTTTAAAAGTATAATTGAATAATTTTCTCAGTTATCCACAGAGTTTGCTGTTAACAGGTTTCCTTGGTTCCCTACCATCAGAGGAACTCTGCTGATCTCTGCAAAACTTCTTTCAGTTTAAGTACAGAGTTCTCCTTAAAATTAGAGGGCTTTTAAGAGTTAACATGTTAATCTCCTGATGTACCACAGCAGGCATCTGGAATAGATCTTACTAGACTGTTTACACTGTGCTTCCTTTCAGGGTGGGTAGAAGTGAGGGAGCGCTTGTGGCAAGAACTGATGTGGTGTAGGGTTTGACAGCATCTTTCCACACCTAGTTGTTGCTTTTGTGGAGGAGGGAGGAGCAGAGGCTTCCAGTATGGCTCTCAGTATGGCTTTTCAGCTTCTTCCTGTCAGGGGAGGAGGCTGGCACAGAGCAGGGGGTGATCCCATGCTCAATTTTCCCCAGCATGTCCAAGGAGGCAGAGGTTTCTTTTGCTGCCTTCTCCTGGAAGAAACTAAGAAACCTAATGAAAGAGGTTTACTTTCTGAAGCAGAATATAGTTAGTATGAGGTTCAACCCTCTGAGCCTAGGGGCATCTATACCAGAGAAGCATGGCACGTGCTTCACCCAACAGGGCAGCTGCTGGGACTGCTCTCAGACCGTGTCTGAGGGCAGCCTACGTGCTGAAGCTGACAGTCACCCTGGACTGATGGCTGCAATAACTTTGTGCTTTGTGGCTGTCGCTGTTTTTATCCTCCCAATTTCCCCGGGAGGGAGGGAAGTGCTGTTAGTCATTTTATAGGGAGAAATTGAGCTGTGCTGTGATGAGGCCACACAGGGAGTCAGCAGCAGAGACACTCTGCTATCAGACCCTCCTCTCCTTCCTTATCAGCTCTGCCTGATCTGTGTGCACAAGTAAGATTTGTGCAAATGGCTCCTGAGTGACTGCGAAGAGTGGGAAGGAGGCAGGGAAATGGGAAGAGTATTGCCTGCTCCCAACACCAAAACTAGGCTGCCTCAGTACACTAAAAGATGACAGCTTTGCTCCAGTGCCATGTTTTCAAGTAGAGCAGATTTTTTGCCAGTTCTCGTTAGACTTTCAGTATTGGTTTTCCAGCCACCGCCAACTCTGTCTGGGCACAGGTCCATGTTTACTCAAGCTCCACAGCCAGAAATATGGTGGGCTCTGGTTCATGCTAGTGTGTGGTTGTGCTGAATGCATCAAAATGCGTCATCAAGAGTCACCAGCTACATAAAGTATGAGCTGTGGCAGGGAAATCAGAGAGTATATAACACAACATTGAGGAGAGTAACAGCTCTGGAAGCCAGAAACTCATTTAAAACACTCTGAATTTTAAGAACACTTTATCAGGAGCCCAGTTCCTAGAGTAAAATGCTTTGCTTTCTTTTTTTTTTTTTTAATGCCATATTTTGATTTCTGAGCTGGATCAGAAGCACAGTTTATTTTACAAGAGCCAATGGTACCAATTAAAGCCTGAGACTTTCAAAGCAGCACACGAGACTCAACTACACATCTTCCATTAATTATCTCTTGGCCAAGTTAACTCTGCACAAGTAATATGTCACAAGCTCATTTTCTGTCATTAAATTCAGCAGATATGACCTTGATCCTTTCTGGGAGCACACCTTCTCAGTAATAAAATGCTTTTTTATTGCAGGCACTTTTTTGAGGAATGTCATTTTAATGTCAGGTTATGCTGAAGAAGAGTCCAGCTCCTGCTTTTTCAGACCTTCTGAAGCAGGAAAGAATTAACAGCCTGCACTAGACATCAGTACAGAGCCTGGACTAAATGTGTCTTTGTTGACCTTCTCCTCCTCTTGCTACAGCAAAGAAATTACCTTAGTTTCAAAAAAGCTGACATGTAGGTATAGCTGCTACATATTAGCACTTCAATTGTATATTGCTGGAACACAAATAATTTGGTAGCTGTGATTTTACTTGCTTGACTCCTTGATGTATGTGCTTTAAAAGTTTGGGGAACAAGTACTCTGGATTCCAAATTCAATGTTTTGGCCTCCATGGTGAGGTAGCTTTGCCCCGGGAAAAGTGTCCTCTGCTCCTTACAGCCATGGTCTGCCATCAGACTATTGAACTAGGCTTGCCACTGTTTTCCACCTTCAGAAATTGTTTCAGGTTTTTATGCTCTTGCTCCCTCTCCCATCCTTCCATATAAAATTCAGGGGCCAAAAGGAGCCTATTTCCAGTGCCCACCTCTATGCATTAAAACCCAGCAATTCATTAACTGCCAGCAATGACAATTTGTCCATCAGCTTGCTCTGCCACAGATTTTTTCTGAGAAGGAAAAGTAAAAAATGCTCAGTTTGGAATAAACCCATAATGTGTGGGGTTGCCATTTTAAAAAGAAAAGGTGGAAAAAACCAGCCATATCCTTGTCTTACCCTTCACCAAAAGCAGTGCTGACAGAGCACAGTGTTGAACAGGTGAGTACATTGCTCAGTCCATCTGGCTGTCCAGTGCCTCTGAAGACAACAGCTGGCCTCAAAATGAGAAGGAGGTAACCTGCTGAGTGAAGGTGTCCAGATAATAAATTAGCCCCCCAAAAACTGAGAACAACAAGAAAGAAGTTAGTGTCCAAAAATTTAAGATAAAGGGCTTAGGATTCTGCCGTGTTAAGCAGCCTCTTCTGTGGAGACTTACCACTAGGCATCAGCAGCAACACAGCAGGTTTTCTACCAGCTCCTGGGAGGTCCTCCAGCAGGATGGAGAGAGAGATTGCGAGGCAGTGAGAAGCACCTGAGCCTCAGGATTTTAGAGGTGATTGTACCTGTGTGGGTTTGTCCTGACAGACACCAGGTGGAGAACGCGCCACGAGGCTCAGATGGGGTCTGCAATCCTGTCGGGATGCTATGCTAATTCAGGCAGCATTAATGGAAAGCTGCAGTTAGAATTTCTTTATGTGAATACCAGCGCCTTTATTCTGGGTTTTTGTTTTTATTATTATTATAATAATTGTCACTGATCGTGAAGAATCTGCTTTTTCTTTAACAGCAGCTATTTTGAGACTAGGAAAAGTTTGGAAGACTTGGTCTTCTTGCTGTGCAGGCACTGACCTAAGAGCTGGATGCAGACAGAGCCCAGCTGAAGCCAGAGGAGCTGTGTGTAAGTGTGGAGTTTTTTCCTCTCCTGGAGTCACAGTAAGATCAGAGGTGGGATTGTGTGCCAGTGGTTGCAACCCAATTTCAACTGCTTGGTTATATGCACTGGACTGTTGTGTGTATCTGTGTGGCACAGGGGCTCTGAAGCACCCCTCTGAATTGCTGTCAGAGTGTGGAGGATCTCTACCCCCACATTCAGCCACAGCCACAGGCACAGAAAAACAATCAATCTCTTGGACTGACAAAGCCGCAGAGGCTAAAAGCTTCTGTTTCAAGGCTATCAAGGATGCATATTGCACTTTGCTTCCTCCACATCCTAGAGAGCTTTTCCTAGAAGGACTCTGTGATGTGCTGCAGCAGGGCTCTGGACCTGGTTTCCCACAGGCATAAATATGAGTGCAGGTGAGCAAAGGCTGATAATGTCTTAACCAAACCCATGAGTGAAAAAATAGCTACTTGACAGGAATGTCTTAATACACTAAATATTCTGATGAGCTGAAACACTACAGCACTGGGAACTGTTTACATTTGCAATGGACTGCATCCAGTGAGCACTAAAAGAAAGTAAAGATTTTAGGGATAATAGGAAATTGCTTTCAGTATGATTTCTAATAAAATAAGGCTTACACAGTCATATTATCTCTCTCTCTTGGCTGGCTTATACCCTCCCCATTCTCCATGGTAACTTTTGCCTCTATTAGGGTCACTGTTCTCTATCAAAGACAGCAATGGTCATATGAGATCTGTAAATGCCAGCAGTGTATCTGGGACGATGCTGCCTTTGGACAGTCAGCATTCACAGTTCCAAGTTCTGCTAGAATCAGTGGCCATGGCCAACCTCCTTTCAGCTGCCCCAGATGCTGGCTGATATAAACTTCCAGTGATGGTTTTCAACATTTTCCTAGGGGAATAAGCTCTGATTTTCTCTGCTTCCTTGTGAATAAGAGAATAATCTTCAAAGTCTAAGACATAGGTTGGCTTCACAGATGACTTCCAGACTTATCTCAGTGTCTGTTTTAAGCCAAGAGAAATACTGGTAGAGCATAGTCTTGCCTGGCTCTTATGCTCTTAGGAAGCCAGTTATCAGACAGAATTTTAATGGCTCTTATGGGTCATAGGAAAGACCAGAGACATCAGAGGGAATTCTTAAACAGACTTGTTTTGAGCTTCATACAATGTTTTTTGCCTGCAGTAGAAATATAAGCCCTTGCATGCTGCAGAAGAGTTTGGCTGATGGATGCTCTGGGAAGATGGTGCTGGGAAAGCTGTCCCTGTTGCTGGTTCTTTCCAAGGGTGAGTTTGCATTTGCTGCCTGGGAAGAAAACTCCCAAGGGCTTGGCTCAAAGGTTGTGCTCCTGCCCTGTGAAAGAAAGGGCTGCACATCACTCTACTCCTTGTCCTTCTGGATGGAGCTATCTCTGGATTTGTGGCTTAAAAGCTGAGTACTGGCAAGGGGACAGAGGAAGTTCAATGATCATTGGAGGAATAAGTAAGACAGTAGCTTAAGGTAAAGCTTCAGAGAGCTCACAGTTACTGTTAGGAGGAACAAGCAGTGATGTCTTATTGGCATATCTAATTAGGAATTGCTGGGAGCTACTGGACTGGACAGTCTCTTCAAATGCCAGCAACGCTGCGGGAGTGGGATGTAAATGTTGTAATTGATATAAAGATGGAAGCTGCTCCACTACAAAGTGACATTTCAGATATTGTGGGAATGGATGATCTGAAACATCCTCAATGAGATCTGTTTCCCTCAACTCTTTTGACTCCTGTCAGAGGTGCATGTTCGAGCTCTTCTCTGGGCAGATGGCTTCTGCAAATAGAACTGGCTTTGAAAGATAAAGTTTTGCTGAATTCATTATATGCCTTCTGACTTCAAAGCTTTGTACTTTCCTCTTTAGTTTTAAATAGAGTCACTTGGCTGCTTTGAGGCCTGTTACATTGGAGGCAGGTGCTGCAGTGGATGTCACTGGTGAGGCACAGCAGCGGTGCTTATTTAGGGTACACTGAGCAGCTGTGTGCCTACCTCACCTCTGCCCACAGCCCACCAGGACGTACATGACTCCTACAGTTAGATGGGTCTTAGGGAGCTCTCCCTGTTGGGGACTTCCCTGTTTTTCCCCTTCCTCAACAAGAGTGGTGGCTGCACTAGCCTGGCCCTGCATCTCTGGCTCTCCCAGGGTGCAGAGAGCTGTGCAAGGAGGAGAATGGGATAGAGTCAGGATGGTGTTTGTAACAGGAATTGTTCTGCCCATCTAGGCATAAGTTCTCTTCATTGAGGACTTCACAAGCAGCTTCTTTCCTGAAAGGGAGGATTTTTATTTATTAATCTTTATAGAACTTTGTATTGAACTGACCTTCTGAAGCATGATGGTTCTCCACATCAGCTCAGCAAGTGGATACCAGTAATCAGAAATTACTGTCAGTATAAAGCAGTCATTGTGACTTTGCTTTCACTATATGTACTTCAACTGTGAAGTGATGGGGTTTAGGTGTCACATCTCACTCTTTTAAGGAGTAGCAACTTAAAGGGACACAAGTGGGAGACCTTTCTCTTTATATCTGCCCGCTACACAGAGAGATGACATTTTGATAGCCAGAGGTTCTCTGGGGAAAAAAAAAAGTTACTTTGGAGACTGAATTATCAGCTAAGTCAAAATGTTCATGTGCACAAAATGGGGGAAGAAATGAGCACCCAAACTTCAAAGCAGCTGGACCATTCTTTTCAACATCTTCTTACTTGCCACGACTTTCTATCTACATTTTTCAGGTTCAGTTTGAAAGTTTTAAATGCTCAAAGACAAAATGTTTAAACAATACAAAATGTTAGCTTCATAAGCAAAGTACTTTTTAAAATAATTTTTAAATATTGTTAGAACTAGCATCAAGCTGAAAATCTATTCTTCACCCTGCTCTGGTTGCCTACATCATCTGAGTAAGTTGGAGACAGAACTTTCCGAACTGAAAAGTGTTTAAGCAGAAAAATTAGGTTCTTCACCAGAACCTCCTCTCTCAGCAGCTGGATCTTTTATGGATGATCTAAATGAGCAGTATATTACAGCTTTCAGCATTCCTCCATATATTTTTGAACTGAGATAATTATTTTGTCGCATTTTTGTCTTATCGGCAGTACATTATTAAAAATGTCAACTCTTTCCAAACCTTTACTGTTTCATTGGAAGGATTATTCTTAATTTCAGCCCTGGAGTCAGTTTATGTGTGGTTTGATCTTCTGTTCTTCCTTTCATACAGATGCTATCAGCATGGACGACAGAGCAGCCCTGTCACACAGGATTAATGGCTGAGTGTGGTTTTGCTTCTGGAACAGTAATGTCATACCATATGAATAAACACTGAAATTGGGATAATTTTTCTAAATGTTTCAGCATTCTAAGTACAAAGTAATAACTCTGTCAGGAACAATATTCACTGCTGTCTCATCTGGCTGTGCTGGAATTAGTGGCAGTCTCCAAGGAAGAACACAGGTATGTCAATGTTGGAAACAGAGCATGTGGTTGTATTTGAGCAAAAAGCAAACAAATCTCTTGATCACAGTACAGGGAGAGAAACTTAATACTGCTTGGAAAATCAGCACTGCTTTGAATATAGCATTTGTCTTGGTTTCCTCATGAGAAGGATAATGCAAAAATGGGAGACAGATAGATAGATGTATATGTATTAGTATATCAGACAAAATGTGTTGTAGAATTCAGCAGAAGATGAAAACTAGAGTCTGTGCAATCAAGAATAAGGTGATGAACAAACAGCAGACACTGAGGAAAGTGTTCCTGAATACTCTCTGCCTTAATAGAAAATCAAGGAGGAGCAAAACCTTGATAAAAGATGAGACTTAAAAATATTCCAGTCCACCTAAAAAAGCCCCCAGAAATAATTCTGAGGCATTGCAGGGGTGAGGGGAGGTTGCTCAGCCATTTTTTTGATTTGTTAAACAATTTGCCTCTGGGTTTCCTTTCCATGCATGTTCATTTGTAGAGGTGTCAGCCAAAAGACGTTTGATGCTGAGAAAATTGCAAAAAATCTAGCTCTTCCTAGCTGCCCCAAGATCACTGCTTAGAGTGTTTAAATTTTGGAAACGTCAGTTTGAGACACTTGCATAGGAAAAATAAATGCACAATTACTCTGTTTATCCTATCTACTCAAAAACATGTTGAGATCTAGTCATCTTTGAAATAAAATCTTCCTCCGCAACACATTGCTGCCCAGTAGCATGTGTTACAGAGCATATTTAAGACTTCTTTGGAAGAAGCCAAGATCAGTCACTGCCAGAAATCAGATATTCAATTAAATGGTCTCATGCTTCAAGCCAATATGACAGGGGTACCTCTTAATGAAAAAAAAAATAAATTGCTGCTGTGGCAACATCTGGGAATAAATGATTATGAAGAAAGAATTTTTACATTAGCAATGTGGTCACTTGCATGTATGTAACAGTAGGATCTGCAAAGTACAGCCATGAATGTGAGCAATGTTTTCCTTGAGCACTCTTCAGCTTCCAAACATGGTCTAGCCTGACCTGGGAAGATCAGACGAGAGACAAAATTTGCTATATTGAGATGACAGCTTTGCAAAAAGAGGTTGTGTTCCAGCTATGGCTGTCCAAGAAGCCACTGTGCTGGGGCTTTGAGGGTTGGTTTTAACGACCATGCAGGTTTGTGCCTTCACTCCTGCTCCCCCCTTCTCCTCATCTGGCTATATCCACCAAGAAGACTGACCCAGCTCTGAACTCCATCATAGGGCGGAGCTCTTACCCTCCCCTTCCCCTTTTGCTTTCTCCACACTATTATTCCCACCAGTTCAGCTCTCTGCTGCCATTTGTGGTGCAACTAGTGTCCCCAGTGTGGCTGGGGATTACTGTGCTGGGGCAGGGACATACTTCAGAGAACAGAAGATTTTCTGTGTCTGCGGGTGGATGTGCGAAGCACTGGTTATTTTATTTGCCTTTGAATCTAACTTCCTTGGTTTAGCTATTGTCAAACAACTGAAAGGACTGACATTAGCTGCCTGGTTCCCATTAGCAAAGAAACTTTTAAATCCTGTTGCAATCACTTTGTTTTCTAATATGTAACTGAAGGCCTTTTTACTACTTCTTTACATGACTTTCTGCAACTGGAGCCATGCAAACAGAAATCAGGCATATGCATCTTGCTGATACCAGTATTTTGAAATCTTTTCCAAATACTTTTGCCAGTGACTGCAGAAAAGCTTTTATACCAGTAAGAATGGTATATTGGTATTGGGCTTTCTTCCAGAAGCTGTGAGAGGGGCACAATATGTGCTGCTGGATTATTTTACCAACTGAATAAATGTCATCTCCTTTCCAAATAAACTTGGGCTATGGCAGGAAAATTATTTCAGTGTTTAAATGCATTCTATGCATCCTGAGCAGGAACTTGGTACCTTCATGGGGCAGAGATGCTCAGATATGTGCAGACAAAATACCATTGTATTTCTTAATGTGGCAGATTTTAACTGTCCGATACTCTGCATGCTTTTTCCTGGGGTAAATTGTCTTTTTAAAATCACAGCTGAGACCAAGAGGAATATGTGAGATTTTTACAAAATCTCAGGCTGGACCTCTGATTTTAGGCCATATGATTGAAAAGCTGAATCCTGGCCTTTTACTCCCACATCCCCTGTTGTTCTGGAGGACGATTGGGCTATATGCTGTTGTCTTTAAGGTGATGAACTATTGCAACCAAAAGCCTCACTGAGACACATGGTCCTTCTATCTGCTCGTATGTCACTGGGGCATTTTTCATTCAAAAAATGAGAATGTACCTGGAGCAACAAATCATCTCAAGAAATGGATCATGAGGCTTAAAGCATAGAGTATAAGGAAGGAAGGAGTCACATTAAAATTAGGGCTTCTGCTTGTAATTAGAAGATTAGTTAAGTGCTGTGTTCTGCAGCTCTGGAAAAGCCATAGGTAGCAGCTGAAATGCCCTGGGAGGGACTAATAACCACCCTGGCACTTAAGAACCAGCCTGTGTCAAACTGTGAGTGTTCTCTGAAGTGCAATGTCTTGTGGACCCTGATGAGCTTGTCCTTCAAGACAGCCACCATGCCAGCCTTACTGTGCTTGGTGAGGATACCACACAAGTGCTGTACAGATGGTGACCCCAGGGAGTCCAGCTCCTACATGCTGATCTGGATGCCTGAGCCAATGGGGCTGTGCAGTGTGTGCAGCATCCTGTGACTGCAGAGGCTCTGCACCAAGCTTCTCCATCAGTTCTTTTCAGAAGAAAATATCCATATAAACCTACTCCTCTTCTTTCTCACTGTAGGACTTTTGAAAAGGCTGAGTAGTGTCTACCATTCCTGCAGCTCCATTCCTGGGCAGTACAGGGTCATTGTGGATTCTGGTACTCACTGGTACCCATCACTTGGGGCAAGCCTGTGGCACACAACTGCTCTCTGCTCACCAGTGTGTGAAGCACACCTGTCACACACCCTTGTTAAAAATGAAAGAGTTGGGGCATTGTAAGAATGAAAGCAATGCACTTCTCTTTGAGTACGCTAAGTGTCTTTTGCTTTTGGAGGTAGCTCCTCTAAACCGTTAACCGGCATTGACTGGTGATGACTGGGGTGTGTAGAAGGAGGGTCAGAAGCAGACAATTTCTCAACAACAAGGTGGCAAGTGGATTTGGACTGGCTTTTAGCACAGCATAGAATTAAGCTGGTTTCTTCTGAAGCTTTCCTAGAAAAACCTTGAATTCATTCTCCTGTTTGCCTCTTTGCTCAGTGGAGTACAGAAAATGTTCTTTTGAGCTTGCATGGAGTTTGGGATTTTCTTTCCCATTGTCAGCAAACAGGACAGTGCTTTTTTTCCCAGACAATTTTTATTTTTTAAAGCTGATGAGTGCCTCACTTTGACAGTGTTAAACATTTAAATCTGCCTTCTTCATATCAAATTCAGATGGCTCATCTGCAAAAGTAATCCCCAAAACAAACTGAAAACAATTCTCTTCATATGCAGAAAACTTGGCCAAAATAACTTTTTTCCTTCTGTGATAAAAGCAGAAACTATGTAGTTTGGTTAATGCCATGGGGTTAGATATTTTTTTTCCTCTCTGTAACATAGCTTTAGTTAGTTGTCAGCCAAGAGATATGTTTGGATTTTTCATCCCCATGTGGATTTGTGGGAACAAACACTAGGAGACCAGTAACACTGTAATAATGCCGGCATTGATCTCACACAGTGTTTATGTGGACTTCCACCATCATTCATTTCTTCTCTGGCATCCAGAGGCCATAATGGATTATTTCGTATAATAATCATGATAGTACTCAGCTGTTGTCTAGCATTTGCAAGGCATTTTATGAAGAAGGTCAGTATAATTATCTGCATTTTACTGTTAGAAAGTATAAGCTCAGAGACATGAAGTGATTTCTCCAGGTCCATGAGCACCGCGAGGTATGGGGATCCAGGGACTTCCTAAGACTAAACTGAAATTTAGATGGGAGTCCAGATGTAGGCAATGGGCTGTCACCATCACCACAGAGCTTCTGTGCTTGGAGATAACAAACTTCAGGCATTGTGAGTCTATGGAGAGCTTATCTCGCTGAAGAAAATCACAGGACTAGTCTTTAATGGGGCCTTAACCATCTCTGCTTCCAAACTGGGCCCCACCTGGCTTGTGCAGCACATGCTCTGCAGCCACTTAGGGGCACTTTCCTGCACACAAGCTCTGCCCACAGGGGGCAGGAGCGAGGGAAAGTGTGTCATTAGCCGTCCCCTTCCACCTATATCCTTGTAACTAAAGGGTAAAACTGTGTGTGTGCTTAACCCATACCTCCTCCCAGGCCCGGGGTAAACTTCTGTTCTTTATTTACAGTCTCCTTCAAGCATCCAGCAGCTGTCAAGTGCGAGCCCTTGCCAGCCTCTGTTTCAGGTACTGGAAATGTTATTTTACCTTTGCAACTGACATCAGCCTTGAGGTATTTCAGTATGTACAACAGGGAACTCTGAAAGGAGAAAAAGTTGCTTGTTTGGAGAGGTGTTTTGACAGGTTTCTAAATGAGATAAGGTCATTTGAGAGCTTGTCATGTGAGGTAGAAACGGTTTCCAGCCCTTCTCACTGTTTCTGCAATGCTTGTTTCCCAGCCTTTAGGCATCTGCAAATGCAAAAAATACTTGAAATTGCAACAATTGGAAGAGGCACTTTGGTAGCTCATATTTCTTAAAGTACATGAAACCCCAGTAGGTAGCTGGTTGGATAAAGTGGATAAAGCATAATCTCTGCGTGCACCATAAATAATTTGTCTACTCCCAGTAGACAAATGGGAGAGAAAGAGGGGGAGAGGGTGGAGAAAAGTTTGGATTATGGATTGATTAGAGGAAAAGGTTTCCCACAAATATTTTATGATTTGCTCCCACCTTCACTATGTGTGAAGGCAGGAGTCTATAATAACTTCCCAATTCCTGATAACAGCTACTCAGAAGCCAGAGTGGGCTCATAGGAGGTTTGTTCCCCTGTGGAGGCTGTCGCCTTTGTGGAGTGAGTCCTCTGTTGTCCTAAACCAATCATAACCTTGTTCAAGTGCATTCTCCAGAGAAGAGAGCTAGCCTTTCCCTTCCCATCTTGCTGTGCCCTTTATTTCTGACTCAACAGGGGACCCGGGCTGCACCATGTCAGGGCCCCATGCAATGATGAAACACCTCATAACAGAATTCAGAAATGTCAGTTCTCATTGCCTAGTGCTCTCTACTGTTAATCTTTAAAAACTACTGTTAATCTGAAAAAAAAAAAAAAGATATTTGCATTATATGTTGCTACATGTGCCACTGCTGTTGAGCCTGGTAGACTGCAGTGATGTGACACCTCTGCAAGAAAAATCATTCAAAGAAATATGAGTTTTTCTGGAGCTGGTTCTTACTCGACTTGAGGCGAGCTGGTGAAGTTTTGATTTTCTTCTAATTTATTTATAAGCATTTCAGCAATACTTTTGGTCAGTCAAAGAATGAACAGAATGCTGTAATGTTTTTTAATAATGGAGCTTTGATCAACTTTTGAAGGGAAATCAAGCAGAAAAAGTTGTAAGTGACAAAGGAAAGGGATTGACACTACATTGTACTGCTCAGTTCTTTAAATGTTAGTTTATGCCAAAATCTCTGGGGTTTGTTTTCTTATTTTTAGGAAAAAAACCAAACAAACCAGAAAACAATCTTAAAATGGCTTATTTTTTGATTTGCCTACTAATAGGAAGTTCTCACTTTATATCAGGGAATTACTAGTCTCTTATCTTAATCGTGCTTTGCAATAGGGTAGGCCTGCAGCTCATTAATGCCTTCCCCAGTTATTGCAGAGGGAAGGGGAAAAAGATCTTTGCCTGCTTATATAAGACAAGAATGATGTATGGAACCTGTTTGCAAAAGCCCCTTTTCCTGGAACTGGCCTGGAGGCTGATGGTGTAAGAGCTGTTCCCTGCTGAGATGGCTGGGGCAGCTTGTTTTGCTGCCCACTCACCTATGAGTGGATGTGGAACTGAGGCCACGGGAGATGCTGGGAGCAGGATCTCAGCCATGGCAGTGTGCACAGTGAAGATGGGAGCTGAGGTGCTGAGGAGAGCTATATGAATGGCAAGATTTTTGTCTACTTGCGAAGGAATTCTTAAGAAAAAATTAAAGCATTAAATGGGAAAACTGAGAAAGTCTTTACCTGGGAGTTTCTGTCATCAAATCATGCTGGCTGGGAGTAAGACATCATGCTTTTTTAATAGCAGAAATGCAAGTAAGTCTGAAGTGCTGGCTTGAAGAAGAAGAAGTGTGAATGGATTTAAAGATAACTTTCTCAGTCTTTTTCCTGCTGCTATGTTTTAAAAGAAGCCCGCTGAGTGGGAACAATGGGGAGCATGGCTTATGTCTTTCCTTTCCTTTTGCACATGTGCCAGTGGGAAATGTCACATTGTAGAACCTACTCCTCCTAAAATTGCATGGACAACAGTACCATGAAGAATAGCATTTGAAACTTACAAAATACTTATTTTCTTCTAAAATCAGAACTGACTTTTAAATTGCAAACAAGGACAAATGACTACAACCCCTTAGGGATTGTATTCAAATGCACTGCATGACACACCATGGGCCTAGTGAGCACCAGAGCCACTTGTCACCTCCTCATAGCATCAGGATGCAGCAAGCATGGTTACACTGTGAGGCTGAACCCCTGCAAACAGCCAGCAAGTCTGAGCACTCTGCACCTTGAGGAGATAAACTGTCATTCCTGAACTACCAAATAGGAAGAGGATTTCACTGGTGACAGACAGACAGAAGCAATTACTTAAAATGGTAGAGTAACTTGAAACAGTTTTATGCTGGACATTCCCCCAAGGGAAGGCTAAAGGGCTGGCTTACTCGACAGCCACTGCTGATCTCAAGCACATTTTGTCACTTTAGATTTCACCTTTAAATTGTTTTCCCATATACTCATACGTATATCCCTTATGCAGGTTTGTCATGGTTTGGATGGGAATGGAAATTACCACTGGCTGAACATTCTTTCTTGTGTCTGTCTTCTAGGAAGCCTGCTACTCCTGTTTCTTTCTGTTCTGATCAAAACATAGTATGTATGTACAATCTTACTGCACATAAAGCATGCGAACACTGTTATGCTTTTTGGAGTGGTGTAGTGCAATGTGAGAAGAACCTATACCTGCTGGCTGAGGGCTAACTTGTATTGTGCTTGGCTCTACGTGCTTTTAATACTGCCTACGAGTAAACAAGACAGAGATGCTAGTCCAGACCACTAAAAAGGTTTGGTAGCATCTTTTTATTCTTTCCATTTGTGGCAAGGTAAAGGTTCAGTCAGTGTTAGGAAGGCTGTTTCAAGCAGTAAGACTCTTTGGACTTGGAAACAGAGCATCCAGGTAAGTTCTGGAGACTTTGTCATGGACGGTTTGAAGAAAGGTTTTAAAACCTGTCAGGATTCATGTAGAGATTGCAGTTGAGCCTGTCTTAGAGCAAAGGACAAGATCCAGTATCTTGTAAAGACAGCAAATACTTCTGTGTTGGCTGTGCAGAACCAAGGTGCACTTGTGAACTGGTGATAACGCCCTTGGCTGGTGTGGAAGTAAGTGGTTACACCAAAGAACTGCCTTAGGGGCTATGGCCCTGTGTCTGCAGTGAAGTGTCTCCTCTTGCATAGCCATTAAGGATGGACCCATTGAGTAACCGAGTGATTACAAAGTCCTCTGGCATAACCTCCTCATTTCTGGTGAACAGCTGTTGAGAAATTTTCTGAGATGAAGATTGCACATGCACCATTGTGTTTAATAGTTACCAGTGTCTTTAGCCTCCAGGAATTTGTCAGATCTCTATCTGAAATCATTTGTGCTCTTGGCTTCCAAACTGTACCATGGCCATGGACCCCACAGCTTTGTTATATGAGGTGAGATTTGGTTTAGGCTGGCAGTTTCTTAGAGCATCCTCGGCTTGTTTCTTTTGAGAAATCCCAAGTAATCTTTCCCTCTGGTATCAGGCACAAGTCTACAGTTGTAACAAAATTATCTGTCACAAAACTCCACTGTCAGCACACAGGGACACGGGGGCTGCAGGAAGAAAGTCAGGAAGGGTTTTGAGCTCAGTGGGAAGCTGGTGCTGCTGCTTTTGCACAGCAGAGGAATACAGGCAGGTGGCTGCCCCTGGCTAAGCAATAGTCAGCTGAAATATAGGGGCAGCCCTATTCCTTAGTGTCTGCAAGACAGGAAGCCGATCAGCTGAATGTTGCTCTGTGGGGCAATGGTTCCTGCTAAGTCCTAGCCAGGGGTCCTAATTCAGCTTGTTGCTGAAATCAGCAGGATGGAGCTGATCGGGGAAAAAGCGGGCGGCGTGGCATTTGCGTGCCACGTGTTCTTCCCTCCCACTCATGCTGGAGGCACCACCAGTGCTTCCCTTCCAGCTGGCAAGCCGGTGGCCTCATTGCGTCACTCATTCCCACTGCTTCTGGAGTTGTATGTGTTTGAGGAGCAACACTCGAGTCATCTCCCTGAGCCTGCTTGTCAAAACAGTTGGCAGCAGTCTCCCAGTGGTCCTGCAGGGACGGTGATACCTGATGCCAGCGCTCGGCTCCTTTGACGGGTGTGTTCTTTGCAGCACACTGCATACAGGGTGCAGCCCCAAAGGCGCCTCTGCCAGGGATGTGCATTTCACACCTGCTTTACTGCTACAGGATTACAGCCTTGCTTTGTAAATGAACTCCTGTTTCTGTGAGTAGAAACACTAGCACTCCGGTTTCCCCAGCAATATAAGCAAGGCCCTCTTAAGGTTTGCTGCTTGTTTGTAGCAGCTGGAGATAGCACTGAGAGATCCTGTGAATTCTGCTTTTGATCTGAGCTGTTACTGCAGTGCAGCACGCTGAATTTTGAATACAGAAATTATATGGAGTGGCCTGATCCTAGGTGAATTCCTGCTCTGTCTGGCAGCTTGTTTGCTGTCATGTTTTTCCTTACTGCTGTCAACAAGATGCCTTTTGCAGGCAGTTGACTAGGTGGGGAAGGAAAGAATTGCAGCACTTGGTGCTCTCCCCATAAAAACTTTCCATTCACTTAAATTTGCCCTAAGCACCTTTATAAAATGTGTTTCAATTTCCCTCTTTCAGAGGTTTAGCTGGCACTTATCATCCTGGTGTGGTACTTAATTAGTCCCTGTCTGAATTGTCTGTAAGGATAATTGATGTTCCTGTCTCCAACAAGCTGAAAATTGTTTCCACCCAGCCTTTGACATATAAAGGGACTTTGTTTTCTGCAGTGGGTGTTCTTGTCTCATAGGCAAATGACCTCGGCTGTAAGGCTTGCAGAATGGAGTGCAGCTGCAGACACCTGCCCTTCCTCCCAGGCCAGGAGAGGTGTGGTGCCCTTTCTGGATTAAAGCTAAGGACTGTCTCCAGAGCTCATTCCATGCAGGCACTGTACGTGTTGCAGGGGTGCGTTTTGCTCCAAACTGTCGGGTCCTGTCTTTTCCGAGGGCGGTTTAAAGAATCCTGTCTGAGCAGCACTTTCCAAATAATGCTGAATCTCACTTTGGAATGCAGCAGCCAGCGTATCCACACCTGGGCAGGTGAAATTCTTTGGGTACCAAAAGATTACCGGAGATCCAGACTGGTCTGAACTTATTTGAACTTCGGCCCTTTCAATGGGAAGGTAATTAGTCTTCTGAACAAATGAGTCAGAAGTTCTTACTACCACTTTCGAAAGTTTAAACCGGCCTAGTGCTGCTGACATGCCTTTGGTGTGTCCAAGTATTGCAACATCTTCCTAGCTGGTAGTGTGACTGAGAATCAAACTGCCATGTGCAAGGTTGCAGCTACAAAATCTCCAGTAAGACCCAATATTTTGCTTTCCGAATTAAAAATATAAAACCCCAACCTCTTGAGAAGTTGAAATTGTTTCTGAGTCAATGATAGAGATGCCTGAGTCTTCATGGTGCCCAAGACAACTGTCCACTTCTCATTTATCCCATTCATCTCAATGCAATGTTGTAGCCTAAAAATTATGCCGCACCCAAGGGGGACGTTCACTTCTGCAGCACTGTTTTTCATAAAGGCTGGTGAGCAAAACACCCACTTCTCTTGCTCCATCCTCCCTGGATGCCCACCTTGTGCCTCTATGAAACCCTACAAACCAATTACCAGAAAATCTCCCGAACTTGAACTTTCCCTGAGTTTGACTTGCTCTTGCATGCTCAGTATGTGCAGTTGTGGCATTCTGTGAGAGCATAAGGACAGAGTCAGATGAATGGCATAAGAACTATCCTGAGGGGTTTAGTCCTGGTGGTGCCTTCCTTCTACCAAATGGAAAGAGGAATTTAGAATAACCACTGCACTGAGGTGGTGAAGACACCAGAGGGCTCTACTGCCAGATGTACTGCTGGATTGCTGCAAAGTCCACAGGATTTTACTCTCGAGGTATGCTCTCATTTTTGGTGAGCCAGCCCCAAGGCAGGCTGTTGCCAGCAGCACAGGCCTCAGCATCTTATTTCACTTGTGACAGTGGCTTAAGTTCAGGTTCCTCCTATTCCTGGCTCTTCTACCTTTTATCAGGATCTGGTGGTGTTTGGGAAATCTGAGGAAACCCATTGTGCATACTGCATCTTGCGGAAGGGCCAAGACTATGCTGACAAAGCAGTTTTTTGAGAGCACTTGACTTCATTTGGAAAGCAACTCCCTCTTGCTGTTTTTGGTGGTGTCATAGTTCTCCCCAACCTGACTGACAAACGAGCCTACCTGTAGTTGTGTTCACGCCTTTCCTCTAGGAAGCTGATGTTGAAGGAGTGCCAGGCTTGCTTGGATGGGGAAATCTCTTACATGGCTTGCCTTGTCTGTCCAAGAATTTTGGCTGTGTCTGTTGGCATGATAGAGAAATGTGTTTGCTAGGCTTTTATTCTTAAAGGGATAGAAATTTGATGGTATTTTATGCTTAAAAGGATGTAAGATTTCTTCAAAACCAGAGCACACAAACGTACATTCCCAGTCTGTTGCCTGGGACATTAGTCAGGAAACTCCTAATAAAGCTAAAGCCTAGCAATGTAAGATTAAAATACATTAGTCGAGGATAAGTTGTCTTGCACAAAAACCATCTTACTATTCATAGGAAATGTGCCCTAAGCCCAGTACAATTCTTACTTGTCAAAGTCTTCACGATGCTTAATGGGTTAACGTAAAGAATGTCAAAGGGTTTTATTGTACTTGTTTTATTATTTGGAAATTGCTCTTCCTGACTCGAGTGATGGCTGGGATTCTTACGTGGCAGTTTCTGCATGATTTCAAAACATCTTGTCTGTCTGATGAGATGTGTGAGTGCCTGCGTGCCCTGTCATTTGTTTATAGCAACATCAGAGAACTGCTGGTGTGAAAACCCAGGGCGGACGGGAGCGGGACTCCAGTTCGTGCCTGGGGAACGGCGTAGATGCACGTAGCAGAGCCGTGCAGTTCCCAGCCGCGGGGACAAGAGGACACGGCTGGCCGCACTCTCCTGGCCGCCGGCGGGGCCAGGACCGCATTAACACATCTTCGCTTTGCAGCGCAGAAAGTTCCAGCCCTCGAGGGGTACTGCCTGTGCACAGGTCGCAGCCCGGGCGGGCTCCGCGCACAGGCGGCTCTGCG
>VXBB01004321.1:99567-148102 GCA_013399915.1 Illadopsis cleaveri
CACGGCTCTGCCGGGGCTGCCCGCCCTCCCGCCTGCCGCGGCGTGATGGGCTGGGTGTCGGCGAGAGCTGGCTGAGAGACAGTGGTTCAGAGCTTCAGTTTTCCACAGGAAATGGCAGAAGCGCAGCTGAGTGCTTGCAGGCGAGATCAAACTTTTGTTACATATGCAGTGGTTTGGCCAGCGATTGCGTGGTTGGCGCTGAAATGCAGTCTTTCTGGACAGATTTCATTCATGTTGCTGCATGTTTACCCAGAGCTTGACACAAATGCAACACCGTGATGCATCAACTTCCTGGGCATTTTTTCCCTTCGTTTTTTAAATTATGAATCTAATATTTTTAGTAGAGTGGTATTCCGAACTTGATGTTCCTTATTTCAGCTCCCTCTGTCAGGGAAGGGAAAACGGAACGAGTCGTGTTTTGGGGAGGCAGAGTTAAAATAGGGTGTGTTTTTCATACCT
The DNA here is from genome assembly GCA_013399915.1 of Illadopsis cleaveri. Lineage (NCBI taxonomy): Eukaryota > Metazoa > Chordata > Aves > Passeriformes > Timaliidae > Illadopsis > Illadopsis cleaveri. The sequence goes on from VXBB01004321.1 coordinate 100,027, forward strand.
TCTCGTAAGCGTGCACAGGCACATGCAAACACTTTTATTAAGCTTAAATTCAAAATACTTGTCAAGCTGAAATGCAAATATTTGGGGAGGGGGGTGTGGAAGAGGAAGGGAACTGGGAGAACAAGGGTAACTGGAAGCCTAGATCACGTCTCCAGATAAGCCTTGTTAAGTTGTTACAGCCACAGAAGATGCATTACAGCTAATTATCTATTGTCTTAAGGCACCTTCTATCCCATAAGAGACCCAAAGGAGGATGCCAAGTGAGAGTGAAAAAAGGGAGCATTTAGTCCCCCCTGCTGTAAATAGATGTTGCTTAGTTCTGTTCCTCTGGTGGTTCTAGTGCAGCAGTGGATGTCCTCCCCAGAGGCTTCACTGAACCACCCCTCAAAATACATCTGCTCTCGGGGGCTTGTGTTGCAGGACCCTGGTGCATAATTCCAGTGCTGGTGCAGGCAGGCATGGCTTCCCCAGGAGTGCCACCGTTGTTTTTTACCTTGAGTCCTGCTACGGTGCCTGTAGGTTTCAGATGGCACTGTGTTGCGTGTCTGACATTGCAGCACTGGCTGTGCAGGCTCCTACTGAGCCTTTCATTTTGTTTTGCGGTTCTCTCTAACTCCCTCTGTATCAGCTCAGTGGATTTAAATGAACTTCATTCTGACCCTCATTTATCTTCCTTCTAGGGATACAAAACAGAGTTTTCATCTCCATTTTATTGTAGTTTTAGCTGCTACAGATCTCCTTGGTAGCTCAGTCCTGAGTTGAGCAAATAGCATTTTTTTATGATGCTCGAATCAGACCCTAGCAAATTGTCCATTTTGTTTTGCCTCTCTCCCTACGTCTCCCTGCTTTCTATGCAAATGTCTGTAATGTTGTTTTGCTTTTTAGCATCTTATAATACATAGTTTGGCATCCTGTTAAATATATTAAGAGTTACAGGTGCAAGCAAGAGCCAGGCCTCCTTATGGTAAAAGCCATTTTTTACTGCTGTAAATATTTATGTAGAATTAATCCAAGGGTGTGTTGCCTGCTCTTAAGTACTTTCAAGGCAACTAAACTAGGCGTTATAAACCATTAAACACATCAGTCTGTTTCTTCACCAGTTTATATAATCCTCAGTATTTTGATGTCTTGAGTGCTCCATGTTTGATTGCAAATGTTTCCTTCTCAGGCACTTAAAGCAGGTGGGGAAGTCTGATGTGAGAGATTATTTGACCGGCTTGAAACTGTTGGGGCAGTTTGTGGCAGGAGGCTTGGACTGCTGGAAGCTACATCTCTATTTAGTGGCCTAACCACAAGTTCATCCTTCCTCTGTCCTCAGTACTTGAAACACCATGATAGCACAACTTAGCAGGTAGCAGAGTTCTCACATCTCTTTGCACCTCTCCAGAAGAAGAGACAGGTCTTGTACTCTTGATGTTCAGTAAGTTGGGGTGTCATTTCCCAGCTGGGTTGCACGTGAACGTGCAAGCACTGGAATCAGTGGATTGGTCCATCAGGTGTGGACAAGAAGCAGTGGTGGGGTCCTTTCTGGAGATACCATGACCAGTGTGATTTGAGTGAAGGTGGGGGATGGAAAGCAGTGCAAAAGCAGACTCTGTAGCAGTACCTTATCTGCTGGCAAGTTTTTGTGGGGAGATGTGCCTCTCTCTGGGGGGCAAATGTCAAATCTCAAAAAAATTTCCTGGCTAAATTCAATACCTTAAAGTTCATCCAGACTGTGAAACAGGCAACCCATGAGGATCACGGGACACAGGTATGTAAAGAACATGAGTTTGTGCCTGATGCAGTCCAAGATTGCTCTAACAGAGTTTGTGAACACAAGTGTTGGGGAAGATGGTTGGAGGATCTGCAAGACACGAACCAGCCTTTCAGGGCTTCCCTCTAAGTTCTGCAGAGTTTTTAGCGGTTTCAGCTGAGGTTTTCTAGCCTGATGTCATACTCAGTCATCTTGGAAGCTGCTGAGTAAGATCAGTATTGCAAGATAACCTTCTCCTTCCTATAGATGATGGTCCCGTGTCTTCAGACAAAGATGTTTGAGCCAATTCCTTCCATGGGCCCTTGAGCCTGCTGGGCTTCTTTTGAGTGTGTTTGGCCTGAGCTTGGACAGCTGCCTCATTGGGAGCCCCACTCTCCAACAGGAGCCTGTTCATTGCTCTTGCAGGGTCAAAAGCCTGTGGATGAAGGTAGTGGCAGTCCTTCATATGTTGCACGCAGCAGGCCATGTGTCCTTCATCAGCTCCTTGATAACTTCTCCTGTGGGACAGGGTAGGGATGACAGAGACAAGGCAGGTGATGCAGTTGGTAATGAGCTGCTGGAGTATGGCAGCAACTGCTGGGATATTGACTGAGCTTATCTTTCTGATTACTGTATCAGAAAGAAGAGACTTTAAAAGCACTCTGAGGTAGTAATTTCCACTCCCTCCCAGAATTTTAACATCATGGCTGAATGAAAATTAAAAACTTTACGTTTGGGATTTCACTGATGCTTAAATGTTTCAATTACGAGCTCCATCTGAACAGCGTAGTGCACGTTTTACATCCTATAACAGTTGCACAAAGTGTTATTTCCCTTGGAACAGTGGGAGAAAAATACTGTGTGCTCAATGAAAGGCAGTAAAAGCTGGCACTTCTGTGGTTTAAGCAGTATTATTTTAGTTTCTTTATTGCTCATCAAACCCTTTCTTTTAGGTCAGATCTGAGAAATGCTTTGAGATGAATGGGAAGTTTCCCCAGGTCTTGGATCCAGTGCAAATCATTAGAGTAAATCCATGTATGTTGTTTTAAGGGGGGAGTTTGGATGGTAGGTCCAAGTAGCTCAAAGTCACCTACTTGGTATTATGGATTTCCTTTTTCACCGGGAGGAGGGATGGTATTAGCCAACATTTGAATTAATACAGAGTTAAGAAAATTGTTTTTTTCTTGTTTTGGAGGGGGGTCTGAGTCCTTGGGGGTCTCCATGTCTTTGTGGCAGGACTTGTGGTGGAAGGGACACAACTGGGGAGCTGGGGGATCACGGCATGGAGTTTTCTGTGGAGGAGTCAGCATGCACAACTCTGCTTTATTTGTTTCTGTACAGCTTCTAAAAATAGTGATTTTAGTGAAATAGTGAACCCAACTGAATCCCTGTGGTTTCTTCCTCTTCTTGATATTATTTAGAGAAGAAGATCAAAATAGTTAGAAACCCAGGATTAGGTCAGGCTTGGCTGACACGTGTCAGCTAACCTCAGTTTAACCTCAGCCTCTTCTCTTAATTCAGGCGAACTAGAGGGACTCGAAGCAAATAAGTAGTACTAAAATATCAGCACAGCTTAACCAAATCAATAAATGCTTTTAAATTTTGATACATAAATATACATACATGTGTGCATACAGAGACCATACCTTTTTTTAATTGGTGAGCATACTGTTATCTGTTACTTCTCTGCTTTTTGCTGTAATTGAACCATTCAGGATACCATTATGGCCTCAGGGGCAGTGTAAAAAATCAATTTAAAACTTATTTCAGCTGAAATGATAGGGGAATATTTGGGCACAAAATGGAATTTTATGCTATTTTCTTGGCCTTATTTTAAACTGTAATTTCAAGAATATCCTTTCCCCCCCACCTTCACGTTGTTTCCATTATATTTTTTACTGGTTAAATAAAAAAAAAGGAATAGAGTTGAGGTTTCTTATATGTGCCAGTGTGTTGTATGTAGAGGTCTTTGCTGTTTTGTTTTTCCCATCTATTCCAGGGCACTTGAGTCTCATGCCAAGAGGCTGACATGAGTGGTGGTGCAACAAATGATGTGGTTTTTTGCTTGATTCTCTTACCTGACAACCTCCCAAGCAAACTTCCACATCCTCTTTGAACAAGTTGTGAATTTGTCCCCTCTCCATTCCTGTGGGGGAGAGGGGGAAAAATCCCCAGAGGGCAGAAGATTTTGCCCGTTTGTGGCCACTGATGCTGGTGGGAGCTGGGATGGCAGTGGGGAGACCGTGCTCCTTCTCTGTATTGGGGTGGGTTTCTTTGGCAGGAGTGGGACAGAAGGATAATCAGTTTTTGTGTGCTTCTTGAAAACCTCTGTTGCCTTGAGAGGACACCTTGAGAATGGAGCAGTGGTGGGACTGGTAAATGGAGACCCATTGGGAGGTTGAGGTTTGACTGACTGGGTGATGAAGGTTTGTTTCCCCTCTGGATGTTTTGATTCATGTAACTCGTTTCAGTTACGAGTCTAACATAAAAAAAAAAATCAAAAAAAACCCAACCCAGAAATGGTTATACTGGAGGCACCCAGGATACTCATAAAGCTTATGTTTGCTGATATGATTATTCCTTTTGTCATCTTGGAGAGTACCTTAATAGCATTTATAGCCTTGGCCACGCTAGGGAGTTTTCAGGCTGCATCTACATTACTTAGTTTTTGATGTATATGAGGCTTTGAAATGATGATTGGGAAATGTGATTGTGTATACAAGGAGCATGTTAGGGGAATAACAATATAGTTTTAGCAGTAGATTGGGTTGCTGGCTTTATTGCTGAGTGCTGACAGGCTTCATGTAGTTTTTCAGCCATCCTGTGAGCTGATGACATAAGGTGCAGGTGAACATTAGGGACAACTTTGTGCCTTTTCCTAATGCTACAGCAAATGCTCTCTCTTCTGGTGCTCAAAGTTAATAAAAATGAAAAAGACACCACTCTCAGTGTGTTGGTGTTTCTGCAGTGTGTGTCATACCAGGCAGTTGGTTGTCAGCCACAAACCTTCCACATTGTCCAGAGTGAATACCCAGTAGTGCAGTGTCTGGGAACATCTACAGCCTGAGCCCTTTCTCCCTTGTCTTGGTTAGAGGTTGAGTACTCGTTTCTCAGAAGTTAGAAAAAAGCTTTATGGTCTTCCCCTCACCTTTCCCCTAATGCAGGTGTGAAAGAAGAAAGCTCTGCTCAATGAGATGGCAGCAGAGGAGGAGAGAGCTGTTTCCTGTAGCACATGGGTGTTGGGAGTTAAGTCCTCTGCCCCAGAGTAATTTTTTCTGGCCAATGTGTATTGCAGAAAGAGTGGGGGGCTCCTTTCAGGTGGTTTGCTGAAATTAGCAGCTTCCATGCAAAATATTTGTGTTGCTGGTCCAGCAAAGGATGTACAGGAAAAGCAAGCAGGGGATGGATGAGACAGTTCATCACCAGGCTGTGTTTTTCTTGCAGTGAGTGTGATGAGCAGCAGCACTGCCACCATTCATGTCCCTGAGCAGGATGGCATTCTGTGTACTCATTCTGTGGGGGCTGAAGTGGATGCTTGGTGGATGGTGGATCACATCAGTGCCTGTTCACTTTCCCCGTCTCCTCCCAGTTTCAAGATTCCTGCTGCCTCAGTCTCCCAGGCTGGGCTGTCATGTCCAGCTCTGGCAGTGGTTCCATCCTGCCAGTCCCTTTGCTCTGTCTGCAGGCTGTTTGCCCAGGATATAGGAGGCTTTAGCAAGGCATAAGAAAGAAGTAAGGACTATTTTCTTTCTTTGCTCTTGTCCTTGTTTACTTGCTGGCCGAAAGCAACATACTGCACCATCTCTGTATAAATCTGTAATTACAATTGTTATGTACCTGGTAAGTATTTTAAAGGTTTCAAAAGACATAAAGTGAAAATTACCCCAGAGCTTATAAACCTCTGCTTACTTTGCCAGAAGTGTTCAATTAGGCAGCCTGAAAAAAACACAGACATTGTGAAGGACTGTGCCAGCCAAATGGTCACATGTGGTTGGTTCTTGGTCTGCCCTTGCTTTCAGGGGTTTCCTGCAACAAAGAATTTCTATCAGTGGCCACATTTGCCTGGCAGCGGATGAGCTTCCCATTTTCCCGGAAGGTCACATAGTTATCCTGCTGTTAAATGATGTGAGGAGATATAATCTGATGTCTAGTCACTCCTTTTGCGTTCCATAGGGCTGCATCTCTCTGTTGCGAAAACAGAAGAGAGGAGGGCACTGATCAGGTGAAATGAGTCAGTGAGAAGATAGCTGTTGGCTGATTTTGACAGCAGGAGTGAGGGGCATGTTCCTGGGAGCAGCTGCAAAAGAAGAAGCCACCACTGGTGTGGATCAGTTCAGCCACATGGATGGGGCACAGGCAGGCTGACACCTTGCTGAGACTTGTCTTAGTTACTTTAGTTAATTTAACTTGATGTGCTCTTGAATCATCACACTTCCTTACTCTGGCAGTTTGTGGGTAAGGAGAAAGTTCTACAGCATGGCATATGGGACATGACCATTTTCTTGGGCTCTGCTGAAGAGGTACCTATCATCTTGATGATATTTTATCCTCTTCCTGAATTCTTAGGCTGAGTTCATAGTAAGCAGTACCCTTTTTTGGTGTAATTGTTCCTGAAAACAACCCAAGAGGTTTTATAGTATGGTAAGAGGGTATCCCATAGTAAATATGTAGGCCAGCTTGGAGGCTGAAAAGGTGCTCAAGAGACTTGAAGTTTCCCACAGGGATTCTCTTGGCTCATCACTGATAAGGAAAAGAAATTGTCTTTGATTTGGTTTAAACAATACTGGATTGATAATAAGGAACAGGACAAAAATTGGACACCCTGTACCAAGAGACCTCAGGACAAGTGATTGTGTGCCTGATGAATCAAGCTGGCAGAGGTGGATAAGGGAAGAAGTTCTTGCTCACCCCAGTTGGTTCCAGGCTATTTAAAAGCACAGTGTTAGACCTAGTGTAAATCCCTGTGGGTGATGATGTGTGGCTGACTGATGTTGGTGCTCCGTGGGATGTTGATCTGCTCAGTAGGAACTTGGCTGGTGTGACACTTGGGCACTGGGCTCTTCCTGCCACGGTGCTTCAGGTAGTAATGGATGTTGATACTGGGATCTTCCTAAAGGTACATGGAAGCACAGGAGACAGGTAAAGCTCTTTCTGTGGTGGTTTAAGGCAGCTGAAAGCGAAAGTGCAGGCAGGGATCAGTGCCGCAGGATGTGTGGGAGGCAGCGGGATACTCGCCAGGAGATGGGAGCACACAGAGGCGTTGCAGCTGAGCCGTGAGGGACTGGTAATACTTCTGGGTCAGCAAATTCACAGCCTTACGTGGCTTTTCGAGAGCTCTTATGAGCATAGACCTTGCTCATGTGAACAGCACATGGACTTCACACAGCCATAAAGGCCTTGGGACAGGCTGGTGAGTGAGCAGGTGAACAGGAACCCCCGAGAAGATTAGAGAAGAGGCCTCTTCAAGGACTGGATTTCTGTCTTCAAGTGCTGTGGCATAGCACCTGGACCTGCAAGAGTCTGAGGCTTTAAAATTCATAAAACAACCCTGTTTTTAAATTGCACTGCTACGAAATATTGCTCCCAGGTGGGGGAAGTGAGTGGGGCTGGGGTTGTGGCAGAGGTATGTTGAATGTCTCTGCATTTTTGAGGCAGTCAAATAATTGAAGGAAACTTTGCATCCTGCAGTGTTTTGCAGTTTCTCTGGCCCTGTGGTAGTTTTGGATAAACAGTGTTGGGCTGTAGTGCCTTTGCTTATGTGTTGTGTTTGGCTGTGTTCGAGTTGCTACAGTCAGGGAAGGTTGGCTTTTTCTTGCAAAGAGCTAAGTAAGTCTTGCAGGCCTCTCTCTGGGATGTTATCCAGCAGGGATTTGGAAAAATAGAGGTTGTAATGCTGTGGGCCATATGTGCTCCCCAGACTGCAGGTCCTTCGCCCCAGATGAAGCATCTTCACTTCTCTGTCACCTCTAAGCAGTGAATGTGGCCGGCAGCAAGGCAAGCTGCCACTGGGGAGGTGGGCCAGATGCCTGGGGATGGATGCTGGACTTCCAGACCTTCAGGGGGAAGTGCTGCCAGCAGAAATGAGAGAGATTTCAGAGGTCAGAGTCATTCTGGCTACCCACTGAGATGCTTTTTTTGTGGAGAATGCTAGGAAGATTTTTTTTTTTCCTGTAATACAGGGACATTTCTGTGCATGCCAGAATACCACAGAAATTGGTTTCACTGTATCATTCACTGTAAGTCTGAAGAGGTAGATTATTTTGCTCTGGGTTGCCATACAGCAGAGACAACTGCTAGGGGCTAGGTACTTCTGGTGCTTTTATTTCCTTAGATGCTTATAAAAGAAAGGTCACAAAACTCAGTACTTCAGAAAAAGTATCCCTGTGCTACTTGTGTTATTGAACCTCTCTAGTGCATGTCTTGTGCTGGGTGCTGTGTGGTACAAGCTGTTCCAAAGGTAATACTAAACCCAGTGCTGTAGTCCTTGTTTGGGCAACATTCCCACTGATTTTGGTGGTAAGGACAGCCTGTCAAACACTGAGATAAGTTCTTGCATTTGGTAACAAATTAAAGAAATTCCTGAGTCAAAGCTGTAGGCCCACATTTAATTTTGCTTAAGATAAGCTTTTCCAAAACTGAAGATGAGTATCAGTAACTTACTGCAGATACTTACTCCTAATTTGAAAGGATTTTTTTTCCATTGTTTCACTGATTAATGGTGTTCAGTTTAAAGATTGCACAGTGCAGCCTGTGAGGCCTTGTGCTACCTGGCTCTAGCCTATTTCCACTGGCCCACATAAGAAAAATTCTAAAAATAGTCCAGCAGTGTAGGTTTTCAAAAGTAAATTAGCTTTTAAAAATAAGAACTTGTAAGGAGGAGGAGGAGGAAGAGTTTCAAAATACACAGTTCCTCTAACATGGAAAAAAACCCAAGCATAGCTGTCCCTCAGTAGTTAGGACCTGCTGTGGCTTTGCTGTTGTGCTTTACTTGTTAACTAGTTCTTCATTATGCCTGTGTGCTCACAAAAGAATTGCCTTCTGTTTCTGGAGAATGGAAACAATTTTGCAAGCTGACAGAGTGCAGGGACAGACACCAGCGATGTGCAGACTCTTTTTAATGAAAAATACCTGCCTGTGGGAATGCATATGATGCCTTGCTTCCATCTTAAAGAGCATGTTTGGTAGCAGATGGGTAAGACAAGGAGGAGTAGTTTGAAATATTTTATAGGTTTAAATGCAGGAATGACATAAACACCTATGTAATGCAAGGATGCTGAACTTAGGTAGCAATGTTCTTGCAGCAGAATGCTGGGAGCCAAGATAAGTTGGTGACGCTGTCTGTCTGACACACATCAGCAGTTAGACTGTGGTGGCTGAATGCTTCTAAAGCAAGATTAAATACAACAAGAGAAAAACACCTTAGCCAAAACTCATTCCTCCTTAAGTGTACAGATACTCTAGCTGATCTTCAGGAAGGATATATGGGCTGTCACCTCTCTTCAGCACACAGAAACTGCCTATGCGTGGGATAGTTGGCAGGTTTTATAAGGAGACCTGTGGTGATGAGAGCCCTCAAACCACCAGAGCAGATGGGGGTGCTGATGTCTGCCGACTTTGCCTCCTCTGACCAGGAATGTCATAGGGAGAGAAAGGCACGAGATGGAGCTTGAGGTTGTGGAGGGATTCGAGTTATCAGATGGGTGGGAGAACACTGCCTTATCAGGGCTGGTGAGGTTCTAATTACAGGCTGTGTGAGGCAGGAGCTGTGAGTCACAAAGTGTTTTCTAAGGTTTGGGGCTGGATGCTCAGGTGTCAGCCACTATTGCAGGGGACTTCTTTCACTGAGTGAGGAGGCAAGGCAAGGTTTTCCTTTGGATGGGACCCTGTCTGCCGCCTTTGTCAGCCTGATATTAGATGGCTCTGATTTGCCCAACCTAGGGCTATGTTTTGAGACTCCCTGGAAGTTTACCTGGAACCAGGTTGCTGCCTGCTTAATAGGTGCTTCTCTTGCAAACAGTGCAAACACATCCCAACTGCAGAACTGGCTACAAAGCTGGCTGCTGAGCAGATTTAAACCTGTACCATTGGCTGCTTGTGCAATCCATGTTGCATACTTCTGACTGTGCTGGTAAGACATTCCTATCCAGAGTGAGAGGATGAAGTGCAGACACTGGAGTCTTTAGGGTTGGGATTTACACATTTTCTGGTCGGGTAGGGTCTGAGTTGGGTGAGTCCCTGGGACATATCCTTTTTTTGGGGCAAGGACAGCATTTAGAGGGAAGAGGTGTTAAGAAAATGAGGAGTTGTTAGTTTACTTCTCCCCTTGACTGTCATTTGAGAAGCATCATTGGCGTGAGTTCTGATCTTTCTTCCTTTAGAGGTTTGCAGTGCTGTTGGCATTGCACTGATAGGCAGAAAAAGTTGTTGATACTTAAACACAAATGTTGGCCATGGCATAAGGAAAAATGAGAACAATTCAGCACCTCACATAAAACATCCTCTGAGCCTGGAGTAATTAGTTCAGTTTTGTAGCCTGATTTCCAGAAAGAGAAAGAATAGAACAAACAGCAGAAAAGATAATGAAATTTGGGGTGGCCCACAGGGATTGTTTCTGTACAGTGATAGTCAACCACAGTGGTGTTATTTGGTCCAGAAAGAAGACACCTGGGGATTCTGTGATTGCACCATGCAAGGGACTGAGTGGCAAAGTGGGAACTTGAGCAACTGCTGAACTTTTTGTGGGAAGACAAGATGCAAGACTGAAAGAGTAAATTTCAAGTTACTCTGAAGAGCCCTGTCCTTTTGCCAGCATGGTGGGGGTTTGTGGAACTGTATAATTGCAAAGGAGTGGCTGGGAAACAACGTGCTGGGGTTATGCACATGGAGACTATTTCTAAAGATTATATGAATCCTATATTAATAATTGCTGAGGAAGTACTGGTTTGTGTTTTAGCCAAAGCTTTGCTTGGATAGGCTTTGTAGGCATTGCACAAGATGTGATGGGTGTTGCTGCCCTTTGTGCTGGATGGGCACTGCAAACTGAGGCTGCCTCCTGCAGCAGCACACGAATAACCTTTATTGCTTTCAGTAGTCCTGTGAATGAGCGAGAGCCTCAGGACTAAATGTTCTACTGTTCTGAGCTCCTTTCATGATCACTTCTCCAGGTTTGCTTTTGCCATTTTGACACAGGCAACTCTTCCTTCTCTGAGTTTCATGTGTGCTCTATTCATTAGGAGTGGTGACCTTCTGGATACTGCTCCTTTTCTTTCCCCTTAAGTTCGAAGAAGTTCAGTATTTACATAAGCAGCTTGCTTGCTATTTTACTGCTTTCTGGCATAATCTCTCTCAAATGCCTTTCTGAAAATAGTCTGTCCAAGTAAAAATATGAGGTAAAAATATTCTGTCAAAGCAGAGTGTTTAGAAAAAGCTGTAATTTTGAGTTGTATCAAATAGAAACCCAAGCCTTTGCAGTTGATTAGGGACAGGTGTTTTAACTTCTTCTGCAGCTGCTTTTTAAGTTGTTAACTGGAATTTTTGACCTACTGAAAAAAACCCCCTATACAACCCTCACTAAATTTGGTATCAGGGCTATAGCACTGTGAGCTTGTTGTAAAGCAGAAAGAAGGATGCAAAGCACCACTTCATTACACTGGATTGTTGCATCAATAATGTAGTAATGTAATTTCTTGGAGGGAAAATAATGGGATCTAATGATTTGACCAGTGTGTTTACTGATACTGTACCACAAATTAACTGTGGCTTTCTTGCAATTAAGTGCTGCAAGCAATTTCTGTTAAAAGTGCATGCAGGGCGTTTGAGCTCAACTTCCTCCATCCAAGGACTTTGACCCCACTCTTTTAGGATTATCCACAGGAAAATAAAAAAAAGTCTCATGATGGGAGTGGGTTTCCCTGTTCATCATGTAGTGGTGTGCCAGAGGCTGCTGCTCTGCTTTCTTACACCCATATTTTGTGACAACTGGGGGGACTGACCCGGGGGAAAAGTGCCATGGAGGGGCTGTGGACTTCAAGGCTTTGCCTGCATGTGTTTCCCCATGGGATTGTGGATAACAGGAGTGAGGTCTAGGTGGAGGTCTGTCATCTTTCTGACATCACTGGATTTGTCTGAGAGGCTGGTGGTGCTTAGCTGAGTGCTGTACCCTCAGGGAAAGATTTGATCTCACTGAGAAAAGCAGCTGGTGGCCCCTTTTGTGATATCCAGGCATGGTGTGGGGTGGAGACCCTGGGGAAAGGCAGAACAAGCCGTGAGGCAGGGTGGGCTGCTCAGACAGTGAGCAGACTTTGTATCAGGATGGGCTGCTCAGACAGTGAGTAGTCTCGGTATTTCATTCAATTGTGGCCAAAACCCAGGAGTGGAGAGTGGCTACGTGTTTGGGTTGGGTTGATGAATGCTGTTTTCTATCTTTCTGTCATTCAACACATTCCTGTGTTGCTTCTCCAATGCCTGACAAAAGTTCACCTTGCTGCCAGCCTTCTCTGCCATGGGGAAAAATGATGTAGGCTCTCCTAAATCTCTGGTTTCCATAACACTTGCAGTTGTTAGTGGCCTTCGTGCTATAGTCTTGTGCAGAGGGGTTGGAAATCTGCCCCTGAGCTGGAAGGTTGCTGGGGGATAGTGGAGGAACTGGCAGGCAGGTGCCACCACGTAAAACTCATTTTCTTAGAAATGAGGTAAGAAATGCAACTTCCCATTTTGCAAGGATTTTGATAAATGGGTCCGCATGTGCTCATTCATATTTCTTGTAAACTCCCTGAACAGTCTCGCTTGTGTCACGTACAGGAGACAGAAGCTTACAGGAACTGCAGTTCTGGCTCCTGACAGGGTGGGTTATAGGCATTGCCAAGGATCCTGGTGTCTTTGGCAGGCAAAGTTCTGGCTGGTTTTGTATTGGTGGATTCCAAGATATTTTCCCGCTTTCTTTGTTATGTACTGTGGGTGGGAGGAGGGATAGAGTACAGAGGCGATACATTTCTCAAAGTACTTTATAATGTACTTTAGTCCCCCACTTTGAAACTGAATAGAATGTTTATGAAGAGATTTTAAGTGACAATTTTCTGTTGGAAGATTTATTTAGTGATATGAAATGAAATAATTCTTCAGTCTCATATTTTAATTTCCTATAAAAGAGCCAAAATGATATATTTAATCATTTTCTAACCACACACTTTCAAAACTGTGTTTATCTGATCTTTTTACCACAGAGGATAATTGGCTTATACAAAACAAAGTATTTTTCTGGTAGTAGGTTACTTGCTTTTAAATATGTATGTAGCAGCTTTTCTTTAAAAAAGGCTGTGCCAGGGAGAGGTCATACTTCAGGTCATACAAGTGACATCGAGTGTTTAAAAAATGGGACACTGCAAATAGCAGAGAGAAACAGTTGCAGCTATCTCTGTGATGTGAGCTTGGGACTGTGACTAACTGGGAAGATTTCCCATTTATTTACCTGAAAAGAGGAGTTCAGCCTTTCACAGGGATTTGCAGGAGTTTTGCTGGTAGCACTTTCTGTTAATAAGCACTTGGCTCTACCTGGAGGTACAGACAGACATTTAGTACACTGTAGACTACCTGTAGATAAAAGTCCTCTGGGGAATGGCAAACTAACGGTGATGGTGAAGCTTCCTCCCTGGGAACAAGGGGGAGCTTCTTATGTGCTTGGGCCATGGGCCAGGCTTATTTTTTCTTGGATTTGCTATGGGAATTTGGTGTCAGCTTTCTTCCAAACAGTACAAAATTGTAATTTATTTTATTTATAGAGCTGTGTGATTTATACCCTAAGATATGTCTCAGTGGCTTCAAATTACAGAGAAGGATGGAAATACTGGCTGATTTTTCCCTTACCCTGTCTCTAGACTTAGAGCAGCAGGTCCAAGGCTAAAACTCCACAAAAGCACAATTTAGTGTAATGGCCTCAAGTATTACAGTAAACCTTCCTGAAATTCCTGCTTCTGATATCTGGTGGTGTGCTACAGTGATCTTTCTTAGTCTTATCATTAGTGTGAGGGAAAGTGTCTTCAGTTTCATTTAGGTAAATACATCATCAGGCAGATCCAGTGGTTGAAGAGTGGGAAAGATCCATTGGAGTCACTATAACTGTGTTTAAAAAAAAAAAGATAAAACTCATCCACCAAACGAGTCTGTGACCTGGTATCTGCTTGAGTTATTGAGAGCTGACCTAGATGTATGTACTTGTGTTAATCACTGTGTTTTACTGCGATTTCTCTTTCTGAAGTGTGCTTGTTGGAGAAAAACATCTTACATTTGAACTTTAGTACAGTACTTCCCTCCTTAGACAATTTTCAGTGATACCAGCCTTTGTGTCTGAAGCACTGCTGTTAATGGAAGCTGTTGATAGAAGCTGTCAATGGAGGCTGTCTATAGCATTTGAAATGAGTGGCCAGTGGGGACACGAGCACAGCATGTCACTGCTTTGGCGTGCCACCCATTTCTAAGGGCAGCTTAAGGATATCCAGACATGGCAAATACTCTACAGTCCATTTCCCTCAGGTTGCCCAATGCCTTCTCCCGGTGAATGCAAGTGATTTTCTGACAGGAGCCATTTGAGGCAACCTTGCTGCCTCAGGGTGCTGGATAAACTGTCAGCTAATGCCAATTTGCCTGTGTTTTACATATGTAAATGTAGTGTTGGGAAACACCACCTCCTTTGAGCCTGTACCAACCAGCCTTATACTTGTGCAGCTATTTCAGTCTAGGGATGTTGAGGCTTGCTGTCACCTCAGTGCTCATGCAGGAGAGCCCCAGTGGCAAGTGCAGCTGTAACTATCTAGGGAGGGAGTGTGATGCCTCTCATTTTGGTGCAGCAAGAGCTGCCTAACTGTGGGAGTTTTTTCCCTGACTCTTGGGAAGCTGGAAGGGATGTAAAGTAGGGGTAGGTACTGCCCTGACATGCCCAGCCTGGCTCACGGCCCTGCATGAGCCCTGGGCTCTGCCAGGTGGAAACCATGCAGGGATTCTGGGGAGTTAGGGTCTCTGTGCTCCCCTTTTTCTTGGCTGTGAGTCTGGGATTCTGATGGGCTAGTAAGGAGATGCTCTGTTGGTGTCTAGCTCTCTGTCTCTGTGAGCAGGATGGATGCCCAGCTTTGATCGTCTCGAAGATCAAAAGAATCATGGAAGCCTAGTAAAAACCAAAAGCTTAAGTGCTTTGACTTCTTGATCTCCATTGCAGAACCAGACCACTCCTTTCAGCCCTGTGCACTGTGTAGACAGTCAGTTCTGAAGCCTAGTTGCTCCCAAAGACCTGGGGCCAAGCGGAGGGTCTTTGGAAACCTCTCTGCTCAGAGGTGACCTTTGCTGCCAGCACTATGTCCCCCAGCTCAGCAGTGCTGGGAGGCTGGCACCGTCCCATGGGAGGTTCTCAGGAGGTCTCTGAACTCTGGATGTTTTCCAAGACTGTAGCTGGGCCTCTGTGCAGCAGCTGGTCACATTCAGAAACTCTGCACCTTTTTATGGCAGCAGAGGGAACCAGAAGGCTTAGCAAGTCCTGTTGGCTCCTCCAGAGAAGGAAGGAGGGATTTATGGTCTTTAAATAAAAGTAATAAAAGGCCAAATATGTTTTCAGACTTGTATGAAGTGAATGCCTAAACTTGGAGGAAACTGAGGGGAGATTTATGCATCGTGTTTTGTCCTGCATGCATGTGAATGATTCCTTGAGAGAAAGTAAGAGTTAAAGGAAGTGGCAAAGAAGGGTGGATCCCTCCAGGAATAGCAATTACCATACTGTGGGAACACAGGACACTGCCCCTTCTGTTCTTGCATATGTGCACTGAACCTTGAAAGACACCTGGAATCTGAACAACATTTCAGGCCAAGACATCTATCCAGAAAAAGAATACATGGACAAGGGGAATAACCTTGCTTTCCTGAGATGATGCCATTTGGGTGTCAGGATCGATACCTGAAGCCACACAGACAGGCAGACTCTTCCCTTGCAATGTATCATTATTCCTCTCTGGAAAGTGCATGTGCCTTGATGAAGGGTATGTATGTTTGCATTGCAAGGATACGAATTTGACTGAAATTTAAATGTCCACATTTGTATTTGATTGCTTGCTGTCTCCTAGCCAGCAGCACAGTGGAAATTAAGAGATCTGTTTGACCAACTAAATTGAATTTCAGTTTTGGTTGCTCAGGAACACTGCTGTAAGTGGCTTTCATACTGACTCAGCATCCCCCCCAGAATGTGGGTAGCAGATGTCTTAGATCACTTCTTCAGTGGGGCCAGCTGTTGATGTGCCTCAAAGGAAAATGCGCAGTTGTTCATTGCATGGGTTTGGCAAATGATACTGTGCTGCCTGCATTTGAAAACCTGGCTCAGCATCCGCCTCCATGGTTTATTTGCAAGGTGTTCATGGTACCTGAGGCAGTGTTGCTCCACCCCCTTGCAGGGTGTGAGCTGGTACAGAGTCAGGCCTGTAGCAAGTACACTTGTCAACAAGCAGTGAGGGTGCACTTTGAATTCAGAATAGTTTTGTCCTTGCAGTATTTTGGTGACATGCCTGTAATTACTCCTTTAGTTGTTGTAGGTGTTGGGTTTGTGATCTGTAACAAAAGAGGAGGGAAGCAGGAAGGAATGAGTAATGTTCCTGTGACAAAAGCAGTGGCTGAATTCCTATGTGTGGAGTGTGTTCTGGAGACTTCTTCCAGTCCTTTCCTTCTGTCACCCTGCACCAACTGAACTCCGTGGGAATTATTTTCCCCCTCTGTCTTGCCCTTCCTCAAGTAGTGGCTGCATCTTGAGTCAGAAAATCCCATGTTTCTTGACAGCATGGTGCTGGGCTGGCTACAAGTCTCTGCAGTTGCAGTTAAAGCGGGTGATACGACATTGGGTGCTGCCCTCTGCCACGGTCACTCCTCCCTTTCCTCATTCATAAGTCAGGACTAGGTTGAATTTGAGATTGAAACACAGAACGGGGGGATAAAACTCTTCCACCCATATGTAATATAATTGTGAGAAACCACTGCTCACTTTAAAATTTTAGAAGGTTTATTAAACTAACAAATACAACAAAGGACTGAAAAAGAAAAAGGACAGCACACTGGGAGTTGGTGACCCGGCAGCTACGAGCTTGTCTACAAAATGGCTGCTGTGCCTTTTATACCCCTGGGGTTGCATCAGGCAACCCTGGGCCCTCCCAAAGTCTGTCAGCCAACTCCTCTTTCCCGTTTATTGGTGGCGGCTACTTTCTTGCAACTTGATTGGAGGTCAGGTGTGGTCATGCTGTGCTCCCCAGCAACAAGCCTTCCCTCCCCCAAATGCCCCCTACAAAGGGCACAGGTACACGCCCTCCCTCTACATGTCCTGACCACCAAGGCTGTCCCTTGGCAACTGTACAGGGCAAAAGGGGACTATGGGGAGAACAGAGGACATCCAAACAGCAAATCACAGTAACATAACTATACATCAGTAAAACTTCCCTGAACGTACACATACTATTTATTCATTCCTTAATTGCAAGAGCCAACCATCGCATTGCTTGTCTACAACATAACGTACCTGGGGAGCAGTGTAGTCAAACCCCACAGTGTATCTGCTGCATGGCTCTCCTCTCACTCCTTTAAGGGTGTCTTGAAGGAAGGATCAGCTTTGCATGGTGTCCAGGAAGGTTGCAGCAGATCCATTCGGCGTTTGAGAGCTTCAACAGTTTTTGAGGCTGACTGCTTATTTTTACCCATGTATGTGCTGCAGGAAAATGAAAAAGTTGCTTTCTGAAAGGCAGACATTTCTACAGGTGCATCGCCTTCCCTGCAATTTCTCTTGCTTTGAAGTGTAAACAGTGGAGGCAAGAGCAGTGTCAAAAAGCTATCAGTGGGTGCAGAAAACATGTCAGAGTGCTTCCTGCTGCACTCAGCAGTAATGGGAGCTGCTGCGCATTTGACTGGAAGCGATAGAGGCAGCTGCCTCTCCCAGTGCTCCTGTGGCCATGTCCCTTCCTGCAATCATTCCTCCAAGGCACTCTGTGACATGGCTTTTGCCTGCATCACTGCTGTGCACCTTCCTAGTGAAGTCCAAGGCAGCACTCCCAGTGTCTCCCAGGGAGTGGCCTCTTCACAAGGTTTCTGCCTCACTTCTAATTTTGGATTGTGTGGTTTCATTTAAAATCCACAGACCATGGAAAGTAGAGGGGCTGATTTGGGATTTTTGCCTTAGGCGTAACATCCAGCCTGGATGTTCCTTGACTGTCACTGTGATGCATCCTTCAAATAAATTCCTTAAACTGCAACTTCTTGTTGTGTTGGGAAGTCTAACCTTATGCCTGTTTCACCAAAGAGGAGGTTGCTGGAGTGACAGTGTCACGTACCATGCATGGTGCAGCATGTTACTAATTATTGTACATTGTACATTCCATAAATTCTGACTTGCATTTGTTACTAATTAGGAATTACTGTACTGCTGCTGGTCTCTGATGTTCTCTGTGTATCGTCCATAGGGTAAACATCTGCCAGAAGGTGATGTTTTTCCCAAAGAAGATCTAAGCAGTCATCTCCTCCAACCTCCCTGCAATTCCCCCAAAGTTCCAGACTTTCCTGGCTTCAATGTGAAATGCCCACAGGCATAGCTGTGAGGAGTTACAGGCAGCCGGTGTTCCTGTGGATCATGACCTATTGCAAAGGAGAGTTGGGAATGCCAGGCGGTGCAGTCCAATCTTACAAAGAATTAAAAGAGGTTTTGAAAATAGAAAGCAAGTGTGGGTTTAAATGGTGAATTCTTCAATGTGACCTGTAAAGTGCTGTAAAAATGTGCAAACAGCAACAGGAAAGGGAGCATTTAGCCATGTACTTCATTTCTTTCTTTAAACCTCTGAAGCTGCCAGAAGCAGCAGCAGTGGGCTGTCCCCACTGTGCTGTGGTGTCCCGGGATGCCCTGATCTCCCTGGTACCCTGCTGGGTGATTGATCTACCCCATACAGGTCCTGTGTGGTGGTGATAGTGTATTATGAGATGGCACAGCTTAGCATGGGCTATGATAATGTTATTCTATATCCTTTTGAGATAATATATATAGAAATGTTTTTAGAAATTGTGAAAAAGTGTTGCTCTTTCTAAGCAGTATTTTTCCATCCTTTCCAAATCCATCCTTTTTCCAGTGCGTGGAGAGGTGAACTGAGTGGAGATAATTGCTGTAAGCCATATGGGCCTGCAAACCAAGTGGATGCACTCCACAGTCTGGTTTTCCAGTTTTTGAATTTGTATCAGTGCTGCTGAAAATAGCTTTTTCTTTAGATGCTCTTGCTTCGGCTGCTTTGGGGTGACACAAAATGTGTCCATAGCATTTGTTAACTTTTAACTTTTGCAGTTTGGCTTTTTGATGATTGAGTTGCCTTGATTTTCTCTTGATATCCTTTAAATCTTGTCCTTCAGATAGGATGAAACTTCAGCTGTGCAGGGATGTTGGGCAAGCCACAAGAGTTCATTCCTAACCGTGGCCACAAAACTTCTGATTAGTTAGATCTGCTGAGTATGGTCTTATGGGTTAGACATAAACCTTTAATACGTCTAACATATGACTAGGCTTGAGATGGGAAGGGGAAAAGCAGATGACCACTACAGCACCAGTGGAGGGGGTGAAAATAGGATAAGTGGGTTTTGGCTCCACTTTTACTTGTTGCTTCATAAATGATTGCTGAATATGTGTTGTGCATGAAGTTACCTCAAAACCTCATGATACCATGCAGCTGGTTAAAAGAGCACAGTGACCATCCTGAAAGTCCATGTACTGTCACTGGAAGATATAAGCTGATACAGGCTCAAAGTTATTAAAACCATGTTTCCAAACACTTTCCTTTCCTCTTAATGCTCTGCTTTCCCAGCCCTGTGACCTGCAAGAGCCCCTGGTGTTAACCAGAGCCATAGAAATTTGCAAAGATGTAGGATGTCAAGACTGATGGGGTGGGGTCCTCCTTCTGCAGCTCCTTTGGCAATGTGACTGGTAGGACAGCCAGTGCTGAGGCTCCCTGCCAGCAAAGGACCTGGATTTTGGCATCATAGTGCAGGGATTTCTTACTAGCATGTGGCCAGTGTCTCCCAGTGCATCACCTGGCATTGTTTCTAGGCCTGCATTGTCCGGCATCCTGGGAAAAACCCTCGATGGTTGCTCTTGGAGAAGCAGGAGTTCCAGGGACTTCACTGAGAGTGGAGAAAGGCAGCTAAAAAGAGACATGGGGAACAGCCCAGCTTTTGATAATCCCTGATTAAGCCACTTGGCACCAGGCTGATCCCCTGAGCTGCCGATACAACAGTTGGGAATAGCCTCTCGGGAAGGCCTGGGACTTCCCGAGAAGTCATGTGAAGGGTAGGCCGTGCTGCAAACACCCCTCCTCAGCCATCACTGTGGGAATGCCTGTCACCTCCAAGCACTGGGCCAAGGGATGGAGGTATTTTCATGAGGGCCATGAACTCTGTAAAGAATGGGTGAGCCTGAATAAACCTATTTTCCCTATCCTGCCTCAACAAGGTAAGCTACCTTTTAAAAACACAAAGTACACAACAGGCACTTGTAGTTACTTCTACAAGAAACAAAAATGAGTGTATTGTGGGCCCTTTGATCAGCAACTGCTGTGGCAGCCCTGGCCTGGCTTTGAAATCCCCTGGAACTTGCCAGAGCTATTGAGCAGGTCATGCATTAAGCTCTGGGAAATGCCAGGCATTGGTCTTGCTGTCAGTGTGTGCCTTCAAAGCCAAGGATGGGATGGGGTGATGTGGAGGACCAGTCCCCTCCTGTGTGTGTTAAGTCCCACTGTGAGGCAGACGGATATGCTGGACATGATGGGGAGTTTCCTGAAGTGAACAGTTCTTAATTATAGAATTATAGGATGGTATGGGTTGGAAGGGACCTTAAAGAACATCTATTTTGACTGTTCTGCCATGGGCAGGGATAATAATAATGATGATGCAGGGAGCTCTTGCTTGCTGGTGTGTTATTAGGGATGGTTTATTTACAAAGTACCTCTGCAGGCAGTGCAGACAATGTCAAATAAAACACAATTTTGAGGTAGGGTGCCAACACAGGAGCTGTTAGGTTAAGTACCAGGAAGTCTGCACCCTGGCAGATTGGTCTGATACTCTTTTACTGTAACCTATAGAAATCTATTTGAAGCTGCTTAGGACTTTTCATCTATTGTGTTTTATTCCCCCCTCCCCGCCTTGTTGCTAAACATTGCTATTTTTCAATTATGCATGAATTGTCTTCACTTCCTCTTCTCTCCCTGAACTATAAGCAGATTTCCCCAAAGCCCCTGTGCTTTCTGAACTTGCTGATCCTCTTGGTGGCATCTCCCCAGATGTGCCTGTCTTCCTACTCCCATCCCCCTAGACCTGCAGCCTTTGACACAAAATTTTGCTTTTGGGAGGTGTATATGTCAACCTTGGCTTCCAGCTCCCCTGTGCCAAATCCATGGTAGCGGGGGAATGTTATCCAGGTTTACACTGGTGTAGTTGAGCAGAGACTTCCCCATTCCCTCTGTCTATGTGAGGTTATTGTTGAAATATATCTATTCGTCCATGTATGTTTCTAATCCCATAAGAGTAAGTAGTAAAGGTTGTTTAATTAATCTAGGATTCGTTCCCTCCAAGACATGTTCCTATTTGGAAGATATTCAGGTTTTTCTGGGCAGAATCTTTCTTTATTACACTTTTCTTTTACTCATTGTGCTGGTTTATGTTGTGAATTTTATTTCTTCTAATAAAGCAGTTGATTGGAATTTCCTAACTCTGTGTCTTAGCCCATCCCTGTGTCATACTTCTTTTCTACAAACTGTTTATCTCCAGACTGCTCGTATCTTGCTGGCTCCATATGAGCTCCAAGACTGCTCAACAGCAGTTTTATGGTCTTGGTATATATTTGGTTTCTTTAGACCTCTTCTGTGCATGTCATTTAGTCTTACTGAGTTGTAAAGTGGTAGGCTAAATTTATCCCTAAAGTCCATTGACTTCAGTAGATGTTTGCTATAGAAGAAATTTGGCACATTGATTAAATGGATACACTAACAAATTTCTTCTTTTTTTTAAAATTTTTTCCAGGCTTCTCTAAGTCATAAATTTTATCTCTTGTTAAATACATTTGTGTTCTTTGTACAGAACACATAGGGAAATAACTATTGAGTGCTTCATCCATCTGGATTCTTGTTATGTGATCCCCCTGCCTTGTTGAACAATAGACCCATTCTCTCCCCTATATTTTCTTTGGTTATATTTATAAAAACATATACCTGTTTCCCATTACTCCTTCAAGCTAAAAGCAAAACAAAAACCCTACTGTTTGTTCCCTTAACATTATACCTTATAATGTTTTACCTCCAGCATATATTCAGGCTTTTAACTTCTTTCCTTTCCTCTCTCATTTATTTCTCATTTGAGAAATGAGCTTTCTTCATGCCAAGAGTCAGGGAAGCCATTTATTTTGACCCACTTGTTTCTCTCTAGCAATGGAATTGCTTTCACGTGTATTTCTTCAGGTTAGCCTTCAGGATATCCCATCCTCTCCATTTTGAAATGCAGGTCAGTTTTCTCAGTTTTTTTAGCTGAAGATAAATCTGTTTTCCTGAAGAGAGATTCTAAGTCCTTTCCTTAGTACTCAGTTCATGCAGAAGGGTCACCAAGATTTTTCTTCTAGATTTTTAGTAAACACTTTCCTTCTAGAACCAAATTTAGCATTACCTCATGTCTCGTTGCATTTCCCATTGAAATGTGTTAATCGTTACCTTCACAGAAGTCCTCTGACCTATATATTACAGAATGGCAGGTCTTTCCCAAGAGCTAGCTCAGCAATTAAAATTTCCCACTGGCACAGATGGTTATGATAATAGGACATCATATATTTATATAGAGAGAAAGTGAGAGAGGAGAGAGAGTACTCCTGCATTTTTCAAAGCAGTGTACAAACATTAGCTAATTAACCCTAATAGCAGCTCTGCAAGGAAATTAAAAGTGATTATTCCTACTTTATAGATGGATAAACTCAAGAAAGTAAACCAAACGATATGGCAGAGGCTGGCACAATATGTCATTAGTGGCGGGTGGGATGAGATTTGAGGACTAAGAACTATCCTGGGAAGGCCTGTGTTCAGTACAGCAGGTTGCTGAATGCCAGGTGAGATCTTTCCTGAAATCCAGTTGCTTGATACCTTTTGTATGGTTTCAGATAGTCCCTGCCATGCTCATTTTTTATGAGTTAAAATTATTATTTTCAAAGCTTATCCTTTGCGTGGCTTGCATTTGTCATCACTCTGAAGCCAGAAGAGGTACCTGGTGCTGGAAATTTATTTTCTATCCGTGTTTTTTGGTGATAAAAACAAGCACATTTGTGTTGTGGCTGCACTGAGAATGTCCATCCAGTTTCAGTGCAGGGAGCTCCATTTTCTACACGCGGCCGCTGTTGGAGTTGCAGTGCAATCACTGAGGTTGTTGTTGGAGGCTTCAACCTCCTGGGAAAAAAAAGTAATTGAGTACTGACTATATTTTGTCATCTTGTCCGCTTCACCCATGTGGAGGGGTGTGTGTCCCAGTCTCTTGGATTTGGTCTGTGTAACGAAATAAAATGTGTAATCCAGTATCACTTTTTAAATCTTTTCTTAGCTTGCCTGTGAGTTTTGATGTGTGAGAGCTGGACAGAAGCGTTGCATTGTGTTGTCAGCTGCTCTTTTTAACCTCTGCAAGCAGCCCTGTAGGTAACCTGTACACTTGCAACCATTTCTGGAATGTCTGTCTTTCAAATAACCTTCATCTCAAGAAGCATATGCAAAATCAGATGCAGAAATCACAAGCGTTTTGGAAAAAGATGGTGGAGTTTTGAATATTGGTTGCTTTTTAATTTCAGGTAAGCATCTGGCTGAACACCTAAAAGCAGGATAATACGGTGTTTACACTCTTGTTATCAATCTCCAGCAACAGCAATAGTGAAACTTCTCCTTGGGGAGTTGTCCTGGTGAGGGCACAGCAGGATCATTTGAATTGGAAATAGTTGTGCTAGCTGAATTTTTCTGTGCCTAATGGAAACTACAGCAGGGAGCTGGAGGAATAAAAAACAACCCACCTTTCTTTCTCTGCGATTCCACTGTCATAACTTACAATGTCATGCAGCCCAGTTTATCCCTTGTTGCCCTTCCACCCAGAAAACAGGGAAGTAGTGCAGAGGTGTGCTGGGTGATGAAGGGCTCTTACTCACTGTCCCACCCTCAGCACAATAGAAATGTGTTCTCAGCAGCAGGCATCTGCAAAACCCCAAATCCCTCCTAAAATGAGTGCTGTTCCCATTCCTGGGAGCTGCACCTGTGTGTGGCCACCTACACCTGGGACATGTCCAAGGGCTTCCCCTTGGTCCCTGCTGCTGGGGAACACCTGTCTTGCCTTCTTGCCATCGCTCTGTGAGTGGATGAAGCTTTGTTATTCCTGTGCTTTAGAAGGAGGGGAATGTTTCTGGGAGTCTGAGGGAGTAGAACATCAGTGGATGGCCTGGGAGACTGTGCTCACTGTGAGCTTGGGAGAGGACGAGGGGCTGAAACTGCTGCCTGGGAAAACTGCCTGGAGCCCTGCTCAGGCCCTGGGTGGCTGCAGCCAGCAAGGGAAGAGGTAGAAAGCAGGGAGCTGGTGAACTTCAGGATTTTGCCACAGACCCAAGCAAGGAGATGTGAGGATGCACTGCTGTTTCCCCTGAGCAACCATAGCCTTATCACCCTGTGGGTGCTGGCAGGGAGGAGGACCCTGCTGGTGATGCTGCCATCCTACAGCAGTGGTCTCCACCTCCATCCACCCTGGGCTTACTGCCTTCAAGAGGAAACTCCATGTTGTGTTAATTATCCTTGGTTTGTGCTGAGCTCTGTTGTTTGAATGGGGTATTCGGCAAAGGTGTAGAATTGGACTTGATAAGGCTGAATGTGGATTTGGTTCATGAAGGAGCAGAAATCCAACACTGCTGCTTTTAGAGGAGCCTCTTTTTGGAAAGAGATATCTGGCTGGTTTAGTTTGTTTGGTTTATTTCCCAAAACTCAGCATCTGAGAAGTTACTTGCATGCATTAGGGACTATAGTATATGTCTGCTGGTTGGTCTCAAGGTCCTAGAGTGATGTTACCCCTCTAGGTGGGCTGGACCTGTGAGATGGGTACACCACCTGAGCCAAGGTTTTCCATTGTTTTCTGAGAGCAGTGTCATGTGCTGCTGACTCAAATTCCTGCTTTAGCTGTGGTTTTGGTATGTACCCTAAAGCTTCCTATGTGCCCGACCCTTGGGGAGCTGAACATCTGGCTGGGATTGTTTCAGCATGCTGCAGCAAATGGGTGAGCAAAGGCTGTGAAAAAGCAACGTGCTATGAAGCAGCATCACAAGAATACATGGGAGTTGAAATGGTCTCTGGAGTTGCTGCTTATATGCAGAGTTAAATTAAGATTTCTGAAATTTGGAGTCAGAGGGAAAGGGGTTTACTCGAAGGTATAGCTCACAAGAGCTCATTACAGAAGCCTGAGTAAAAAGGCTCTTAGGAATCTGGTGGAGTGATTATATGAAATATTGAGGAAAACCAGACTCTATTACAATTTTTGCCCTTAAATATGCTCCTGTCTTCATTAAAGCCAGCAGCAACCTTGCATATACATCTGAGGTCAGGGTTTTGCATATTAAAAGAAGCAGGCTTAGGGTGTTTATTGTTGGTGTGCCGAATTGACTCTGCAGGGGATAAATGCAGTTTACTTTCTTCTGGTCTAACATAAGAATGCTTCAAGTAATTGCATGTACTAGCAGGGGCTTAAAGCAAAATCTGAAAAAAATCTCACATACTTAAAAGATTGAAGTACAAATTATAATTTTATTTCAAGGCTAGCATTATATTTTTCATTCTGCAGAAAATTAAAAAATTGCTTTTTGTATGGGACTAATGGATTGGTTACATAATTTGAGCAGATCTATGCTCAAGCTGTGAAAAATCTTGAGACGTGGCTGTACTGTGTGAAGGAATATTGACAGTGTCTCTGTGGAGTTTTCTATGCATTAAC
This sequence comes from Illadopsis cleaveri, assembly GCA_013399915.1. NCBI lineage: Eukaryota > Metazoa > Chordata > Aves > Passeriformes > Timaliidae > Illadopsis > Illadopsis cleaveri. The sequence goes on from VXBB01004321.1 coordinate 125,783, forward strand.
AAGCAGCCTGGGTAAAGCAAGAGTAAGGTGTATAATACCCAGTTATCTGAAGATGGCAAACTGGGCATGCGTTTCACATGGCAGCAGCAACTGTGAGATGGAAAGTGTAGGAAGACCAGGACAGCGAAGAAGAAGGGGCAGCTCCTTGGCAATGCTGGAATTAGCACAGGTGTGTGGAGGTACTAATACACTTAGGGTGAAAATAACTATCAGACAGAAATTAAAAAGATATTATTAAAATGCAGAGGAGCAGAGAAAGCCTGAGGATACCTCCCATAACTAGCTAATCAAATGTGAATATTCAGTTTGATGTGCTGCAGAAAGAAAATGTTATTTGCCTTCCAGGACTACAAGAGAATATGACCAAGAGCAAATAATGCATTCTTAAGTGGACCTGCTTAGCTTTCCTGTGTGCTGGGGTAAAATGGGATGGTTTGTACTTGAGGCAGCATGAGAAAGGACCTGGATTTCTTTCTTGATGTTGGTTATGCCAGTGGGAACAAGCTTTGGCTAGAAGTCACACTTAAACTTATTGTAGGTTCTTCTGTCATAGAAACAGCTGAAAACTAAAATCACTTTGGTATTTTTCTTAATTGCCTACCATGTTTCAAAGCATCTGGGGGAGCAGAAGAGGAAGTGATGTTCGATATCTTGTTTCTTGGTTGAGGGGTCACCCCACTGATCCATTGCTTTGGTGTTTGGGTGCACTTCCAGCTTTAACAGACTCTTATGAGCCTGTTCCCACTGCTGTCATGGATGGGTTAATTCTTGCTGCTTGTGTTGCATGAATGACCTAACAAGGGAAGCTTTGCTGCTTTTTTTTCCCCCCTGCTATACTCACAAGGCAAAAAAAGGTAAAAAGGTCCTCTTACTACTTACCCATGGCATGGAGAGACAAGTGCTAAGCCCACAAGGTAGGACTTTGGAGGCTTATGGCCAGGGTGCCAGCAAAGATTTGCTATTGTCTTTTCAAATGATCTTCTACGTCAGGTGCATTTGCTGAGAACGTGTGCCTTATGGCCCCTTCCAGTTGTTCCTGTGTGCTTGGATCCTGTAAAGGTCACATTTCCTGTTCCTGGGCGTTCAGAGCTGGTGAAGATTAAGTGATGAGTGAGTTCTTGGAAAGGAGTTATCACAAGCCCAAGTAGTCATTTCCAACAGGGTAACTCAAGATAAGCATGGATTAACTGAGTTAGTAGGCTTCTGAATTGAATCCTGTGTTACTGTGGTTTTATTCTCCCTATACAGCAGCCCAGACCCTTGGTTTACGTCTTATGCTGGAAGCTAAAAGTCAGTGGTGCTTTTAAGAGGCTCCTGTAAATATAGGTTGATAGTGTGGGATTTTTCTTCCATATTCATCTATGATATTGCAAAATGTTATGTATGAAATATCATTGAAGGCATTAGTAAATACCTGTAACACTATTGCTTTGTTGGTTTGCAGTTATCCAATTATTCCAGTAAATCCACTGACTATTAGGAGGTTTTTGACTCAAAAAGCAGTTTGATGAATGTGTAAACAAGGGAGGGAGATCTTATCTGCTAGTTGACTTGTATCCTTCTCTGTTATCAGCCCATTTTGCCAGAATTGCCCTCTGTGAGCACTAGCCAGCCTGTTGGCAGTGACACCAGGGAATCTGTTGATGCACAGGAGCAAGAGGGACCATTGCTTTCTCCCTGGTAGTACCACAAGGTAACCTTCAACTGTGTGAGGCAACCAGCTACTGTGAGACATTTTGTTTAGTCTCTTTAACACCCTCAACCCCCCAAAAAAACAAATAAACAAAAGCCCCCATTAACAGCACCTGAAGTTCTTAAAATCACCTGTGGGTTTTTCTTCTGCTGCTAGATGGACTTTCTTGCTGGGCAGCTTTTGTCCTGCACCTTCAGACTCTTTTAGGTTGACCTGGTACTTGGGACTGGCTCTTTCAGCCAGTCTCCATGTTATATTGCTTTCCAACATTTTCTGCAATTGCCATGAATATTTCTGTTACCATCTTTCTAAGCTCCTTGATCCTTCAAGCAAAGCATAGGTTAGACTGAAAGTTTTTGTAGGACAACTTGAAGATTTTCCTGGGATACCAAGGCCTGATGCAGTCAGAGCACTCTTAATGCTTTGAGCCATAGAGAGCAGCTTGGGGACTGCATCTTGCAGGACATTGTGGCCATGGAGCACCCACCTTGAGTTCCTCAGGGCTCAAAGTGTCCACTGAAAATTACATTGTATTTTCCTGCGGGATGCTCCCCTCCTTCCTCCTGAGTTTAAATTCTGTCCTTGGAGCCTACTGCAGTGGCAACAGCTGAAACATAATGAAAGAATATTTATTCATTCAGGGAGCCTTTCAGGGACATAGAAAAACATTTGAGGTGACTTCCTTCCTTTTCAATAATTACGTGTGAGTGTTTTCACGTATATTGAAGAGGCTGAAACTACTGCTGACAGCTCTATCTTCTGTATTCTGATGCAGTGTTCAGATAACTCCCTCTACTTTGAACCAGATTGCATCCCAAGAGAAAATCTCTCTGGGAATGAAATTGGGCAGCTGGACTGTATCATTTTATATTGTCATTTGAAAGAATCATTTCTCTGCAGCTGGGACTGTTGCTCTGAAAGTAGTGAAGGTTATAATTTACTTAGCTCCAACAGGGCAGGGGATGCTGCTCAGTCACACGCACAGTCTTATTGTTTTCACAGCACTGAGCAGCACCATCTTCTCAGACTTGGAGCCTATGGTTTAATACAGCTTATGAGAAATGGCAGCTTTGGCAAGAAAATAGAATAAAAGTGTTAATATGCAGTGCCTTTTTAATTCCCCCATGAAGTGAAAATTAGCCTCCTTCCACTTCACAGGAAAAAAATTACCAAGAGTGGATCTGGAGAAAAGATTGTTTCATTATTACTTAATATGCTGTATTGCATTTACCTCCTTGTTATCAGTCACTGTAACCAAACCTCAGTTGTCAAAACAGGCAAAGCATGTTTTGGATACGTATGGAAGGGGGGTCTCTGTGTGTTAATACTTGATCGTGGATGGTCATCACTGACCTACCAAATGTCCACCTACTCTTCCAGCCTCTAGGGATGGCATTCGTGGTCACTTGTGGTCTGAGCCAGCTCCCAGGTATGTCAGTGGAAAAGCTCTTGTTGATTTAATTTGGAGCTGCCTTGGGCCCCACACTTCAGGATGCTGCAGGGTTACTTGCGTGTGGGGAGGGATGGGACCTAATACTCCACCCTGAAATGAACTATTTTAGCTTGGCATTCAACGCCGTGCTGCATGCTTCATTCTTGAGGGTGATGGGCAATATTCTCTCACCGGCAGTGTTCTGGGGCCAGGGAAACATTCCTGCCCTTCCTGCAACAACTGGTAGGGGAAAGCACCTGCTGGGGGATCCCATTGCCTGGTGTGCTGTTACTTGTGCTTTAGTCTGTCAGCTGTTGTGACAGAAGTTACAATTACTGGCTGTTGATGCTGTGGGATAGGATCAGATTGCTCCTTATGGGTTGGAAGACTTGAATGCATTGGTAGATGCTCCCATATATAGTGTGCTCTCTGCTTAATACATCAGTGTCGCAGCAAGCTTACCAAAATAGTGCAGGAGTGGAAGGTACACACCCAACAGATGTCTCCATCCCAGCGTGGAATGTGATGGTTCTGGAGATGAACGCAGCCATGCCCAGCTGGAAAAGTCAGTTAGAGGTCAAGAGAGAAGGACCCAGGTATGGAGAGCTGAGAGTGTATGGCGTGCTGCAGCTCTGCAGAAAAGGCCTCTGGGCCAGTGAAGTGGTTTTTGATGGACACGTGGAGAGGATGCAGCTTGGCAGAAGTCAGGCAATGAATCAGATGAACCCCAGAGGTCTAATCTCCGAGGAGCATTCTGTGGCCATTGGCAAACTCCTTCTACTTGCAGAACCAAGGACAACCAATAGATCAAGAACTACTGCAGGAGCCAGATAATACCTTGAGTTCCAAAAAATGGATTTTGTACAGCCTTGCATTCAACAGGCTGGTACACTTGGAATTTGATTGCAAACATTTATTTTTTTTTTTTTTTGCACTGAGAGATGAAATTATTGTTATGTGAGTTTCTTTTTTCTGTTTGGCAGAAGTTGGTTTTTGTATGAAATGACTGGAGGCATTGCAAAGGTTCTGAAGATGCAGATATAGGTGGTCATAAGCATCCCTAATGTTCTTATATAAAAATATTGTAAATACACATGCATGCATTAAAATGTGTATAGCAACACATGTATTTATGCCAGTTTAGCAAATTGTGGCAGTAAATTCTTTGCATTATTAAAAAGAAAAAAAAAGCACATGTTGTTTCCACTTCCAGCTGGCTAAACGTGGGTTTATTTTTTTCTGGCTAGACTGCTCTGGAAACTTAAGTCCAATATTTACACACTCTGCTCGTGCTAGAAGTGATATAATCCTATTTCAGAGCAGTCTAGTCATTTATACTAGGATAGGTTCACAGAGGTTAGATGATGCAAACATAAATCAGCAGAAGCTGGGTTCCAGTGAGAGTTTAAGTTTTCAGAGCCCTGGAAGGCACTGGCAGTCATCTTAATGTGGAAAACTAACACACAGGCCATAAATATGCTGAGTGCAGTGCTTTTTGTGGCCATGAGCAAAGCATGTATTTCTTTCATTTTAGAAAAGAGCTGTTTGTATATGTTTGTGCTGCATTCTATGTTGTCAATCTTACTTCCCTCTGTCTCCTTTCTAAACTGTTACAAATGCAGCCAACTCTCTGCTCCCCCATCCTCCCACTTACTCTTTTTGGGGGATACAAATATCATCGTATTGTGCTTAGTGGAGGTAAATACCTGTTCCAAAATGAAGCAGCAGCTTAGGAGACGTGCCATGTCACTCTGCTGCATCTTGTACGATGTGCTCACATGTTTTCCCTAGCATGATTGTGCTCCACCTATCCAGCTTGCCCTCCGTGGAGCCTTCCTGCCCTCCAGCAGATCAACGCTCCTGCACAACTCAGGGTGTCTATAAACTTAACCTTAGTGATCGCTTCATGCTGCATGAACCATTGTCTTTGGTCCCACTTGCAGCCTCACGTTAATGGTGCCAGGACACCTGGGAAAGTGGGTAGTCATAGAGGAGATGTGACTGCTGTGCTGGGCAGGAACTTGCTGCAATTGCCCCCTCTCCCTTTAAGCCCCTGTGTCCAGGTGTTTGTCCTTGCCTTGTAGCTTTTTCTTGTTTTCTATTCCAAAGACTTTTGAATGGATCCTGGCTGCTGCTCCTCTGTGGGACCATGAGGGTCTGTCTGTCTTGGTGCTCACTGTGGTACTTAATGTCCTGTCTTTAATGTCCGGTATCTTTAATTCAGGACTAAAATCATTGCATTCATCAGGCTTAGCTTTTGCCTACCGAAGCAGCAGATCCCTATGTTGAAAAACTGAAAGGAGAAGTACAGCTGTGAAACTGTAATGCTGTGATGTACTTACACCCCATGGCACTCCCAGGAAATCTGTGGAAGAGCACAGAAGCTGGGATCTGTGTCATAAATGGGTGTTTTGGAGACCAGCCTATAAGGTAGGCAGAATGATCCTTCTCTCTCTCCTGGTTTGTTTGTTTTGTTTTGTTTTTTCCTGAAAAGTTGTTAAAGTAGCAGTGTGTTTGTAGGGCTTTTAAAATGCCGGTACTCAGTACTTGTGAGCCAAGAGAAAACATGATGTGGTGTGCTTCAGTAATAAGTAGCTCCAACAGAAGGATGTAATTGTGCTGCTTCTTCTGGTGACCTCATGAACCACATAAGTGAGCTTGGGCTGGCTTCTCACTGCATGCCTCAGATGGGAGGTGCTTCAGTTGCACAGTTGTATTTGAAAATTACACCAACAGTACTTTGATTGCTTCAGCTCAGTTTCTGTGCTTCTTCCTTGCAGCTGTCTCAAACCCTCCCCTTCTTCCATCCAAGGGTGATTTGAAAGCATGCTGTATTTCAGTATCAGTATGGTGTGGGTCTTCAGCTCCTGTCTTTTCTGCCATCATGGCTCCTCTTGGCTTCCTCACCAAGACTCCTGTCTGGTGTCCCTGCGCTTCCAGTTAAACACCTTCCCACTGCTCACTCCCTCTGGCAGCTCCTGCCTGCGCTTTGGCCTTCAGCCCTTCCTTAACTGAAAATGCTGATTTTTGTTCTGACTGGGCATTTGTGAACATGTTTGTGCAAAATATGGTACTACCCAGTGGTGCAAATTGCCCAGTCTGTGTTCAGTGATGACTTTGCAAAATCCAGCCTCTGGTGCAGCAGTACTTGTGTCTTCATGATCTTGTGTCACAGCACACAGATACTGGGGATGTGCTGCACATGGAGGGGAGGCCGTGAGCAGTGGCTGCCAGTAAGGACACAGGGCTGTCACTGGATCCTGTCGCAGGGAGATCCATTTATTTCAGAGCAGTTGTTGAGGTGCTGTTGCAACTCAAAACAGGGTGACATCTCAGATGCAGGAAACAGCTGGAGAAACACTGCAGCTGACACTGGAGGTCTTCATCTGTACAAGTTTCAGGACAACAGTGGGCTTGGTTGGTGACATCTTGCAGCAGTTTGTGGCTTCATGTCCCTTCCTTCAGTAGCTTTTCTTCCCACCCACCCATCCTCCTCCTCCAATCTCAAGACCTCGTTTCCATCCCAAATTGCTGCAGAGAGGGCCAGAAGGGAAAGAGCCCACTTCCCATGCTCAGGGTACTTGGCTCTCTGGCTGCTGCTGCTGGGAGCATTTCCACCACTCTACACCCAAATTGCTCTGCCAGCATCCTTTGACACTTTGATCTTGTGAGTGACAAATAAGATTAGATTTCTTCTTTGCCTGTTGGGGGAGAGCCAATGAATAGCTGCCATTGAGAGAAAAAGAGATCATGGCATGAACCTGCACAACAGCTCTAATCATTAGGATCCCTTTCTTTGGCTACTAGGTGCAGAAATGTGGGTTTATGCTCTCCTTGCATAGTAAGCCTCTGCTGTTAGCTGCAGATGGGGTGGTTTGGGGTAGCAGTAGCTTGGCTGGAAGCAGTCCCATACACGAGACTCACCCAGGGCTAGGGTTGTTGGGCTGGTCAGCTTCTGTGTGAGATTTCCACCAAGGTCAGTGGGGTTGTTTGGGTGCCCAGGTGGGAGCTGGTTCCTACCCCAGATTACATCTGGTTAACCAAAAGCGTGACTTCAAACCAGTTAAATATTCACCTAAGTATGCTGGGCTGCCTGGGCCAGGAGATTTGCATCAGCTGAGCTATGGTGGTTCCTTTTGCTGGTTTCCTTGAATTGGGACACAAATTATGTATAAATCTAGTGATGGGACTGCACATGGGGGATTATGGTCCAGGGTGCCAATTTCCATGGGACTTCCACTGAGTTCAGTTCACTGAGCAGTAGGTTGGGCATGGCTTTTGTGTGATAGTTAACAGCTGGTAGCACTGATTGGCTTCACTTTTTGGGAAAGAGTGCCTATTTAGAGGGAGGTATAGCAAATGTGAGCTGGTACATATTGCTTGATGAATAACAAATACTGGTCCGCATACAATCTGTGCTTTGTTCTTTGGTTCAAAATTTCCATTTTTTTCTTGGGAGGTTTGCTGATTTGTAATGTGAGGTGTGACCCTTACTGTAAGCTGCCTCCCTGTCAGGAAAAAGCCGTGATAAGCAGATGTCTGCCTCTCTCAGCTCCACCAGCTGTTGTGCAGACTGACAGCTAAGGCTATGTTTTGCATCTTCCATGGAGAACACTTCATGTTAGGGAGTAATTAGCATTAATAATAATTAAAGTTGGATAAAGATAGTTTATATGTCTATAATGCATTTATTTTGAGAGTCTCAAAATGCATGTAGTTGTGGGCTAGCAACCTGGGATAAATCTTGATTTAGCTAGAGTTGATGGCTTTAACCCCACTACTCCCTAATAAAAGGTGTGTGAGAGCTGGAAATAAGAGCTTGACAATTTTCCTTCTCAGCACCAGCAAGTTGTGGGTAGCACCCCTTCTACCCACACAAGGCTGCTTGTTGTAGATCTTATTAGGTATCTATTATAGCAGCTCTTGCACAGGTCAGCAGAGGTCCATTGCTATTCCCACGGAGCACAGCTCAGGAGGGACGTGCTCACTGCTCCAGGCGGTCTCACTCCCCAGAAGCAGCAGCATCAGGCTGCCCTGGTGTGAACCCCTGGCAGCAGCCAGTGCTGGCACCCCACCTGGAAACGTCTGCTGGCTGCCTGGAGAACTTGGGTGCTCTTTGGTGGGGCAGTGGGAGGGGTGGAAGCAGGTGGGAGGCAATGGTGGGGCTGCTCAGGAAGGGGACAGTGGAGGTGGGAGGGGCAAAGCTGGGGTGCTTGGCCTCATTCCTGCCACAGGCTGTGGGCTGTGAGCTTGTGGAGAGTACCCAGAGCAGAGCTCTCGACAGCCTCATTTTATTTAATGAGCAAAGCCTTGTGAAGGCAAAGATTCTTTTATTGGATCTGTTCCCTGTGTTTTTTTCCTAGCACTTAGCTGTGCTTTACGTGCTACTTGGAAGGCTGAAAAGCAGGATCATGTCTATTTATTAATCTTTCCCTAATAAAGATGACTACCAGATATGTTCTTTGGCCTTAACAAAGAGGTATAATTAGTGATGAGATTAGACATGACCCGAGAGGAGGTGCTTTGCTTAGGAAAATATTCAGCGATGGCATATATTACAGTCTGTCTGAGGCACCACATCCTCCCTGGGGGCCTTGTCTCGAGCTGAGCAGTGACCCTTCCCAGCACTTTGGTGCCATAGGAAACACAGGAAGAATATTAATGATAAGGGGATACACAAAGCAAGCTTTGCCTCAGTCAAACAATGCACCGCCAACCTAAAATTATTCAGCAGAAGTTTAGTTGGCAAAGTTAATAATTTATGGCTCTGGCTGATAGCACCCCATGCAATAGCAGTGTGTTCAGCAGCCCCAGACCTGATTAAATATGCATGGACTCATTGGATGCAATTTCAGTGCAATTAGTGTATGAAGGAAGAAGGCGCTCTATCATTTCTGGAATTGTACTAAAAGACTCTGGTAGTTCTTTCATTATAACATTTTACAGGATAGTAGTTGTTCCACATCAGCTGTATTAAGCTACAGTGTTTTAAGGAGTGGCTGCCTGCTGTGTTATGTGCCATATGAGAAGACAAGTACTCTGCATGTCACTAGGCACAGAGACTGGAAATACTAAACTAGTTCAGGACTAGAGAAAGCTTGTTGCAGTAGATCTCTGAGATTCGAGTGCACTGGGTTTGTGTGTGCAGGCAGTGAGGAGCACAGCCTGAGGAAAGGTTAGATCACAAAAGATCATCCATGTAATTTCTTTTTTTCTTTCTTTGCTGTAAAAACTCATGTATTTTGCTCATCACAGGCTTCTGAATGCAGGCACTGAAATACTTGTAGAAACTGTTAAATAAGAAAGGGGAGAAAATGGCACTGGATGTTCCACAGTCAGCATCTGGGTGTGTGTGCTGGCAAAACAGCAGGTGCCCCAACAGCTTTCCTTCCTAGAGCCACATCACCAACAGCTGAGTTTCACCCATCCCCAGCATGGCCAGCTCTGCAGATGGAGACACGTCTGGCCAGTTTGCAGCAGTTGCCAGTCTGGCTTATTCTGTTGAGTGACCAGGAAACATCCTCTCTCTTCTCCACAGCTTCCTTGATTCCTTTCCCTTCTCTCTCCTTCTGTCGTCTTCTTGTTTCCCCTTCTCAGCACTGGCTCTGTTTGCCTTCCTTCTAGCTGAATGCTCTTCAGTATGCTGCCTGCTTGTGAGCCATGTTGTCTGAAGCTGTTCCAGTTTCCTGTGTTTGTGGCCATGTCCTATTGTTCTCCAAAGTACACAATTTTACTAGCTTTTCACCTGGTGGTGGTTTAAGACAAACCTCAGAAAGACTGGATTGCTGTCAGATGTGGTTCTCCCACCACCCTGCAGAGTCACCTGTATGAGTAGTTCCCTATAGTGGGTGAAAGGGGGTTCAAGACCAGAAAGGAGCCAGAAGGGAGGTGTGAGCTATGGACATTTGCGTGGTTTGTAGCACTGCACTCTGAGCCTTGCAAATCACCAGTGCAAAAAGTGCTTCAGTGCCATGGTGGAGAGAGCCAGAGAAGGATTGGGGCTTGAACAGACTGGTGAAGAGCATCTAGTCCAACACCTGGCTTGAGGCAATACCAACTTCAAATTTAGGTCACTTTGCTCAAGGGCTGCCCAGTCAAGTGTGTTAAACTGAAAGAGCAAGAAAAAGAACCTGTGTTCCTGCTCTGCAAATAAATATGCAATTCAACTGTTTTGGCCAGCGTAGGTGAATTGTTCAGGCCATGGGAAGAGCTTTCATACTTTTGCTTTGGTTAAAATTCTGAAGGTGTGCAACCTGTATTTACTGGTTTGAGTTCAGACAGGTGTCTGCTCACCTGGTTGTTTGATCTTGGTGCCTGGTTGTGTCTGTCCAGCAGAGGCCTGGGTTTATGTTATTTTTTGCAGCTTGATGGTGTGGAGAGGAGACAGCTGTTTAGTCGTGAGCACAAGGCTGAGGCTGGGGGCTGCCCAATCAGAATTGTGCTCCTTGCATCCCTGTGTCTACATACACCACGTACCTGGGAATTTGGGGTGGCTGGATGCTGCCCTTAGTGCCTTTCGGTCCCCTGGAATATTCAAGTCTCCAGTTCCATCCCTTGGCTTCCCAGTCCGTAATTTGGGGATAACAGAGGTGTCTGCTTCTTAGGAGTGCTGGCAGGATTAATGGGTGAGTGTTTGGGCAGCGCTTTGAAGAGGAATGCATGTGTGTGTTGGTGGTGTTGCAGGCTGACAGCTGGTATTTGCTCTGCATGTGCAAAGGGGAGGATGACTTGAGCCAGCTGTGGCAAAACTGCAGTCCCACTAATGTTTGTAGCATGCAGAGTCTGTGCCACCTCAAAATAAGTGTGTGCCCTGTTTCCCACACCTATTACTGGCCTTGCAGATGCAAACACAGCTCTGCTCACACAAGTTGCTTCTCTGGCTGTGATGGCCTTCTAATGGGTTGCAGGCACCAAGAATGGGTTCAGGAATGAATGGTATGTGTGCCAAACTGTTGTTCAGTCTAGTTTTTGGAGCCCGGAAAAGGCAGTGCCTTTGCAGTAGTGCTGAAATTTAACTTACAGTGTCTAAGTCAACTGTAACATCTGCAAGACCCCCAGAAGTCACTGTGTTTCTAGTGCTTTGGAGAAAGGTCATGCAAATAGCTTGCTCACCGTGGGCACAGTGACATTGACCTTCATCGAGCATTTACTGCTTTTCATCATAGAAGGTGTTATTTTCAACTGCAAAACAACCCTTTGAAGGAGGGGAGGTATTGTTAGGAAGATGCAGAGCTCAGACACCAGCCAGTCCATCAGGAATTGCGTGGAAAAACCTGCAGGTGGGCAGTGCTTGAAGCTAATCCAGTGAGTCTGCCTGCTGGGCTCGTGTTCATTTCTCCCTTTGTCCTTGGGCTCTGTTGAGACACAGAAAACTGAGTGATAACTTGAGTCTGTCCTGTCTGGGTGTCGACTTTTGAGGTATGATGGTGGAATTGTAGGTGGCTGGTGGTACAGTGAGGACTTATCAAAGGAGAAATCTGGAGCACAGAAAAGGAGCATGAAGAGGCAGGCAAGGGAAGGCAAAAAGGACCAGGGAATGATGGTGCAGGCCTGAATGGCTTTTTCCTCATTTATGTCAGAGTCACCCTTACAAATCCATGTGGCAGGATGTTGGCTGCCACTTGGATGTTAGCTCTGTGAGAGGAGTCTTAAGCAAAAAGGTAGAAGAAAAAGGATGGCCTGATGAGGAGAGAGAATAAGAGAATTTGTCAGTGGAAAAAAATTAAAAAGCACCTCTTAAAAGTTTGGGCTAGAACATTTGTAGCGCATAGAAGTTTTCATTCATGCTTCTAACTTTTTAAAAAAAATTCTAATAATTGTCTTTTGCTATCTTTAAAAATGTCATTTTGATTCAATCTACATTTTCTGGAATGTGCATATTTTGCTTACAATCTGAAAAACAATTAAAAACAGTATATTATGAAAAACAACAAGATTCAGCTTTGCATCTGTCTGTCAATTACTTATTTTTTCTCTTCTCCTAGGAAAGGATTTCCCATACTTTATTTTTTCATGCTGTTACTTCTAGAGGATCTGATCTTTGCAAAGAATTAGCTTTGACACATCTGGCTGTCAGTAGTACTTGTGTGGTTGTTGGGTTCGTCCCCAAGACAGGAATTTCCTTGAGTTGTAATTGAATTAAAAAAATGTGAGTTTTGTGTGTAAAGCTGCTTTAGTGGTCCAGAGTAGTCTGTTGGTTGCTTTTCCTCTAAACAGTACTTTAGGTATTATATTTCCAGAGACGTCCTTCCTTGAAGGAGAAATCATAAATAATAAGGTTTTCATGGATGTTGAATGGATAGAGACTCTTCAAGTATGGGGAAGCCTGTATAGAATTCTCTCCTTTTTCTCTTGTAGGAATAGGTTGCTTTCTTTTGCATGAAGGATGTGGAGGTTACAGAAATAGATTGTCCAAAAGGGTGGGCAGGGAGTTAGCTGTTCCATTGCTTTACAAGGCATTTAATAGTGATTTGTAAAGCTGAACAGTTCTCTTTGCAGCATTTTTCTGTGGTAAAATCGTCTGTTTTAAAAATAGCCTGAGAGTTTTCCTGAACATTTTTATAAAAATTAATTATTGTGATTTTTCATTAGGCAAGGCGTTCAATAACAGAATGAAGTGTGTATGCAAGGAACAGATTATTGCCTTTAAGGTAAAGATGCATTCACATTAAGTTTTGCATAAACATAAATTGATACATCATCAAATAGACCAGTTCTGTTGAGGTTCTGCATATTCAACAGCTCTGAAAGAGACGCTGGTTCATATCTTCCATCAGTTTTCCACAATGGAACCATGTAAATCATTTTCCCGTGAAAATTAAAATTAGAGTTGCAGTATTATTAATCTGGTTACTTAAAACAACTTTTCTCAAAAGCAAGGATAAACCAAAGAGATATTAGTTAAATACTAGCCTGCAAAACCAAAACAAAACAAAAAGCAGAATTTTTCAGTGGAAAGCATTGGTTAGTTGGGACCATAGGAACTGTTTATTTAATGATGTAACTTAGTACAGTGGCAGTTTAAAAGCATGGTATCGGAAGGATTTAAATACGTTTTTTATTTCTAGAATATCAGCTGGTAACTTGGGTATAAACAAGAAAATCTGAGTTCTTCAGCCACCCAAAGCAAGGTGATACCATCATATAACTAACCTTATGGTTAGTGTGGATTGCAAGCAGGAATGCTATATTCCAAAAGAAAAAAAAATCAGTTAGGTTTTTTTTTATCCCAAACCACAGGGTGTTTTTGATTAACCAGTTATTCCTGGCCTCTCAGGGGAGAACTTGGAAATTCAGAGTAAGAAGAAATAGCTAAACAGATGGAAGAAATTGACATTGTTCTGTTTCACATCAGCTTGAATGGTATTGGGGACAGAACTGGTGTGATTGAAAATGTGACTACAAAGTCTGTCTTTGACTGTGGATTTTAAACCTGCTTCCTTTTTTGGCAGAAGAAGAAGCACTGAAACATGGCTGCTGTTGGTACATAACCTACAGGGGTTTTTTTCAGTGGTGTTTGGGGATGGTGATTGTAGACCACCAGATCACTGAGGTGGTGCTTGTGACCATCTTGAATAGTGACACTATTGCCAGCTTCTCTGATTTTATTGCTAGTCTTTTGGGGTCTGTTTTCTTGCTTCCTCTAAAGTCCCAGCTACTGCCTGGAGATTTCAGAAGAATTCCTGTGCTCATTTAATTTTCTTCCTTTTCTAAAAATCCACCCCCACCACCCACATCAGTTTTCAACAGCTGTGGCTGTGCAAAAGATCTCAAAAATACGAAGCATGTGTGCTCCAGAGGCTCAGAAAGCTGACAGCAAATAAAGAGAGTTACGGTTTGAAAATACATACACTGGACTTTCTCAGCCAATCGCACATTAGGGGGGAAGAGGGTGGCTGGCAGATGAAATAAAAAACTTTGTGGTTGGCTGATCTGAGCCCCTGACCCCATGTACTGGTTATGCATGTCAAAGAGGCTTTAGCCAGGCAAGCACAGCGCATTGGAAAAAGTGTTGGAGAACGTGTTAAATGTGAATGTATTTCACGTTTTGTTACAAATGAAGTTTAAACAGTCTTTTATATAAATAATTAACCTTAACATCCTGATGCTGTTGCCACAGTTTCCTCTAAAACATAAGCTTTACCCAAAGAGTAATTGATCCAGGATGTACTGGAGTGTCATCTAATTAATTTGAGTGGGTCCTCCAGGTCATAGAGAAAATACATGGGGGAATATGGCTGGACTTTTCTGCCCATGCTGTAACTACTGAGTGGATTTTACATTGGTCTCAGCCTGGAGAGGCTGTTGAGACCTGGCTGTCTTGGGTGTGCTCAGGACCAGACCTGTGCAGAAGCTTTCTTTTATCACATCACCCGAAGATGTGGGTATCCATGGACCCATTTTTCCCCCATATGTCAGTGCTAAATTTGTATATTCGTGCAGGTGGAGACAGCTGACAAAAGGATTCATGTGCTGTTTAAACTCTTTCTTGAAATACCAAAGCATAGCTTGATCTTCCTGATGTATATGGCTGCATTTGTCACTGACTCCCTTTTTCTCCTAAATCCTTATTAAGTGAGAAGCAGCAGTAGCTGGTCATCAAAGACATGAAATACATTTATTATTTGAAGACCAACAACCTGCTGTACAAACCCATGTCTTGGTCCTCAGAGAGAGGACTGAGGCTTGAACCTCCATCTCCAGCTGTGAGAAGTCAGCTTAAAATAACCATGTGGGGTTTTTTTAAATTGCTTTTATTTCAGAAGTGATCCTTGATACTGGATACTTTTTTTTTTTGAGTAAAAAACACCCCGTGCTTCTGGGAAGCGACAAATTGTGCTTTTTGAAAGTCAGACCTCTCCCAGTTCCCATGGAATTGGCATTCAAAGTCACTGGTCTCTAGTGAGTAGGCATGTCGGATGCAAAGCAGGGTAATTTATTCTGCTTTGCTTCCAGTGCTGCTTCCTCTGCTGTGTTAACTTTTGGGTACCATTGTTAATCTAAATGGATATTCTAGAAAATAGTCAGAGGGGATCAACAAAAGAAACCGTAAAAATATTTGGAAGCAGAAAACGTGTAATAAAAAAGGCTGAGGATGAGCTCTGTGCAAAGATTTGACTGAGGAGACACAATATCTACAAGTACATAAAGAACAGTTTCAGAGCGGGCAGGGATCAATTATTTCCAGTCAGTTGGGATATAAATAGTGATGAATGAAGCAGCGGAGGGAAAAAATAGGTGGAATGAATGGGGAAAAGATGAAGATTGCTTCAGGAGGGGGCCACAAAGCCTCCACTGGAGATGCTCTAGGCTTCTGGAGGCAGGGATTGCCCGTTGTGGGGCACAGCCAGTGGGCACCATCATGGAAGGCCCAGGGCTAGAAATTGTTTTGAATCCAGATCCTAGTATTTAGGAAACACTTGAGCACCTGCTGGATTTGAGGTGGATGCTGCAGTCCTGCCAGTGGTAGCAGGACCTCAGTACCTGCTTTCCTGAGTCATGGGCCGGGTGACATTCGCCCAGAAATATAACTCTTCCGTTTTCATAAGTTGAGATAATTTCAAAGTGAGTTTTTAAATGGTGAAATGAATGCAGAGCACTGAAGGAGATGTTTCCAGTGGCAGCTGGAGCTTGAGGCATTAGTTCCAGGTCAGGAGCTGTGTATTTAAAGCCCATCAAGCTGGAATGACCTGATAGTCCATGGAGGAGTGTGAGTTGTTTGCAAGAGGTAGAGGTTATTTCTGATGTCTCAGGAATGAATCCTTGGGTGCCATGGACATAAATAGATACTGAGATGTTAACTTAGTCGATGGTGAGGAAAATGTTAGTGATAGAAAGAAATTAATGGTTCCATTTAAACTTTCTTGAGCATTTCTTCTTTTTCTGTAAGTGTAGTAGCTCCACACACATGCCATCATCTGAATGAGCTAAAGAGGTTTCATATGGGCCTGGGACCAGATGTTGACTTCACTTGAAGCTTGGTGTACTAAGCTGTGGTAAGATCAGGCCTTCGGTAAGGATAGTTTTTGAGTAGACATCTGATTTGAAAAGGTGTTCGCCATTATCCTAAATATGCATTTACTTGTTGGGGTAGACTTTATTTTATTGGTAGGTGCCACGCTAAAAGCCCAGTTGGTTGTAGAAGAGTTGTGAGCTTGTCCAGTGCTGTGGGGTCAGTTTGGGTTTTCCTGAGGAACGTGTCTTTAGAGATGTGTAGCCATGCATGTTTGAACAAACCGGCCCTGTTTAGACAAAGGTGTTCCTCTGCACGCTGCTCCTTCTGGGAAGAGAACAAATGGGTGAGAGATGGCAGTAATTCAGCTTCAGCAAACATAAGAGAAGAGCACCTCGTGTCAGAAACCATATAGATTGGTTTGTTTATCACTATTGACCCGGTGTGCTCACAGCTGCACCCAGACTTCATACCTGTGGCAATTACCATCCATCTTGCCTTTCTCTTCAGCTTCATTGTAAGCTGCAAAGAACCAAGACTCAATTACTCCATCACTGCTGTAGAAGGCAAGCTCTTAATCTTTAGCATTTCTCATCCAAATGCAGTTATTCTGATTGCTACATTTCAAGCTTTGCTACAGATGTTAACCCTCTCCTACTATCTTTTTACTCCTCTGCAAAGCTTTTAAATCTCCTTCTGCTGTTGTGGCTCATGATCCTATGGAGGTTCTTTGGGTTTGAATTTTTCCCATCAAAAGGAAGCCCTGGACTGAGTGAAGGTCTTTCAGAGGCTGTTTAAACTTAAGCATGTGTCTATGTCCCATTGACTTCCGTATAGCATAAAATCACGTTTTGACACCCAGGAAGACCCAGTCCTTCCTTTTGTGAAGCATAGTCTGGTGATGATGGAGCTCAGGAAAATGGAAATTACAGCACCCATGCTGCTTTCATTTCTTTTCTTCTGTATCTATTTTCCTTGGCACTAAAAATATACAATACTTCATTGTCTTGGAAACAAAAACAAAACAACCTTTCTTTATTCATGAACTGATGTCTGTTTTGAAATCTCACCAGGATGGGAGGAGAAGGGAAAGAAAAACCAGACCCATCGGTTTCTTTATTTTCTTACTGGGTTGTTTTTCACCACTGGGTGCTGCTGGTAGAAATCCTGCAATAGGTATTGTACGAGAAAACACATTTTGGGACACTTCCCAATTTAGCACTGTGATTCAGCAGGATCCTAGAGAAGAAGCCTTGATGCGTGGTGGAATTATGAGCTAAAATCAGGCAGAGGGGGGAAAAAAACCAGCAGAGCCTCAGATGGAAAATGAGTAATTTGTGATTAGTTGTTAAAAGACGCTTTCTCAATGAATTTGTGCATGCCTGTGTTACCCAAGCACACCAATCCTAAATCTCTCCTTGACAAGCCCCCCGTGTCCCCTATTTGTCCCTGTGTTCCCAGGCTCCATCCAGCCCCCTCCCATCCCCCACGCTGCAGGCAGACGAGAGGCAGCAGCCCTCTGGCTCCTTCTGACCCTGTGTCTCATTGTCAATTTTCATTCATTTTGGAGAGCCTCGACGTTTTGGAAACCTTGTTCTCTCCCTCAGACAGGAGTGAGGGTGGTCATGAGTTCAGAAGGGACCCCAGGGGAGTCAGGAGATGTGGGACTCCCTGTCCTGGGATAGCAGATTGCTGTTGAGTGGCACAGTGGGGAAGAACATTTAGAGAAATTTCTGTGTGGATGGAGAAGCAATGGTTGAGCTAATGCAGTCAGCTAACTATATTATATTTATGAGAAAAAAAGTGGAACAATAAAAACATGAGCTTTTCTGGAGGAAACAATGTATGGTGAAATTTGGTACTGATTTATAAACAATAATGCTTCACATTAAGTGGGGGATTTGGCTTATCAATGCTGTTAATTTTTTCATTTTATATTCTCCTGAAGCTATGTCTAATAACATTTTAAATTACCTTTTCAATATTGTTCTTTTATCATAATTGTTTTACTTTTTGAGGCCATTCTGTGTTTTCCAGTTAAAAATTAAGCTTTTCCTTAAGTTTCCACTCTCCTTTCATGTTTACTAGGTGCTGTCAAGCCAAGCATCAGAACTACTTACTTATTTATTTATATATGTATTTATAGAGATTATGTAATTTATGTCAGATACTCTGTTTTCCATATGAAAGTAGAACTAAACAAGTTTTATCCTTTGGGACATAGCTGCTTGTCTGGGGATGAGGAGAGGTTTGTCACATTGCACAGTGGCCTGAGTGCCTTGGTCCTGCAAATGGCCAAGGAAGCTTGAACATCCTTGGGTGCGCTGTGAAGGCTGGCAGCACTTCTACAGGATTGCTCAGGACCTGGCAGACCAGGAGCCTGGGACTGTCCACTTTTGCTGGAAACACCACGTATTGCTCACTGCTGGAGGTAGAAATATCAACCCAGTGACCTGCTGTGTTAAAGTGAAGCACAAACTTCTCTTCATCCACTAGATGGTTCTTACATATTTTATAGTGGGGATCCTGTCTCTGCCTCTGTAATTTTAAAATGGAGTATGCAATGTAGGTAGCAAACTCTGCAAAGTCCTTTGACTTCTTGCACTTTGGGACTTTATAATCTGTTTGCAGGGTGCCAAATCATAAATCTCTGTGCTGAAATTTCCCAAGAAGGTCAGCCAAAGTGATGCTTTTGCGTTATTTTATTTATTTTGGAATGGGAAGGAATTACATCCAAAATAGCTCAGGTATTTCCAAGAGTGAGATTACAAGGAAATAAGTTGCCTAGCCCAGGTGACCTATTTGTGAGAGTAAAGAGTTGGAATCTGGCAGAGAAGCTGCCTGGTGGCAGGCACGCCTCCTCCCCGTCCTCCCTGTCCTCCCAATGCAGTGTGCAAGGGAGGTGAATGCAAAGCATTGGAAAAATGTCTTTTTGGGAATAGACCAGATTTGGCTTCTAGCTTCTCCTTTTCCTCCATCACGCTGGGCAGTGGCCATCCCTGCTGGGGCAGCCCTTGCTGCTGGACTCCTGGTGCCTGGGGCAGGCAGATGCCATTGCTTTGCTCCCTCACCTCCCAATGTCCCTGTCACAACATTGACTGAATGGTGTCATGGCTGTGATGGAGCTGCCCCGACTGCTTTGTGGTGCTCCCATTCTCCCTGAGCTCTCCTGGGTTTAACAGACATACGAAGTAACACCCAGATGTTGTGTGCCTCTTTGAGACAAATGAGTCCTTGCTTGGATAATCTGGGAAAGCCATAATTTATATCCACAGCCTGTTCATGCATTTCCTGGCCTCAGTGCATTTCTCAGTTCAGAGCTTTTACTGGGCTCAAATGCCTGGGGTTTCCCATTGGCTGTTGCAGTCATGGCCAGCGGGTCTGGGAGCTTCTCATCCCGTTCCCGAGCAGCTCACTTTGCCCTCGGCTGGGCTCACAATCAAACAGCAGTTCTGCCTGCTAAGAAGGGATGTTTTCTATTTGCAGCCTCCTTGTGCAGCCTGCTCTCATAGCTGCCCTATAGTCTCTGAGCAGAGTGTGATCAGCAAATTGCTCAACTCCTTGCCAGGACTGTGCTGTTCCCAGTTACCGCAGATCCCAGCACAGTGGTGGTTCTGCTGGATTAGCTTTCTTCCTTCAAGAGAGATTTTTGATAGGTGTCTGCCACTATTTCACGGTCCTGTTCCCTTGTGCTTTAGTTCAGAAGTGCAGTTATTTTGCTTCTGCACTTTCCAATAACTGAGCAATAGTTTACGTTTGCTCTGCAATAAATTTAATTTTCAGTGTATTGGCCTAGTTACATAAGTGATCCGAATCCCTCTGGATCTCTCTTGTACTTGCTTTGTATTTACTACTCCTTTCAGTTTCATGTCATCAGCAATTTAGCAATTTTACAGCTGGTTTCTCCAAGTAATTTATAGACACTATCGGGGGTGGAATAGATAGTGAAAATTTGCTGCATGGGTCTCACTCTAAGTGTACTACTTTTGCAGGAGCAAGAGTTGTTGACTGGGAGGTGATGGCAAATACTCCCATCTCAGGCAATATGTACATGCTGATAATCAGGAGGTAGTACAGCCGTAAATTTTAGTGCCAGCATTGGCGAGTTTGGTATTGATGCCTCTTGACTGTTTCCAGCTGGATACCTATGCTGAGATATATAAACTTTTGCAGCTGCATTAACTGCAGACACCATTGTCAGCATCACCTTGTAGGACGCTTGCAGTGAGATGCTCAGTTAAGTCCTTCCCTTGGGAGATAGAGGCATTTTTTCTTCTTCTTCTTTGAAAGGAGTGCCTAAGGCAAGGATCTCTGTGTTCTCCACAAAACAAGAAAAGGTGCAGAGATCCTAAGAACCACCATGTAGCTGCAAGTCTTCAGTTTGGCAGCATGAGGAGTTAAAAAGAGGCAGGGGAACGTTTGTACCGAACTGCTTGGATATGTCTCTTGTAACCATAGCTGTGGGGAGCAGGAACTGCTGAAGACTGGGCTGTTCTTCTCTTCCAGAGGATGCCATAGCTGCTGCTCCCTTATTGTGTATAGCAGGAACAGGCTCAGTCCCCCAGGAAACTCCAACCCCAAGGTGTTTTGCATCATTGTGTGTAAAACCCACGACGTTGCTGACCTCAGGCCTGTGATGGTGGATGTGAAACTGGGGAGATGACTCACCCCAGCTGGTAATTCAGGCTGCAAGATGGGGCTCCCCAGCCTTTCGTTGGTATTTAAGAGGTGTCCCCCTTCCTCTCTGAAGAAAAGTTCAACCCAAAGTACCTCAGCCAGTCTCACTATTGCTATGTCATGTCAAGGATGTTCTTTATGACTGCAGGCACTGAGGGATGAGTTAAAACAGTAAAATTAAAGGTGATGGTGGAAAACAGTGGGGAGAGCAGCTGCCTGCCCAGCTGGCTAGCTCTTCCTCTTCGTGAGGGGCGACCTGTGCTTAGAGACATTTTACTGCAAACATTTATTCTGAAGGGCAACAAAACAGATCCATTCTTGTGCGGAATATTAAATGTTGACATTAAGTAATAATTTAACGGATGTTCGAAGTTTTCAGTGAATAATACATGGGCTTCCCCAGTGAGCCTCAGATATCTAGGGAAAAAAACTCTCATGCCTTTTCTCTAGGTGAGAGCAAGATGCATTGTGGGTGCTGCATGCAGCAGTAGAAACCCATTGCTTACGTGCTGTTGGAGAGCAACCTGCCCTCTGTTCTCAGTGGGAAAGCGTTACAAGCATCACAAAATTTGTTTTGCATGTTGGCAAAATTTGCCCCCATTTCAAAAGAAGAAAAAAAGAAATCAAACAAACTAGCCCTTTGAAAGTAGTGGGGATATTAGATCGTTCTAATTGCTTTTTTCTGCAGTTTGAGAACAGTGCCCTCCCTGCCAAACATACTTGTTATCACTGGTATTTTCTTTTTGCTTATCTGTGCGTAACTATGCCATGTTTTCCTGGTGACATTTCATACCTGGTTTTGAGACTCTTTCTTTTGCTGCTTATGCTTTGCTTCTCAAAAGGGATGAGAAAATTCAACCTTCCAAGGTACAAATAAGCCTCTTAGCCTCATAATATCAAAAGACTGATTAAAGGAGAATTTCAGGTCCTTTTTCTGGTTGATTTTCAGGTCATTTTCCAGTTTTCCATTTGCCTAAGTAATTCCTCGATCCCAGAGTTAACTTTCTCGATTTCTCAATTGATTGGAGCATTGCTAAAACACAGAGCAAGACTGGCAAAATGGGTCTGTGAAAAACCACCCCAGTAATTTAATAATGTTATATAAAACCCAGCACACATTCAGTTCCTCACAGGCTTCCAACAGCCATATCAGTGGCAGTTTCTGCCATTTAGTCAGGGAAATTCAGGCACATGTACAGCCAATGGTAGCAGTGAGGAAAATGTCTATAAATGTATAAAAAGACATTTATATACTGGTCCCAATACTATTAGGCCAGCAAATGTCTAATTTCCGAGGTTTCACTTTGAAGTGCAGGCTCAATAGCCTGCTTTGTCAGACGTGTGCAGTTTTCTTTGTCCTATATTCATTACTGCATCCTGCCAGTCGTTAATGGGTGACTTTGGAGGTGCTGGAATGTCCTGCCTGAAGACCATTAGTGAGGAGCACACCCATGCACCTGCTTCTGCCCAAAGCCTGCCCTGCAGCAGTGCTGCCCACACCCATCAGACATCAAGTATTAATGTGGGACTTGTTAGTGTAGAAACCCTGCACCTCTTGTAGAGTTC